>OX382171.1:8831422-9431422 GCA_947507545.1 Clistopyga incitator | reverse complement strand
ATTACATGACAAGTTATTGAAAATTTCTGCACTCCACTGCAATTTTATAGAAAAATAACTTAATTCTACGAGCATCATGCAACTTATATTTCAAGTACCTGTGCTTGAAAAATAAAGAACGTTGATCATGAACAATTCTTTGACGCTTGTAATTGAAAATCCGAATAGTTCTGTAATTTTCAAGCACGTTATTGAAAAAATCAAACACGTTATAGAAAAAGTAAGATTCTTTTTTGTCATTTTCAATTCCGGTATTGTAAAATTTCAGAATGGCGTTGGAAACTACAAATCTGTTCTTGTAAATCAGTGAATAAGATACAAATATTGAAATATCCCTGAACTCAACTAACATTTTATGTAAAAATCCACTACATTTACTCGTTCATCTTAAATTAAATTTCAGTTCTCAGATTTGAAAATCAAACACTCGGGCCGTTGAAATTTCTTTAATGCTCGTGATTGAATATTTCAAAATATCTATAGATATGCTGCAGCTATGCAACGCTATCTTATTTAATGAACCGTTATGAAAAATGCCAGTACTTCCATTGAAATGGAGGCGAAAATTCATTGAATTTACAACGCCATCGTCACTCAGATTTCAATGGGAAGTTCGTACCCCCGGCCAGGTTTTGGCATTTCGCCGCTAGATGGCCAATTCCGGCCGCTTTTCGCGCAAGCGAAGCGCAGCTGTGGTAGTATATAAACCGAAGCCAAACCGACACAGTGCGAAATAAGATTTCGTTAAGCTTAGTAGGCTCATTGTCAGAAAAAAGTACTCTGCTTTTGAACGTCGGGTTTATTCTTGTCCTTGACTTGCAAAAGTGGTGGAAATTTTGTGACTTCTCTCTACTCATCCCTCTCCCCCACACAAACCCCGTCGGCCTAGAGCTCGAACTCTGCACTTTCCATACGGAAGAAGAGGATCTAAAAAATGCTGGGTTCGGTAATTTGGTTCTGCCAAATTCTAATATACTGTATTCCAGTAAATTTACAATACCCATACTTGAAATTCTATGCACGCGTAGTGTCAGGTACATTGGTACTCGAAAATTACATGCAGCACCACATTTTTTCTACATCATAACTTAAAGTTTCCAACAAAAGTGTGTTTGAATTTTAAGTTAAAGTCGATGAAAAAAAGACGTATAACGTACATTAGTTTTATGTGAAATCAACATAAAAATAGATCACGCGTACATTCAATTTCATGTACTTAGTAACAGTAATGTTACGGAAATCTCAATCATTATTATGTGCAGTTACTGTAAATTTCAAGTACGTTGGTGTTCAAATTGTACGACACGGTTTGTGAACAAAAACTTCCCGTACCGGTACCTTAATTTTCAAGCAGATTTTTTTAACAGTGTACGTGTGAAATAATTAATTTAAGCGTTCATGGTCTGTGGATGTGTATGTGCGTGTGCGTGTGTAAACGGAACGATAACATTAACAAATTGTCACTTGTGAAAATACCAATTGTCAAAAATCCCTGATCGCCTCAGAAAGAATGGGGATTGTAAAATTCAATTAAAATATATGTTTATTCGTGTTCGTACAAATTATTTATTGAGGTCCGTTGACTCCACACCGGTATAATAATCTTTTCTTATAAAGGTATTCTAATTCTATTTTTGTTTTGAGAACACAATTTCCGAAACATTACATTCTGATAACTACATTTTGCTGTAGTATCGTGTTAATAAAAATCCTGTTTTTTTTTTCTTTTCATTCGCCCTTCACCACTAATGAATAAATTCAGGCATATCATCTATTCCACAATCTCATTCCATTTATATTAAGTGTTTGCTTTAGTGAAACTAGCTAAGAAAATTAAGTTTGTGTTGAGACTAATTTTAAAAATTTCGAAAATCATTTTTACGTATTTTCTCAGCAAAACTGATTTAAAAAGGTGAATCGGTATTGACAAGGTCGAACGTAGAAAAAAATAACTAGCCGTAAAAAAAATCCAGAGCAATTATTTTTTTGAAAAATAACTTAGTTTACTGAAATTACCAACGGCAAATATAATTCGCAGTTTTTTTACTCATAATTGATCTATTCTGATAAGACAGTTATAGTGGTTCTTTCCGTTAAAGCAGAAGCCCATTTTGTTTTCGGAAAGACGATTTACAAGTTCACCGAGTAATTTTCATCGTTTCACTTCCCATTAGCAAAGAAATTTGGATAGCTTCGTCGCTTTATTATAAACAAATAACGGTTATTCATAAGCGATGAATATGATCAAAAATATTTACGGTATACTTAGGCAGTATCTATCAAATATGAAATGGGCAAAAACTTGTCAAAATCGTACTAAAATTAGAGATTTAACGTCCAAAAAGCCGCAAATAATATATCGTATAGATTCTCATGGTAAACTGTTATTTTTCTGTGAATTGAATGTGGTTAACTTTTGCCCACATTAAGTATAATGGCTTCATTCCAAATTTTCTATTAAAAAAGTTTTCCTTTCAACTCATATACACATAATATTGATACGCGATTGACCTCATTGCAACAACTATGCCTTCTTGAGCGCCAGAATCTCAACATTGACAAGCTCGCGATGCTGGTACACGTAATAAAAAGTCTACAAGGATAAAGTTCACATTGATAGAGATTTCCAAAGAAAGCAGATAAACTCTGCTCTGCTGTTAAATGAGCCGAGAAAAAAGGGGAGTCGATAAGCATGATATTCAATTTATTTCATGTAGTAACACAAGCAGCGTGCCTTTTAAATTGTATCTTCTGAGAACCCCATTTTGTTATCTTATTACCACCGACAAATTGTTTCCGCCTTATTTTATTTTTATTTTTTCTCAAATACCTTTAACCCAATAAAGTTAAAGGCGAGCAATGAAATTCTCGAGAGCAATAATACACGAAACTGCATAAAGGACGGAAGATAGCTTCTGCTCTATAATGGTTAATCTAGTACGCCGTATTGAATTTTCACTCATGGAAGTCTGAAGTACTTCTGGACTTTGAAGGAGAGTTGCGCAGTGAAAAGCTGAAATGAAAGTCAAGAGGAAAGGTGAAAAAGGACTTTCGGGAGTTTGTCACGAGGAACGAAGATAAAGCTCGCAAAGCACTTATCATCGAAATTCATATACAAGTGGGTTTCGTTTCTATCGTCATTAGTCAAAACGCAATATTGAATTTAGCTAAGTGGATATTCACTACATATTCTTCCATCCATTATTCGCGGAATGTACTCGCGAAAATATTACAGACATATATTGACGGGGCACAAGTTTCATTCAATTAAAGATATTAAAACGGGAGAAATAATGGGGAAGTGCAGCCGTAGTACGTAGACAGTGGAGAATACTTCGTTGCCTATTTCAAGAATCCTCCGAGTTATCTCCAGCGCAGAAGCGTTGCACACAATTCACGGATGAAAGTTTTCGCCACGTTTCATCCCCCGAATATTCGGGCCATTCGGGAGAAAGCGAACTAACAAAAGAAGAGCATAGGTAAGGTGTAAGACTATCTGTATCAGCGAGACAGGCTCGCAGCATTTCCAGTGGACGCCGAACCATTGGACGAAAACTCCTATAACAACGGAGCATCCGTTTATCGCATCATGCACGATCATTATTACAATCGAAGCATGAGAAATTCTAATGGGTGGAAAATGTGTGCTTGTACGTCGGCAGACACTCAATTATATGCCTGTGTGGAAAAATGATCATGCTTGTGGTAAACGATTCCATTTACTAAATGAATATTATTTAAAGAGTAGGTCGCTCATTCTGAAGGTATCATTTTTTTCAGGCTGCTATTCTCAAAAAATTCCCACGATTCCTAAGATTGAAAATCATTCTAAAAAAAAAAAAAGTAATTCAATGGTGAGCGCTTGCAGGCTAAAAATCTAGAACTTCAACTCGACTTCTGTTTCCTACAATTTGATATGAAACTAAGCAAAATCTATGACATTGACGAGATAATATGTTACTGTGCCGATTTCATGAGGAATTGTGGAAATTAAACATATTTACATTATGAAATATGGTTTCAGTGAAAGTGACAGAAATTCGCTGCTAAAAAATTAAATATTACTTTGGCATTAGTTTCGATTTTCGCCGGCTTATAAAAAATTAATTTAGCTGAAACCATTGGAAAACTGTGCCAGTTATTATAATACTACTTATTTCGAGGCCTATCCTGGCCGAAAGCCTTAACATGATAACAAATTTATGTCATCAGAATTATTAATTTTACCTCTGATACCAATCGATTTTCTCGATAACGGATTGACAGTAACGAGTTAATTAATAGGTATAAATATTCCCCATTTCGAGTCACATCATTTTTAATCATTTTCGATTTAATACGATGATAGCACTTCAGCACTAAATTCACGGTTCTCCTAACTTACATTTTTTCGGTCCCTTTTATTCCCGACGGAATATTACGAATCTAACTTTTTCCCTGACAATAAATCATAAATAATGTGATTATTATAGAAGCGACAATATCGAATTCGAAATTCGATATACGCTGAATTGACAGTTTCCAATTGGAACGCTTTTGGAAAACGAATTTGCCGATAGGAGTCGAATCTCTATAGACACGTCGATGTATCTTTTCTTATATGCGAGGTGAACCGTGCACGAGATTGAGAGCGATAAGTTGCTTGACGCAGACCAAACTTTGTCGCATCGGTGAGCCAGTTTTGTACGATAAATCGAGTTGAGACTGCGCTCTCGTTTCGGCTAGACACAGGATGGAACGATGGAAGAAGGCATTCTCAAGTCCCGATGGATTTACCGTGGGAAACAAAAAACTCTAGTGCAGTAGATCGAGAAAATTGTAGGTGGGTTGTGAACGAGAGGTGAAGCACAGTTGGTTATATCAAAGAAGAGAGGAAATATAACTTGTGTAAATAAATGAAAATATGAACATATGTACACTGGTTGGCTTGACTTTACAGACATTGATATATTCTCACTAGTGCCCCATGCAAAATTTACAATCACTAAAGTGTTGTCTACTAATTTTCACTTACGAATTAATTTTTTTTTTTGTTATTCAGATATTCGGTTACTTTCGTAGTAATTTTATTTTTAATGTTCGGGGTGATTTTCAACGTGTATTTTATCACATATTATTATGGGATTTAGGCTAATAGGATCGAATTTATGATCTCAAGTTTGGACTCAAATTCCAATTTGAGATCAAACCTAATTTGCAACTTGAATTTGAACTTAAGTTTTTTTAAGGGAGAAAGAAAAACAAGTTCATCAATGTGCGATATTGATCTCCCTCTTTTTTGCATTCCACAAAGGAAAAACAGTCCAAATTCAAGCCTAACCTCCAACTTAGTTCGCAATTTCAATTAAAATTTGAGACTATAAATTTGATCCTTAGAGACCATTGGGTTTAAAGCCTTATAATGAATAAGCAAATACATTAATAATCAAAATAATAATAATAATAATAATAATAACAACAACAACAACATTGTATAATATTGTATTATATCATATTACATCATATATATTAGACTGGGCCAAAAAAAACGAACAATTTTTAAAAAAAATGGTATTCTGAAAATATTTTTCATGATGACAAAAAAAAAATTATCCTGAAAGTTTGAGCGCTTAATATTAATATTAAGGGGTGTATCATTACAACTATCGATTTTTTTACATCTACCGTAATTATTATCCAACACTCGTAAATTATGAATCTGAAAAATTTGATCTATTAATAGTAGTAGTGGTAGTTTTTATTGCCATTACCCATTATGGTTAGGTTACATTACATGATACAGATATACCGTTGTTATTTACTTATGTGTAATGACAACAGCCCATCGACCGGGGTCCTTCAGCCCATGTCTGTGTCAATTTGTGTCAATTTGTGATTGGCCTTTACAATTATGTTTATACAAATTATTATTATTGTTATTATTTTTAATTATATTTAGAAATAGAAAAAAAAAAATTCAGGTTCAATTAGGTGAGTTTACTAGGATCATATTGTTGTAAGTGGGGGTTGACTGTCGCTAATCTTTCTAATATTTGATGAGTTGTGTGTGTCGGATGCTTTGGAATGCGTTTTCTCTGGATTGGTCTGATACATAGTTCATTGATGTTATTGAGTTGTTTGGAGGCGAATTGTGCTGCGAGTTGATGAGTTCTATTTATTATTGGTGTTATTCCCGTTAGTTCGTATAGTAGGGTATTGCGGGGATTGTGCAATGGGTTGTTCGGGTGTCGAATACGCGTTAGCTTTCGGATTACGCTTGTTTCGGCTGTTTTCATCTTTTTCAGTGCGTTTTTCTTACAGTTCAGAAATACTGGGTTTCCGTATTCCATGATCGGTCTACATATAGTTTTGTACATTTTTGTTAGATGTTTAATGTGGATATTTCGGTTCTTGAAGGTGATGCTTCTGAAATGCGCTGCTCTCGTTGACATTTTCGTGTTACATATTTGTAGATGATAGTTAAAATTTAATTTTTGGTCTATATGGATTCCTAGGTATCTTGCGTGCTGGCTTGCTTCTATTTCAACGTTGAACATATGTATTCTTGGTGATCGCGGGTTAAGTTTGTGGTTAAAAATGAAGAGCTGGGATTTGCGGGGATTGGGTTTTAGACGCCATTTATTGAACCATGCTATTATGTTATCCACCGAGGACTGGAGAGTTTCTATACTGTTTTTCACCGTGTTTTCGTGAGAAATTAGTACCGTGTCATCCGCGAATTGCAAGATATATCGGTTGAGATTGATCTGTTCTTTCTTAATGCGATTATAGTTGTACATATCGTAGCAGTAGAGGTTGTAAAGAAGCGGAGACAGAGGGGAACCCTGGGGAACTCCCTGTTCTGGTGAGAAGGGGTGTGAAGTTGATGTGTCTATTTTAATTGTGAGGGAACGTTCGTGAAGAAAGTTTTGTATGATTTTAATCAGATAGTTCGGGCAGTGAAGTTGATGTAGCTTGTATAACAGACCTTTGTGCCACACGCTGTCAAAGGCTTTAGCTATGTCGAGAAAGAGAGCTGTTGACTTTTTGTTAGTTAGAAAGCTTATTTGCTTCGACGTTCGATACTAAAACTGCGAGTGCGTTGTGTGTGGATACACCTGTCTTGAATCCGAACTGGTATTTCGGTATATTGCCTCCGATTGCCTTTTCGATTCTGGCTTTTACGATCCGTTCTAACACTTTGCCGATAGAAGGTAATAGGGTTATGGGCCAATAATTGCTTACAATGCTGTGGTCTTGATTGGGTTTAGCAATCGTTATGATTACCCCTTTTTTCCATATTTGCGGGAAATGTGAATTTATTAGGCACTGGTTAAGTGCGTTAATTATGAACATGTGAGCTCTCTCGTTGCGTTGCTTGATGATCAAAATGGGTATTCCGTCAAACCCTGAAGAGCTATTCTTACAGTTTTGTAGTACTTTTTTATATTCTTCTCTTGTATTTGGCGGTGTAGGCTGCCTAACTGGTTGTTGATTATTGTTGTAGTCTTCATACCAATTAGTGACTGCTCTGAGATTCTCGGCACAAAAGTTCGGATCGTGAGTCATGGCGAAAGTTCCCGAAAATTATTCCGCGAAGGCTTGAGCTTTTTCAGTGTTAGTTGTGAGAGTTCTGCCGTTTATCCTGAGGTTTGACGCTAGCGCTCTGTTTTCTTTATATTTTGAAAGTTTTTGTGTAATACTCCAATAATTCTTTCCCTTTGATTGGTGTATTTTGTCGCACGCATTGAGCCACATGTGAGTCCTGTACTGTAGGATCATAGTTTGGATGTTTTTATTGAACTGGTTTAGTTTTGTTTTGAATTCTTGGTTATGGTTATTTTGATATTCCCGGTAGAGCTGACGTTTAACTTTTATTAGTTTGACTATGAACGGTGGAAGTGCATGTTGGAAGAAATTATTTTTTATCTTTGGAGTATATTTGTTGATTACTTCGGCAACTTTATTGTTAAATTCTTCTATGAGTACTTAGTTAATCGGCTGTTGTGAGCGCGATTCTAGATATCGATTTATTTCTTGGTTTACCTTTTCTATGTCGGTGAATTTGAAGTTGGGTTTTTCCGTAGGGCTTGTTTCGATTATTGTCTTATTTGTGTCGAACGATAGGAGAATCGACAGATGATCGGATCCTAGGTCCGGGATGGTCTCGATGCTTGCGAAGTTGTTCCTGATATTTTCTGTGCAAAATAGTAGGTCGGGTGTTGAGTCACGGTTGTTTGGCATTATGAAAGTAGGCGGCGTGTCTATTTGAATATAGTTTGAGCTCTGTGTGAAGTCTTGCAGTTGTTGACGCTTTCTTCTGTTTGGATTGAAGTCTTCCAGGAGGATGGCGTATTTAAATAATTTAGCTTTTATCAAGATGGAGTTTTCTATTGCGCTACTGTTGTGGACGTATACCAGTATTATGTGTAGTCGGTCGTTCAGGAACGGAACAGAGACGTGTAGCGCATCATTTTTTGGGTTGTTTATTCTCGGGGGATTTTCTTTCCTTATTCCTGTGGCTGGGCTGAATTGAATTAAAGAACCTCCTCTACGATTCGCATTTAAGACGTTACCGGGATGCGTCACGGCTGTCCAATCTCTGTATGTTATATTGGTTGACGGGCTATTCTTCGTTTCGACGAAAGCTGTGCAGTTGATTTGATTACCCTCTATGAAGTGTTTGATGAGATGGCTTTTGTTGTTATAGCCATTGACGTTACCGTACAGAATTTTAAGAGCCATTTATTGCTAAGGCGCCGCTGGACACTTTGATTGGTTGGGTGGGAGACTGAGCCTCCGGATCTTCGAGGTCAATCATCAGGATATACATCCATTGGCCTGTGAAGACTACCGTAGTGTCGATGTTGAGCTCTCTTATGAATCTTTTCTTAAGTTTTTGTAGGAGCTCTTCTCTGTTAACGGATGAGGGTTTGTTTATTTTCCTTGAGTACGTGTTGATGATGAAGTCGTGTTTCGTGATTGGTTGGTGTATTCGATTATGGTGTGTTATCGATGTGTCGAGCTCTCTGCTTTTCTTGTTTAGGAATTTTATCTGTGTGTTCGGAATCCCTTCGATGGGTTTAGTTGGCCTTTTTGGACATTTTATGGACCAAGTTACGTGATCTGTGGTATTGCAGGCTGTGCATTTGATCGGGAAATTTTTGGTGCATCTTTCCGTGCGGTGTTCTTCGTCACATTTGCTGCATCTATTCGCGTTCTGGCAATTGACCGTAGTGTGGTTGAATTGGGTGCATTTGCCACAAGGTATCGGGAGCGGCGGAGGAGGGGTGCTCGGCGATGTTCGAAAATGTTTACATTGCAGAAATATGCCTTCGTTCATGAGCTTGTGAAATGATGCTCCTTCGCCTGTGATTACTCGCACTAATGTTGTCGGTTTGTTGGTAGCTCGAGAGATTATACGCTTACAGTATCGGTGTGTGATGTTGTTATTTGTAAGCTCTCGGCTTATTGTCTCGTCATCTATTTCGTAGTCCACATGTGTAATTACAGCCGCGAAAGTCTCTGGGGGTGCGGAGGGGGAGCGGTCGTACGTTCGCTCGGATGTTTCGGTATAGTTGTCTATGATTTTGTCATGCTAGAGTTTGTCGAGTCTCCTGGTTAGTTGCCCTTTTGGCGAGTTCGCTTTGAGCAGGAAGCCTTTGGAAGTTTGGAGGATTGTGTCTCTCGATATCGGTGCCATTTTCGCCCATTGGTTTGCCATGTCGACTCTCGTTTTTATTTGCGAAACGTTGATGAAGTAAAACGCACGGAAAGTATTGTTCGTTTTGGTTGCATTGCTTTTTTGTGGGTTTGTTTTGCTCGTACCTGTGTTTGTCGGATCAACGATTTTTGTGCAATCAGTTTGGGACTCAGATGATGACGTTGGTTTGATATTTGGTTTTTTTCTTTTTTTTTTTGTGGTCCCCCTCTGCTCTTGGGGAGGATGAATTTGTTAGCATTGGAGGTTCGGTTTTGTTTCCTTCGTTTGCCGTATCTTCCTCTTCCATTTGATTCTCCATTATTACCGCGAATACTTCACTGTATTTACATATACTGAATTTATTAATGTGGTTATAACTCTGGGAGCGATTTATAAACACGACTGGCTCGATACGCTTACCAATGGATACTCAGATCTATTAATATTTTTGACGGAAATTAAATTTCCTACAAAAAAGCTCTCTTAGTAAATTTACGTAGAACGAGTCGTTTCCTTGTAATCGTGCCTCAAACATTGATTTGTTTTTTCAAATTTTTGTATGAATTTGTTATTTTTGTAACTACCAGACAAATTAATATTTTCAAAGATCAAATGATTATTTTTGTGGGAAATTTAATACTCTACAAAAAAGGTGTCTTAACATTTTTCAAAAAATTCACTCCTTCAAGAGTTATTCGACATTTTTTATGTCGATTTTAATTATTCTAATGTTCACTCTTGAAGGAGTGAATTTTCTGAAAAATGTTTAGACACCTTTTTTGTAGAGCATTAAATTTACCACAAAAATAATTATTTGATCTTTGAAAATATTAATTTGTCTGGTAGTTACAAAAATAACAAATTCATACAAAAATTTGAAAGAACAAATCAATGTTTGAGGCACGATTACAAGGAAACGACTCGTTCTACGTAAATTTACTAAGAGAGCTTTTTTGTAGGAAATTTAATTTCCGTCAAAATATTAATGGATCAAATTTTTCAGATTCATAATTTACGAGTTTTGGATAATAAATACGGTAGATGAAAAAAAATCGATAGTTGTAATGATACACCCCTTAATATTAATATTAAGGACTCAAACTTTCAGGATAATTCTTTTTTGTCATCATGAACAATATTTTCAGAGTACCATTAAGAAAAAAATTGTTCGTTTTTTTTTGGCCCAGTCTAATATATATATTATATTATTATCATAATTCGCAACTACTAATCTTGGTGGTGACAGTTTTCCTAACAATGAGCCACCAAGTCCATAAAACGTGATTAAAGACTGACAAGTACAACGAGGGTTGTATACGAGAAAGCATAAAAAAATTTTCTTCCACTCTTTGAGGAAGTACCATTTCAACGACGAGAGGCTTGACTTGTAACGATTGCCTTTCTCACCACATCGTATATTGTTTTATCGTGCCACAAGGCGATGGAACAACACACGGAATGATCGATTTCAGAGATGGCTAAAGCCCACAAACACGCGACTGGTACACACAGTCTTGGCTAGCACGACTAGACTCATCTACTGCGAAATTAATCAAGCTGCGTGAGAGAGATGGAGTAACAATGACAACACTATAAAGGACCTACTCTATTAAGAAAATGGGGAGAAAGGATTACAGAACAAGGACAGAGTGGTCAGGAAGATAAACACTTAGTTCAAGATCTGGTAAAGAATTGGTTGGTCGAAATCGAAGCCAAAAAGAGGAGAAGAGAAGAAAATACGAGGTAATGAAAGTAGAAGGAGAGACGGAGTGAGAAGGGTGGAAATATACAGTGACAGAAGATAAAAATCTGTCGTTGAAACCATTATTACCACGCTGGAAAAAATGTTCGCTTGTGTCAACCAGATCCTTAATTAAATTTGCGCCAGCCGATTTATTGCTTACGACAATTAAGTTTTCACCGAAAAGTTAATGCAACGAAAACTTGGTCGATCTAACCAATAAATCGGTTATAACATATTTAACCAAGGGCTTGGTACCCAGAAATAAAAAAGTAATTGTAAAAACTAATTTATCGGTCCCGACAACCAAGCAAAATAGTTAAAATAGTACTAACTACTCGGTCGTTTAAAGAACCTATAACCTCGTTGGTAAATTACCGATAGTAACTAGCTAATATCATAACCTCAATCTCTGATTCATTAGTTGCCAAAACTATTTTTTTTCTTTCCATGTAATTTTAACCAAACACTTTTTCCGTGCAGCTCGACTAAGGTTCCCAGAAAATCTGATAAAACCTGATTAATAGGAGAATATTATTAAAAACGCATCCTGAATTTCAATCGCAAGATAGATAACTGTAAACTATATAATATTTTTCATTTGCAATTCTCTCGACTATTTTCATTCGAACGAAAGATGTTTTGAATCTCAGTTGAAGTCGGAATGTTGTATGGTTTTTATCAAATTAATCAAAATTTGAGATATCTGCGCAAAAGATTAACACACCAATTAAGAGTATGATTTAGTTGAAATGGTGACTTCAAAATGTTAAAACTGTGTCAGAACAAAAGTATCACAAAATATACATGGAGGATTTTGATAAATCTTTGAGATTTGGTTGATCAAAATAGAAGAGAAAAGGAGGAGAAGAAAAGACGAAAAAGAAGGCGGAAAATATACAGCGACAGAAAGTAGAGTCTCCTCGGAAAAGCCGTTACCAGCCGAACTAAGTGTGATAAAACGGCTAAAAGAAGTTAACTGAACGAAAAAAGGCCAGTAAATATTATCCTGGAGTAAAGAAGCGGTCGAACTTATCTTTGCAGAGCCTGCGATTCGGTACACTGACGGTATAAGAATAAACCGTATAGATCTTCATCTACTAGAGCATAGAACCAAAAAATGAAAAGAGACTAAGGTATAGGGGAATACAAAAGTTTAGTATAAGGTATAAAAAAATGTGCTGCTCTATCAGAAAAAAAAAAAGAATCGCTTCCCTGTTTTTCCACCTCCAGCTGGTAGTGCTGAATAGTTTCTCTTTTTTTGCCCGAATGGGTGAGATAGGAAAAGGAAAGAAAGGAAAAACGTGGGATCGATAAGGCCACGCCTAATGGATGCTCTGCATACATTTTCTCACTCTTTACACTTCTTTTTTCTTCCTAAGAATTCAGTTAAAATTCATTGGATATTGCATTTGTTCCGCATAGTCTTCACACCAGATAATCAGAAAAATATTAAAGTCCTACTACATTAAGCAATGGCAGAGGTTGGAAAAATTTGTCTTGTTGAGTTAAAAGTAACATTGATGAATTTATCACATTGTATAAAACGTTTTACGTTAGGAAAAAGTTTGTAAATCAACATTCAAATAAATTATAATTATAAAATTATAATTATATTAGAACGCAGAAAATAACTAAAACTCTGGTCCGATAACCCGAATTCTGAATCATACAAAAATTTGCGTACTATTTTATCTCATTCTTATTCAATACAAAATAAAATAGAAATTCTTCAAATCTTACGTAAAAGAAGCGATTGACGCTCGTAAAAATTCAGATCCACAATTTTCCCATATTAATATGTTGATATTAATATTTTTTATAATATTAATATTAATATGTTAATATGCGAATTGTCGAAATTGAATTTATACATTTGTTTAGAACTATTTATCCCCGTAGTCAAGAAATACTATTATCTAACGATCGATCAACCATTCCAAACAAATTTCAAACCCATGGAAAATCTTAACATTTTTTTAGGCCGTAAAAAAATTGAAAGAAGTTATGAGGATTTCTAACAGCACAATGAATTTAAGCTTCGTAACCCATGAGATTTTCAATTTATGCTGGTTAAACATTTTTGTAAATGCAATTTTCTGGAAATTTTCTGACATCTGTAGCATATACTTATGCAAAACACAAAAAACAAAAGCTCCGAAGGCGAAGTTTCCTTTATGAGGAATCAAATGGATTATTATATCGTTTAAAACAATCTTTATTCTTCCATTCTACGCAATATAAAAATAGTCGAAATTTACGATTCCACAAAAAAAAACTACGGCTTGAGGCCGATAAGAAATAGAGAACATAAATTCTCAGAGAGTGTGTGTTATTCGATGGTGTAAAAAAGAATTCAGGTGATACCACGCGGGAAGCCGCGAAAGGGCAGCAGGGGGGGGGGGGGGGGGTTGAGAACGTGAAGCGGTTTCTAGGGCAGAAAAAAAGAGAACATAATTTCGCGAAGGCTTCCGGACGAAACCGGACTCGAGAAAGGGGAGCAAGGGTGTTTCCGTGACCGTTTGGAGGGTGAAAAAAGGTGGAGTTCAGTGGAGGGTGGGCAACCCCCCCGGTAGGCGGGCAATAAAAATCTAAGAAACGACTTTCACGCGTGCTACGAACGCTTCGGATGCCCCATCGAACGATCGTTTCGCTAGAAAAGCGTTCGGCTCGATCCAAGCAGTGGCAACAGATAACCAGAAACGTACCTACGAGTCCTATATATATATGTATACATACATAGCGTAAGTATTATATATATATATTAGGGTGTGCCATTTTCGGGCAATTTTTTTTTTTCGACTCAGAAACAGGTTGTATACTTTCAGGAAGGTAAAATAAGAAGCCTGTAAAAATTTGAGCTCTTAATATTAATATTTAGATGCGCCTCATCGCGAATTTCTATTTCCCATTTAAATAACATGGGAAAAAAATTTTTTCATCTTTGGAATTTTATACGTTGGCAATGGCATATTGTTCGATGGAACGCAAAACATATTTTATAGAGAATCGCACGCTCTACAAAAAAGATGTCTTGCATTTTTTCGATAGACATAGCCATTCTGATGGTATTTGAGTTCAAAGTTCAAAATATACGAAAATTCATCTTTTTGTTAATATTATAGCGAAACTATTGACTCTGTCGAGAATCTTCGATCAACTTTTTTGTAGATTATTAAATTTACCATGAAAATTGTCTCATCCATGATTAAATTTGATTTGCCGTCTGATTTTCTCGAAGAAGATATACTTCTATGGCCGAATAACGAGAGCTATAGAGAAAATTTGGACTTTTTCACAAAATTGAAAGTAGTCAATGACGCTGCAGAACGTGGAGTGGCATTATTGGAACAATATAATGCATGTTTGACAAAGAATGAAGAGCAGTTCCAGTATTTATTACGAATAGTGAAGGAGCATCGTCGAAAATATCCGACTTGCAATAAAAAAATAATTGAATAATTATTAATGCATTGGCGAATTTTTTATACTCGGTATAGCAAGACTTACAATAATGGCAACAACAAATAAAAAAATGTTCATACTGTAATAAATTATTCAATATTTATAATTTTTCATTAATAAATTTACTTAAAAAGATTGAATGAAACATTTTTTTTTACTATTAATGGAAATAACGAAAGATATTTTTCGTGAGTATTTTGTCGATTTTTTTTGTAACTATTTATGATAAGTACCAGCCCATTAGAACCAGTTTCGTGACAGAAGACAGGTCTCTACAGCATTGAACAATTAACAATAAATATTAATTAATCGTGGATGAGACAATTTTCATGGTAAATTTAATAATCTACAAAAAAGTTGATCGAAGATTCTCAACAGAGTCAATAGTTTCGCTATAATATTAACAAAAAGATGAATTTTCGTATATTTTGAACTTTGAACTCAAATACCATCAGAATGGCTATGTCTATCGAAAAAATGCAAGACATCTTTTTTGTAGAGCGTGCGATTCTCTATAAAATATGTTTTGCGTTCCATCGAACAATATGCCATTGCCAACGTATAAAATTCCAAAGATGAAAAAATTTTTTTCCCATGTTATTTAAATGGGAAATAGAAATTCGCGATGAGGCGCATCTAAATATTAATATTAAGAGCTCAAATTTTTACAGGCTTCTTATTTTACCTTCCTGAAAGTATACAACCTGTTTCTGAGTCGAAAAAAAAAAATTGCCCAAAAATGGCACACCCTAATATATATATATATATATGTGTGTGTGTGTATGTGAAGGCTGGAATCAAAGCATCGTGTCAAAGAAGCTACCGGCACTGACATTCAAGCAGAATAAATTCGTCGGAAATTATGAAAGAAGGTATAAAAATGTAACAATGATTAGCTTTCTTCTCGTGCATATACATCGGATATTTATGGCGCCGCAATATTCTCCTCTCCTTCCATTTCTCACTAGTCAGCCAGAAAGACGCCAACTTCGTTTCACCTTTTCTGTGCTTCGAGTTAACGTAACAAGGAATAATAATGCACTGCCATTTGCGTGCGAAATTCAAAGGTGCATAAGATGCACTCGACATTTATTTACCATACAAATGACAGTATTTTGATATACCTTGTTGTAAAGGCTTGTGAAATTATATGAACGATAATTAAAAAGGCACCGAAAAGATTAAGTGCTATGCTTGAATGCTATACGGAACTATTTTGCGGATTGGACACGTGATATTTTGATATTAGAACGGTGAACATTTTAAACAGCAATCGAAAATCCCCCGCTCAACATAATTAAAAAAAAAGAACATAGGAAAATTGGAAGAGACATAATGAGGAAACGGCTTGAAATAGAGAAAAAAAAAGAAGCAATATCAATGAAAAAGCAACAACAATACAACACCGCCAGGAAACTAGGAACACATATACACGGAAAGAAATCGATCCGAGAATGTACGTGCCACTCTCAGAAAATATAGTAAAGTGGTGATACATGGGCCTTGTTGCTGTAGCTCCTATAAAACATTACGGGTTACGATACGAATTGTAATCGTTCTGAAATCGCTTGATAACAGGAACGATTTATTCCTTAAAAGTATAGTAATACAATCTATTTAACATTTCTCTAAAAAATGAAAACATTGAATTAATCCTTATTTATATAGGATTTATTAGTATCAATTAAAATTAAAATCCTATATATACTGCTGTGAAATTAATGACATGTAGGGTTTCTTGCAATTCGCAAAGAATAATATTGTTTAAAGCGATACTGATAATTTATGTATACGCATGCTGTAAAAGAAATGGTTAGTAATTTTATTGCTCCATCGTTAGGTCGTCATTTTTTAATAGCGACCTGATCAGTAACACAAATCGTGCAACCATATTTGGCTTGTGGTTTAATACCACGAAGTAATTCAGTGATGAGCCTTCCGGAGCTGTTTTCACCAGAGTTATTAAGGAAGTGCTGAAGTCGATTGGGCGATTCGTAGTATACACTATTTATCGTAAATATGCTATACATATACTTCAAATTCCGCAGGGAGGTAATAAAAACCTTTATGCTTCGGCGACCGGTCGAATTAGCGTTGAAGGCATACAACAAATGTGTAAAAAATATATATATTACTGAACCTCTCAAAAACTGATATGGCCGCTCGAGATGTCAAAAGATCCGTTTAAGTAAGATACGAATGTTTCTGGGGCTCAGATGTGTCAAATCAGACCTGATACCGAAGCATGAAGGTTTTTATCACATGCCTGCGGAATTTCAAGTACATTTGTAGCATATTTACGATGAATAGTGTATCATACGAAATCGTCCACTCGAGCATCCCCTTAAAGACCAAGTTATATAATGTAATTTCGAGGCTGAAGAACATCAATTGTGGGTTTCGGAATTTCGGTTGAAGTCGCATTTTTGGCAGCAGTTTGGATTGATTTTACTGGTTTTTTACCTAAGTTCAGGCTGGAGACTTTTTTCTTTTCAAACATTCTTCAACCTTTTAACGACTAACGTAGCCAAATTGTTATATTGAAGGGAAGGCCATGGTGTAAAGGCCTCTGCAATTTGATATAAGAAAATTATGATTGAATCCCACCAACTATAGAACTCGAAAATAGCAGTTCAACTATTCGTATTCAGAAAATCTTGAAACATTCAAGACTTACATTTTTGTAATTTTATTGAATGGAAAATTGTTTCTAGAGAGTTTAATATAGTCTAAATATTTCAAAAAAGTTTACCGTGCTCCTGGTTTCCAATGGACCGGCAAGTATAGAAAGCAAGTTGTCATCAAATTTTCTTACCCTGAAACATAAAAATAAAGCAAACTATAGATATAAAAATAGCCGGGTTTTTCATCGGTCAATTGTTAAATATCTGCAGTAAAGTATAGTTGAACAGTAAAGTGTTAGGAGTTGAGTGAACAAGATGAATGGGGAGTAGAAACTTCCCATTTTCAGTGATGCACTGAAAGGTAACGTTATCTACGGTTAGTGCAGTATATACGTAGACTTGGTTGACTTGGTAAGTATCAAATCTCCAGCATGACGTACCAACGGACGTACAATAAATCCGAAAATAGCTTCGAGGTAAGTTATATAATGCTTCAAGACAAAGCAAGGGTAAGGGACGAAGGGAAAAAGCACTGAAATAAAGTGAGGAAGAAATGAACGGTGCGAGAGGGGACCGAGAAAGAAAAGTGCGGGAGAAGAAAAAATTTGAGGTATAGAAAAAGCAAGAAAGAGAGAAAGAGAAAGGAGAGGAGGAATAGAGTGAGATAGAAAGAGGACGACAATGAGGAATGAGGGAAAACTCACAAGACCTCCGGGGAAATTCGTACGATTGGTATTCCATAGGCACCAGGAGTACAGAAGCAGAGCACAAGTAAAAGCAGAAGTGGCGCTTGGAGCGTACAGACCAGGACTCCCTAAGGTACAAGCGACTAATAGGAAAGCTTGCCGCCGCTTTCCACTTTCCTTCGAAACTCGATCCGAAAAACTTGTCCAATAGTTTGTGACGCTGATGCTCAGCCGACGATTGATGAATATAGTAACTATCTCACGAACTGAACTATATATAACGCTATCTGCATCATAAGGCCATTTTGGGAGAAATGACGGCAATAATTAGTAGGTTCTTTAAATCGATTATGTATAAGTTCACACGATTCCAAGTTTCGACAGTAGGTTAAATATCATGAGTTGAAGAGGAATGCTGGAGAAAGGAATCTGAATACAGTTTCAGAAACAAAAAGATGCTTATCATTACACACTAATTATCGATTTCTTCCAATAATTCATATGATAACTTTGAAATCGTATTTTTTATCCAGGATAAACTTTTGATCAAACAAAAAAGATAGTAATTACGGCTATTTGAAATATTTCAGTTGGACCGAATTTTTTATTTGCACAAAAAGAAACTAATATCTTGGCACATACAAAAATCAGATAGTTTGTTATAAACCACTTTTCTGGATAATAATTGAAATACCGATATACAAATTATTCACTATAATTAAGAAACGTACCCTAAGATGTACAAAGAACTTAATGTCGGAGAAGCTGGGACATCCACATTCGATTTTTTTACATGAAAACTATACGCAAATTATCGGCTATTTATCGGCTCTCGAAAAAACTTAGGTTCGATCAAATCGCGCGACCCGTTCAGGAGAAACCACCCCCTGAGCTTCTATACCGTCATTGCCCAATACTTCGCCTAAAAACAAAGCTAGGACATCCCAAATCATCTTCATTTATCGGCTTGACATATTCATAAAGACCGATTTTCCAGTTTCACCCCTTGTCATTATAGAAACCACCCCCTTGAGCTATATGCTTATAACTCCGCGTACAGTGTCATCCACATGCGATTTTTTAAATAAAAACTATATTGAAATGATCGGTCAATTATCAGCTATTTATCGAAGCAGAGAATTATTTTGCAGCTCCATCCGTTATACGGCAAACATCTCTTATACCAACATTCACAACTGAAAAAATATTAATAATAGGCACACCGGAAAAAAATTTCTACGAGAATTATCGGCTCTCAAATAAAATTAATTTCGATAAAATCACACGATTCCGTCGACAGAAACCACCCCTGCTTGGAATAACAGATTTCACTGAACCCAGGGGTTGGTTTTTTGCGATGGAGTCGTACGATTCGATCGAAACTAGGTTCATTTGAGAGCCGATAAATAGCCAATAAATCACATGTACTTTTTTTCCCAGTGCGCCTTCTTGTTTAATTTTTATCCACTTGTGGATGTCCCAGCTTCTACGTCACGGACGACATCCACAACTTGTAACAAATTTAATACAAGGCAGACGGAATTAAAAATCATGCGTTATTTTTCGGCTATTTATCGGCTCTCAAATGAACCTAGTTTCGATCGAATCCTATGACCCCTTCGCAAAAAACCACCCCCTGGGTCCAGTGAAATCTGTTATTTCAAGCAGGGGGTGGTTTCTGCGGACGGAATCGTGCGATTTGATCGAACCTAAATTTTTTCGAGAGCCGATAAATAGATGATAATTGTTGACGCCAGTATAAGGGATTTTTCCAATGTAAGGATGGAGCTGGGAGCTATCTTTCTGCACCGATAAATAGCTGGTAATTCGCCGATAATTTAGGTTCAGTTTTTATTGAAAATATCGCATGTGGATGACACTGTACGCTGAGTTATAAGCATATAGCTTAAGGGGGTGGTTTCTATCATGGTAAGGGGTCAAGTTGAAAAATCGGTCGTTATGAAAACGTCGAGCTGATAAATCAAGATGCATTTCAAAATGATTTAGGATGTCCTAGCTTTGTTTTTAGGCGAGATATTTGAAAAAAACTGTTTTCAAGCTCAGGGGGTGGTTTCGCCTGAACGGGTTGTGCGATTTGATCGAACCTAAGTTTTTTCGAGAGCCGATAAATAGCCGATAATTCTTGTGTAAAGTTTTTGTCGGTGCGCCTATTGGTTCTCTTTTTTTGAGTTGTTTCCATTTACGTTTCTGGTATAACGGATGGAGCTGGAAAATATCTTTTTGCGCCGATAATTAGCCGATAATTTGGGTATAGTTTGTATGTAAAAAATCGAATGTGGATGTCCCAGCTTTGATATTCGTGTTTGATAGAAATTTAAATGTACCCAAGAAAAAAGTAATATCTCGATTCAGTTTGTTCCAAACTACTTTTCTGGACGGAAATTGAAATTTCGACATAAAATTTTTAACTATAACTAAGAAGCGTGCCCTAAAGTGTACAAGAAACTTATCGCGTACGTCAGAAGCGAGGCCACGTTCGTAAAGCTTTGGAATTCAAATTCTATAATGTCGGTAGAAAGAGCGCACGCCAGCGGCACTTCGGACAAGCGCATCTTTATTATTTCAAACTCTGCAAGTGAGTAGTTATACCGCGGTGACCCAGAGGTTTGCTCGCGTACCGAAGTTGGCCAGGTCGACCAATTCGAGTACTCACTTCGCCGCACTCGAGAGAGAAAAGTCTGAACTAACAATAAGCATGGGCGCCAGTGGCGTTCGAGATGCGCGAGAAAGCTTCTATATAGCTATAGTGCTCATGGATAGACAGAATGCAATGCCTCTCTTTGAGTGCGATGCTGCTGCTGCATTGCTACCTACCGACCGACCGACCGCGAACTGTGCAGGAAGTAGGTCGAGCGACGTACCCAAGAGTTCCGACTTGACGACCCTGGTGGCACGTATATTCGCTCTACGTGCAGATTCGCGTACTCCTAACCATTTGCTAATAAGCACGCAACTACAACTCGGCGAGAACTCGTCATCCTCTAATCGCAAACGGCCTGTACATTAGCAATAACATAACATCTTTCAAATGTCGATAATCAGATGACATTTGTGTCAATTGAGGGATGCTACTTTACTATAAAGATTTTCAACGAGTTGTCATAAATCCAAAAAAATGGGATAAAGAAATTGATAAGGTTGTATGTAATCGAAATAATCAATGAATTCTTATGTTTAAGGAGAAGAAATATTTACTTGAAAGCTACGCGAAAGTCTTCATGAAAAGTTGTTAAAATGGTTTTAGTCGAGGATGCAAAGCAAAACCGTGCATATTGTAGCCTTATTATTTTTAACTTTGTATAAGCTATGTGATGGAACGGCTTATATCCCCTAAGATCGTCCACCTATCCTAAATAGATCCACCGGCATCTCTGCTTTCAAGCCCAGACACTGCATTGGCCATCGCCATTCCTCTGAGCAAATCCCTGGCTCACCCTGGTGCCTCAAGTATCGCACCGCACGGCATGGTTCTATCCCTTCAACTAACCCTGTTTCAGTAGATCCTGTCACTGTGTAGTCTCCTACTGTTAACTTCAGTGTTTTTTTCTAACCTACAATTCTATAATAATTAATAAGACAATTTTATTTATTTTGTATTTATTTTAATTTTTGTTTATGTCAAGAAATGAAATTGAAAAATTTATATTCATATACAGGGTGTTATGTATTTGGCGTACACGGTTGATATTTCTAAGAGTATTTTGATCTCCCGAGTACGAAATTATTTTGCGTTTTGTTGTACGATGTGCAGTTTTAAAGATATCGGCTGTATTCTGCGACAGCCAATCAGAGCACTTAGCCGAGGCGTTGTGGCACGAATAACAATAGAGAAGTTGATGTACTTCGTTTCACGGTGATGAGACAAACGACAATCAGTGCTGAGTTCATTCGGTCTACAAACCGAAGCGAGCGTCGATTACCTTTTTTCCGGATAAATTTATCTAATGCCGTAAAGAACTCGAAAACTGATTGATTCACAGAGGCAGTTTTTCTATGGAGCACTGTCAATGAATTTTCCATTGGCTCCTATTCTGCATTGAATTCGGAAATTATAGCGAATCAGTTCAATAATGCTAATTAATCATATTCGTTAACCTGACTGTGAAATACATAATTTTCAGTTTGTCGATAACACATATTCTGTATATATTGTAACGCCGCAAAATTGCGCGTCACAATAAATAATATCGTCATCCTCGCTCTTCGACTCAAGGGCGATCTCGCAGAGTCATAGGAATTTTAAGCCGTTTTATTAATTTTTTTATTTTTTATTTTTTATTTTTTTATGTACGACGGAGAGAGACGAAGCTTCGGGTAGGAAAGGGAGAGCCTACGATTTAGGAGAGCGATGTTTTTATTATGAGGATTCCACCTGCCTCGTCCCGGACAAATTTCACCAGTACACTGTCTCCACCGACGAGCTTGTTTCGGATGGGGGTCAAAATAGCGAGTGACCAAAATAGCGAATTTCTTAATGATGGCTATTGTAGGTTCGGACGGTTATTATTTTAGAATTCGCTATTTTAGCCATTCGCTATTTTGACTCCCACCCCTTCTTTACGTGCTCAAAATGGGTCGAGCGTATTGTCGGTAGTGTAGCGAGCTACCGGACCTTGATGCGCAGAAAATAATTTCGCTAATTTGCATGTTCGCCTAGCGCGGCGCCAAGTCTTGCGTTGCGTGAAAGCGCTCTAGCGCTTACCCGCCATTAGGGCACTTCGGAAGTCGTTAGGTGGAGAGAAAAGTTCCCGTGGAAGATCGATCGCGATCTTTCCGGGCTTTTGCATGGTCGATATCGAGCGAGGAGGACGTACCGCCGATTGTTATAATTTTGTCCCGAGGATTGTTGGAGGAATTAATCGGCAAAACTCCGTTACCAGGAATATTGTTCAAGGAGTAATTCAGGAGGTTTTCCTTTCGTCCCGGTGAGCTTTTTACACATGCTCAGGAATTAGCGAATTAAAATCAGCCGTTGCGCGGCCTCGGGTTTGGTTTCGTGCGCGGCCGCTGACGCTGGCGGCGCCACTTTCCGGGTACTGCGGTTGCGAGCGCTACGCGCCTGCGCGAGCTGCTTCTTCATCGATTTGCCGTAACGACTCCTTCTTCTCGATCCGCGAGCGAAGTGTGCAACACGTGTTTTCGTACTCTTCTCGGTCTTTGTCCAAATTCTCGGGCTACATTACTAATTTCGGTTCAGTTTTTCTCTCCTTCAATTCACGGGATATTCTCGGGATCGGTATTGGAATCGGGTCAGGGCTTTTCGAGCTCCCTGGGTTCACGGGAAATAACGGGAAAATATTCAACGTGTGATCGCTACCACTTCGTTTTTCGGGTCGTGCGGCATTTTCGGGACCAACGGGCGGTAGAACTATTGCGAGCGGGAATTCATTGCATCAATTTCATTAATTATTTCCGGGACAACACTCATTGTACTTAATAACTCTTATTTTTTTGTGTTATTGTTGGAAATAAACATTTGTTATTTTTTTGTACGTAATTCACGTGCACCCTCTTTGTAAAAACCACCTACACCAGACTCCTTACAAAACAACACACAATTAATTATTTCTTTTGGTCTCTCAAATTGTACATAATTTAATCAAAGCCATATTGTGTGTCAAATTTGTTAATTAAAATAATTCCATTGGCCGAGTCATTTATTGCGTTAAGGTATTTGTCGCGCGTCCCTCACGGCATTTGTGAATTGTTTAATTGCGTGTGTCTGTGAGAGTGAGTGAGCGTCCGTCCGTGTCGGAACGATTGTTAAATTTATTGAGATTGTTATCAAGTTAGTGTGTCTAAGTGTCGCCACACTATCGTCGATTTTACGTGGACATTTTTCTTTATTAATTATCGGTGTTATTCATTGATTGACGTCATATTTTGAATTTGGTTGAATAAATTATTTTCTCTTGTGAGTCCCGTAATTAATGGTTTTGTTTCATTTGATTATTTATTGACGTGAGCTCTCGGAAGTCTTACCCCCCCCCCCCCCCATCTACGTATTGCAGTGACGCCCGGCCTGGACTGATAATTATCGTGGTAGAACATTGCTTCTCTTCCGGCGCGAAAGCGCCTGGTGCCCAGTTCTTTATGAACGAAAAATAAGAAAGAGAAGCAATTGTACAATTTAGGTTGTAACTGGCTTTTTCCCGCGTTGGGTAAAATTCATGTTATATATATATATACAGGGTGTAACGCAACCTATCAATAATATTATATAGGCATGTAGATCTCGACGCAACAAAAATGTTGGTGCCATGGACAATGAGCTGCGTCGAAAATTGGCGACGGTAATGATGTTTTAAGTTGATCAATCGCAGGGCAATAAGTAACGTTGACGTTACTAACTTCATCATGCTCTCTCCCTAAACTTACCGTAAACAGAGGGAAAGCAAAAGGAGAGCAAGGGGCAAGTAGATAGAGACCAGAGGGATCGCCTGGGCGTGTGACTCGACTGCGGTAGTAAATGGTGGCGGCGCCGGTCCGATATAACTGCGCTGCGATTGGTCAAGATTGACAATACATTTCATTGGAATCATAATAATACTGGAACAGTGTAACTTTGAACTGATGAATTCAAATAATCCTGAGAAGAAGAATTGCAGATAATTCGAACAGATAGCCTTATAGAGGGGGGGAAAGGCGGAGGGAGCGAAACCTCTCCCAAAAAAAGTAACACAGTCTATTAAAGTTTTGTTTTCTTCGCTAAACGTTGAATGAATAGAAAGATCAGTTAATGCGGAGAAGAAAAACATTCGTATATGGACTTCGGTCTATTCTAATTATTCTAACTAAAAATTAAGATGAGCATCAATTAATGCGAAACGAGGAGTTAGTACGCCAAGACGATTGCATCGCAGCATGTCGGTACAAGTATAAATTGCTGAACCCCACCCTTATTTCAATGCACTATGCACGGGAGCTAGTCGCTGGCACGCCAAGTTTTTTGAAGAGAGTTTTATTTGGCTAATATATTAGATTTCTAATTTTTTATTTCTGTGGAATAGCTCCATCCTCTTTTTACTTGGCGTCCAATTTTTGTTTAAAAAAAACATTTTTGAGGGGGTCTTAATTAGTGAACTCATTAGTAAAATTCGATACTCGAAATTCGCGATATGCGATTTAGATTTTGTTAAACTCTGAGAGAGAAGAAAAAATATAGGCGATCGATGAAAATTTTCGAATTGTACAAGAATTTAAAAGTTTCTTTGTCACTTTTGACGACTGAAATTTGTTAACTTCATCGTTTTCATAGTTTGAATGCAATGTTTATTCATTTGAGATTTTCTATTAACTCGTTTTTGGAAAAGTATTAATCGGATATATGTTGGGTTTATTCAAGTCTATCAAAATTACGGTCATGTAGCAATATTAATGTGTGTTTTAGATAGCTCGGAAAAAGGTTTGCCTGCTTTGCTGGGGCGAACGGAAATATCGACGAGGCAAATAGCGGAAGAAGCGCGTTTGCGACGAGGCGAAGGAATGGGTCGGAATCTTTCGGACTCGGATCGAACCGTGTCGAATCCACCTCCGAGTCCGGTTACCGACGATCCCGATCATTCCGAGCACCAACAGCAACAGCAGCAGCCAGTTCTTCAAACCATCGGCTCTTCTGCTGTTGAACGATGTTTACAAAATTATAACGACGATTTTCTCGACATCGGCCCCGACCCATGTAAGGTCTGCCGATAAAGCTGAATCGGCCAATACTCGGGCCAATGTTGGGATGACGATTATCGACTATACAACATTACGCCAGTGCTCGGCCAAGTATTGACCCGCCAATGATTGGCTTGTCGATATTAGGCCAATGATTGGCCAAGAGTTGACTCGCTTATTGTTGGTTTGCCGATTGTAAGCCAATACTCAGATAATTATTGATTCACCAGTTGTTGGTTTATCGATGTTAGTCTAATGCTCAGCCAAGTAAGTCGTCATATTCGATTCGAAAAGGCTATCTGTTTCGTGTTTCATATCAATTATACAACTTATTGTCATTTGGACAGCCATATTTGATCCACTATTTTGAATTTCTGAATTCAGACTTGAGTTCTTTAATTAGTGCCTTTAAAAACATCCGTGTACCAATTTTTATTCAAATCCATTTGATGTCCTTGTGATTGTTATTCTACATGCAACTATTCTGGACTTAAAGTATGGGACATCCATATAGTTTGGCCGAGCGGTTAGCGTGCTTGTTAGGAAGTTAGATAGTTTAGGTAGGTCGTGTAGGTCCTCGATTCAAATCCCACTCACATCATTTTCCAGAAAACTATCGAAAAAATGCTATCCGTCGACGATTTCCATTTTTTTCCTTTAATAATAATAGAATAGCATTATTAAAATAATTGGAGGCAGGCGTTAGGAAATATATATTTTTTAAATTAATCATTAATTACTAAATTGAATTATCGTTTGAGTTTATCGTATGAGATGCTCGGGCGTTGCTCGTATGCGATACTCGGCCAACTATTGTTCACCAATATCGGCCGGACTTATCATCCAAGACTCGGGCCGATAATCGGGCCAATAGCGTATGCCAATGTTGGCAGTCTCGGCACCGAGATTGGGCCGATGATCGGCCAAGTCCGATCACCCTCCATAGGGATGTCAATAGCATGGAAGTTTTTTCTAACCAAATCCTTCCTTAATCCATTTTTATACTTAACATTCAAAGTCACTTTCATACAGAGTTGCAAGTCTCCATTATAGTTTTGTTTTGTTTTTTATTTTTTTCAACAGCTATTTATCGTATTATTGATCATATAGTTTTGATTTAGCTAAAATGTTCTGCATTTTTTGTAAAAACAAATCGTCAAAATGACACTTCCCACATATGAAAGAAATAAAAATTTACATAAGATATCAATATTTGATTCAATATTCGCGATGTAGCGCAGGATTAATACACAAATTATTCTCTCATGTGAGAGTCACATTCATACAGCTGTACTAGACGGTGCATTTTGCCGTTTATTGCAGCCCGTTTTCCTCTACTCATCGTACGCATCTGATTTTTGGTCTGGAACACATTAAGAAATCTTTTCGATTTTCCTCTCATCCAAATTGAATAGTTCTATGGATATGATAGTTCATAAATATTATATTTATATTACCAACGGTGTAGTAGCTTGTCTCTTAACCAGCAATGTTCTTTTTTGAACATTTCCAAAAGTTTTTTCTCTGTAAAACAATCTCTTTTATTCATCGTTAGTTTTTGGGCAATTTCGACAGTTATTTTTCGAAAAAAAAAACCTTTTTATATCCAAGTATCACAAGCCCAATTTCATGGCTGATGTAATGTCCATTCGTGGCACAATGATATGACTTTTTACTTTTTAAACTCTGTGCACATATTTGGATGTAGGATAATCATTATTATTTCCGCAGGTGAAATCTTTTGTTCGAAGACGTTTCCAACGAATATATGAATTTTGATGTTTAGGCCTTGGTGGATGAAGGTTGTCTTGAACGGGAACGAATTTCAGCCTGCCAAAAGGATCCAAAACCGCCATAGAAGCGATCTTCAGTTTTGCGAAAAAGAAGTGTGATGATCTATAGACATAGGTAATAATAACATTTTGGATCGTCGACAGCGACGATATATAATAATTTTTTATTTAAATCAAGACATATTCATATCCATACACTAAAACACACACAAAACAGACAAATTATAATATTCAACAATTATAGCCGCAGATGTTCAAATGTTTTTTGGGATTTTCCAGTCTTTTATAAAACATTCAAGGATGCTATATGCGAAGTACTCGTACCGAGGATTTTTACGATCGGTAGTCTGGCAAGTAGATACTCAAGTCAAGCGGACTGTTAGGGTTTTTCCGCGAAACGCGTCTTATCTACCTGCAAGGGACGCCAACCCTTAAAACCAATCACCGTAAAGAATACGGGTCTCTGCAAAAATTAGCCAATGAATATCTGCGACTCAAAACTCTTGAAGACGTTTCCTTCCCGATTCCGAAGGGAGGGAGCGAAAATTCAAGTGTTAAATTGTCTCCAATTTTAGTCAGTCGTCAGCGACTTTCGGTCAAGTCAACATCTAAGGTTAAATCTTTCCACACGCACCAATTGTATTTTTATCGTGACTGTTATTGTTATTGAAGTTTTGTTGTCCACTATTACTGAATTCTCATTTCATTCAATTGTTTTTATACGAAACTAGTTCTAGTCGATTAATTTCTACTGCAACCCGTACTGTTTAACTTCGCCGCAACAGCGCACGGAAATTTACGACTTCCGTGGAAATATTTAAAATATATCGCGAGTTCGACCGTACACATTTCATGACTACATATAAAATTTCAATCGTTAAGAATTTTTTCAGCTTTTCTTCTATACTCATTAAAACGCTCATCAACTTAGATAATATTTCTTGAATTATTGCACGAATATTTGCATAAATTCCCCGTCAAATATTCATAAATATTTATTATGTCGCTGAAGCTAGCAGGCAGTTCGTCGTGCGAGCAGCGGTTCTCACGTACTACCGTGAGCGCGGCTACCTCTACCGTTCGGCCACATCTCTCGACGCGCAAACATTTTTTTCGATGTTTGTATGGCGTTTGTTATAACTTAAATCATTCAAAACGCATACAGCAAAATCTCTGCCAATCCAAAAGTAATTCAGACCATCGCAAACACACTCAAATCTTTTTATTGTGAATTGTGACAATTCAACTATGTCTCTCGAAGTAACAATTATGTTTGCGGGGTGTACATTGGCTGATTATTTTTTGTAGTATTCAGAACATCTATCAGAAGATATCTGCCAAGTTGTAAGCAATGTACACCCGCGGAAGCTGAGATATAAATTGTTTATTGTTCATATCCCCCGCTCGGGCATCTCTCTTAAAGTGCCAATACAGTTAAAAAGGTGTACATTGGCTGATTATTTTTTGTACTGTTCAGAACATATATCAGAAGATATCTTTTTTGGGTAGAGGAAAGTAGTAATAAACAATTTATATCTCAGCTTACGCGGGTGTACATTGCTTACAACTTGGCAGATATCTTCTGATAGATGTTCTATACTGTACAAAAAATAATCAGCCAATGTACACCATTTGAACTGTATTCGCACTTCAAGAGAGATGCCCGAGCGGGAGATATGAGCAATAAACAATTTATATCTCAGCTTCCGCGGGTGTACATTGCTTATAACTTGGCAGATATCTTCTGATATATGTTCTGAACAGTACAAAAAATAATCAGCCAATGTACACCTTTTTAACTGTATTGGCACTTTAAGAGAGATGCCCGAGCGGGGGATATGAACAATAAACAATGTATATCTCAGCTTCCGCGGGTGTACATTGCTTACAACTTGGCATATATCTTTCAATACATGTTCTAAACTGTACAAAAAATAATCAGCCAATGTACACCTTTTTAACTGTATTGGCACTTCAAGAGAGATGCCCGAGCGGGGGATATGAACAATAAACAATTTATATCTCAGCTTCCGCGGGTGTACATTGCTTACAACTTGGCAGATATCTTCTGATAGATGTTCTGAATAGTACAAAAAATAATCAGCCAATGTACACCTTTTTAACTATACTGGTACTTCAAGAGAGATGCCCGGGTAGAGGAAAGTAGTAATAAACAATTTATATCTCAGCTTCCGCGGGTGTACATTGCTTACAACTTGGCAGATATCTTCTGATAGATGTTCTGAATACTACAAAAATAATCAGCCAATGTACACCCCGCAAACATAATTGTTACTTCGAGAGACATAGTTGAATTGTCACAATTCACAATAAAAAGATTTGAGTGTGTTTTCGATGGTCTGAATTACTTTTGGATTGGCAGAGATTTTGCTGTATGCGTTTTGAATGATTTAAGTTATAACAAACGGCATACAAACATCGAAAAAAATGTTTGCGCGTCGAGAGATGTGGCCGAACGGTAGAGGTAGCCGCGCTCACGGTAGTACGTGAGAACCGCTGCTCGCGCGACGAACTGCCTGCTGAACTGCCTGCTAGCTTCAACGACATATATTTATTTGCAATATTGTCAACTTATGCTAAAAAAAATTACCCCATTCTCTTAATAATTTTTTAGGACGTTTTAAATGAATGATTGCAAATTCGACTTTGCCAATTTTCGTACCAATGCAATGCAAGATCGTGACGAGGCTGTACGCCCATCGCGTTAAGAATTGATTTTTTACGATAATAAAATTATTGGGGCTATAATCACGCTCTCTCCCATATATAGCATACGATATTATGTTTCTGATTGTACTAAAAAAGAATAATATTTCTTTCTAGCGACAATTCAACAAGGTCGAAAAAATGGTCATTATTAAGCAATGACGAGTACGCTTATGCAGCACGGTTTTCATGACACTCGTTGGACAGGAATTTGAACTCAGCGATTATGTGCCCGCGTTATGCGCACGAAATACTGTTCTTATAGCAAAGTCCGGGAAAAAAAGTATATTATTTTTCATTTTTAAATTCAGTTGCCGAAATGCTTTAGAGAATTTTTGATTTAAGGTTCCTGAATTTATATGAAATGCCACATATACATTGCGTATCATAAAATTTTTATTGTTACGTTGCGTAAAACTTCATTGCTGGTTATATTTCCACAATAAAAAATCTTTGTTAGGATGTTATCAAGTACTGACCTGGAGGCATATTTGCCGGTCAAGAATGTCGCACAAATACAGCCTTTATCGCTATTTTCAGCTCGGCAGTACCGGGTTTCACCTGCAATCCTGGAAAATTGATATACGCAAAAAATTCTTAACCACTGTCAGCTTACCGTTAAAACCACCGGATCGTTTTTGGCAGAAACAAATCTGAAGATAGTCAAAACGATTTATGTGATTATAGGAAAAACCACTGACAAAACCACCGTAAGTCTTAGAATAAAATTGTTTCCGCGTTTTATTTCAGAGGAAATTTTGGCCAAGATCGATAGGAAAAACTTTGGTTTCTCATTTATTTGAATAAAAAAAAGAACCTCCTTGATTTTTCCAGTGAATACAGTTCTGGCACAGCGAAGATCCATGGGGTCCATGACTTTTTTTTTTGCAGTATTCACCCTGGGCTAGTCATCATGAGGGTCGCTCGATGATCAAGCTGTATAGGAAAAATATAAATTAGTTTGACTAAATACAAACACAGAAAATGCCTCATTAAAGGGGTTCAGGTTTTCTGACTGCTATTGATTATTTAAAAAGTAATTGGCTGAATGACGGCTGTTTCAAAGCCGATTTGAATCTTCACAGTTTTTTACAAGTAATACGCCTGCATTAATTGGAACTATACTGGACATTTTATCTGATTTTTACTTAATTCTGACCCTCGACCTTTCAGATTTTGTCCAAAATTTCTTTATCGGCGAATGAAAAAAGAGCCGCTTATTTTGAAACAAGTTTTTGATACTTTCGGGAAAAAAGTTCTTTTACATTTATTTTACATATATTAATAAACAATTTTCTGATAATCGACAACAATTTCGCGGTGGATCGTCGACCCTTGACATTAATTTTTCATTCGAATCGATTATCGTTATCGGTTTTCGTTGATAAGGATTTTGCATTCTTCGAGGAATGCAATTGAATCTATTTTTTTTTTTAACATTAAAAATGGCATTGGACGTTATTACCTAAGCAAAACCTTAAAGAACATCATATGTTGACTTTTTTCAGGCAAATATACAACCACGAACGTTTTGCCGATAATGGATAACATTTAATCGACCCATCAATTCTGGACATCAACAGTCGCGCTAATGACTCGATTCGCATAGTTAAACATGTTTGCATCGTTGAAATTCAACACGACTTGAAAGATTAATTTTAAAAAGATTACAAAGATTCGCGCCAACATGCCAATAATTCTCATGTGATTTAAGTTTTTTCTAAAGTTAACCGCTCTTCGCGATTGCCTTCAACTTGTAAATCGACTTGATGAATATTTTATTTTTTATCTCTTTCAAATGAGACCTCCTGCAGGTAAATCAGTTTCCGGAATGCTGATATCTGAGTGAAATTGGCGAATATCAAAAAATAGTACCAAGGTATAAATCTAAAGAAGGCCAATAAAAAAAAGTCCACAATATTGTAAATAAATATTGGGAATACTATAATTCATCAAAATGAAATCAAGAGATTGACCAATATTGTTAACGGTCGATAATCGAATTATCGAAAAATCAATACGCAAAAATCCAAATCGTTCATTTCTGGAATATATCATTTTTCGAATGCTTAAAATTTCGAATTCCGTACAGCTAAAAACGAAAAAGAAATCTTGATTAGCCCCCCCCCCCCCCCCCCCCCCCCGTGTAAACAACGACCTCAACCGGCATAAAAAGAGAAACATTGACTCAGAGAGACTTTTATGATGTTAGAAATCATCAGAGACAATTAATACGGTTAGCTACCGAATGGCATTGTTTTCATTATGTGTGTGACCGATATGACCCTAGCATAAGTATAACGACGTTAAACGAGAAACGAAAAACGAAAAGTGAGAACCAAGTTACGAGAAATAGTCCGGGCGGGCGAGGTATTATTTTCTTCGAAAATTTACAATTACAAAATACGTTGGGTTTGGTTAAAGTTTTGAGTACGAAAGAATAACGTGGTTAATTTAAAGTTTCGAAATCGTTATAAAAGTCGAACATGAGGTTTCGCTAATCACTGTGTCCGCATATTCGTCTCTATTGTGTATTTTTTGTTGTTGTTTTCTATTTACTGGCTGTTGTATACATGAAACACTCGCCATTTCCGATTTCACAAATATGAATTTTAAACATTTTTGAAATCCAGGTTTTGATGATTCAAAGTATAGATAGTCGGCAAAACTGTTATGCGACCTAATGATTCGACGTAAAGAAAAATGTCGTATAATATATTTTCTTGGAAAAACTTGGATAATCGTATTCGACTCTGCTTATGAGAATTTGAAACAACCAATCCTGGTGTTGGTGTTGACAGTTGGTACAGTCGCTTGATTTGTCTACCTCTGTAAAGTGGTGATTGCTGGGTAAAATACACGTTCGCTTCCATAACAGTGCTCATTTCCCTATACGTGTGATCACCCACTATATTTTGACAAAATCTGTTGTAACGGTTTCTGTCAGTATTTCCAAGAAATCGTTAGTCGTTATCAACCCGGGATCTAACCTCACTTCGGTTTCTCGTCGCGGCACTATCGATGTGTACACTACCATACTCTACCGTGACCACCTCGGCCGTCCTCGCGTGGACTCGGCTATCGCCGTCTACGGCTCGTGTAATTGAGTCGCGACGCAGGAAATCATTGGCCGCGCGACACTCAGGACCGTACGTTGTACATTTACTCGCCCACCATGGCTTCGAAATCGGACACAACCACCCCATCGCTGTTAACGCCTCAACCGAATGGCAAGAGCTGAGGGAAAGGCCCGGTTCATATGCCGGTATATTGTTTGCAGTGCAAAGCCGCATTTCATACATCATGCGCTGAGAAATCCGGTCGCTCAGAATCGGGTGGAATTACGAGATGCTGTGGTCCGCGCTCTACGACCCCGGCACCGATACTGATTCATCATGATCAGGGGCGTATCTATCTCGCCAAGAGTGATCTCGACGATCTGCTAACAAGGCACCTTAGCGAACTTCAGAGTAAGCAGGACGAAACGCAGTCCTCAGTGAAAGCTCTCACAAACGAGCAAAACAGCTTATGCGCGCTTCCTTGGATGCGAACACAGCCTCTTTGTCGGCTCTGACAGGTCGCGTAGATTCGACAATCAAAAGAGTGGGATTGCTCGAGAATGCAGTGGCTGTCATGAAGGATGACATCGAGAACTTAAAGGATAACGACTTGTCACAGGACGACATACTTGTGGAGTTGGAGGACAGAAATCGGAGAGCGTGTAATGTTATTTTTTTCGATGTCCCGGATGCAGCTGATCACGGTCTCGAAACTGTTAGATCCATGCTCGAACCATTATCTGAAAAAGATGCTGCGCTGCGCTGCGTGAGGCTGGGTGCTGCTCCATCTACCGCCGAAGGGATAAAAAAAATCGTCCACTCCTCGTATCTTTCGGATCTAAATCCGATGCACTTTACGTTCTGAGAAATCGGTCCAAAATTAAACTTGATGGCCGTACAATAAATGTGAAAAACGATCTCACTGCCCGCCAACGAGAACAACTCCTGCAAACAAAAAAAGCGTTGGAGAAGAGAAAAAAGGCCGGGGAGTTTAATATCACAATTCGCTATCAGCGGGGAGTGCCGAAAATTGTTCAAACCGAGCGTCATCCTCGAAAAAACTGACCGAAACGCGGGAGTTGGCGGTGTACTACCAAAATGTGCGTGGTCTCCGTACTAAATTACTCCTCCTATCCTCATGTGTCGCTCAATCGTCTATTGTGTTCTAGTGTTCTCCGAAACATGGCATATTGACGATATAAACTCTGCTGAACTGGGACTTGTGGGATATACTATCTATAGATGTGACAGCAACATTAGAACGAGTGCATGTTCGCGCGGGAGCGGTGTACTGATTGCAGTTCATAGCTCGCTAACCAGTCGTGAAACTTCGCCGCCTGTCGATTCGGCGGAGCAGCTATTCGTCTACATCTCGCGAGCTTGTGGCCCCCACATTTTTGGTGCAATATATCTGCCCCCGGCATCGCCGGCACTCCTGCACCGCTATAATGCTGAGAGTGTGCTCTCAGACGCATCGAAGTTTTCAGCTGCATCACTTCACTTGTTTGGAGATTACAACATTCCTCATGTATCATGGACCTACGGCCAGTATGGGTTGTCGGTCTCTCTAGCCCGCACATCGTCGCGAAACGAGCTGGAAGCTGCCTCAATCATCGCCACGGATTTCAACAGCGTTAATTTGCGTCAAAAAATAATATTACAAACGAATTTGGCGTACTGCTCGACCCGTGCTTCACCCCGGTTACCCTTTGCTCCGTCTCCCCAGCTAGAGTGTCTACTACCGCGCGATTCATACCACCCTGCGTTTTTATCGCGCAAACTATGGGACTTCTAGCTGGCTCCCTCGCATTTCTTCCCTGGGAAACCGTTATGCACCTTGTGACGTGATTTTTTACAAAATTACGATCACAAGGTCTTATGTTACCGAGTTAGCTATGTCTAGCGATTTCGACGTTCCTCTCCTCGAATCCTACCGTTTGGATATGGAAAATTGTTGGCGATTTTGTTTAGTTGTTGTTTTTGAGAGAAGATGGGAGATTGGTGCACTCAAATCTGTCGCGAGGACGAGAGCTCAACGAATCGAGCAGCCCGGCAGATGAGAGTCACCGATGTGAGTTTTTGGCGGTTAGTTGTAGACCGGTGCAAATCCGGCGCCCTACGGTGACAGTGCATTGCGTTGGAGAACGGGTGGAGTTAAGTTAGGTCTGGCCTAGGATGGGGTATCCTAGCGCAATTTTTTTGTTGAGAAAAGGCCCGTTTTCACGCAATGAGCTAAGGGAGGCGACCGTACAGATCTCTGCTATGTTACCGGCACAAGTTGCGTTCCCGCTATCGCTACGAACTAATTCGAAGGAGAGGGCAGTAGTTCTCGGGTAAGGGATTTTGAGCTATCGGAATAATAATAATGAATCGTTCTCGATGATTACTTGAAATAATCAGTCTTCCTCGGGACACCGCCGAGGTGCCTCGAGTTTTGCAAACGCTCCCGTGTTGACAGTTTTTCTGCCGCTCGCGCGCGCGACTTCGCGTAGTTCTCGTGCTCCGGCAAACTCCGTATAGTGAATACGTTGAGTGACCGTGTGGTGAGAGTTTTATTCCACGGAATAAAACTCGAGTTTTCGGTGGTTCTCAAGTGCAGTGGGATACCTGCACTTCGTGCTACAGCTCTCGCAATCCCTCGATCTCCCTCCATGGGATGGATCGGCTACAGGCAGCTCCGGTGAGTCGTTCCCGTGATTTTAATCATTAAATTTGGTATTGCACCAGATTTTCTCGTAGTGACGATGGCGCTCTCGATGCGCTTTGTCAGTTCTCGCGCATTCTAAAATGCGAATTCGTTACCGATGCTCGCTCTCGATTTTTTGTCCGCGGGACATTAGTTTCCGTTGATTTAATTTTGATCATGATTCGTGGCTATTTATTGCACCTTACCGCGACCCTTTCTACCAAACCTAGCAGACTGAGCGGCCGTGCTATTCCGCAACCGTTCGCTCCCGCGAGTGCATCCAGTTGCGTTTGTTAATTTAAGCGACCCCAAAAATCAACTAAGCTACCGATTCCTTCGGTTTTGATCCCGATCGCGAGTTTTACCCCAGACTTGCGATTTGGAGTTTGGGGATTGAGCCGCCCCACTCGATCCCTCGGACATACCGGTTCGTTCATTCCGGTGAAAATTTACTGGCGCCCACCGGGTTTGCGGATGCGCGAGCGGGGGTGGACGGCCGAAGGTGACGGTTCCCGATTCTTTATTTTCTTTTCATGTTTTGTGCTCTCGACCAAAAGACCGATTAATCGGTCCGCTACCGAAAAATACGTCACAACCTGTACTGCCACTTCTCGGCGTCTCGCTCCCGACGTTTAAGTTTCTAGTCTTTAATATATTAGAGAATGAAAATTCTAATTCCTAAATTAATATGGATCTATATTCTATTCTATTTCAAATTCTAAGTTATGTTCTTAGCGTCTAAGTGTTATCGCATATGATGTTTCTTCTATTCGACTGTACCATCTACCATTATTTTTGTATTCGACGGTTTGACCGTCGTCTTGTAAATGGACTCTGCCCGTCAACGCATAAATAAATAAATAAATCGACTGATCTAAGATATCACTCACCAACATTTTTTTTTTTTTTTTTTTTTTCGATTTCTTCCATTGCCGAAACTATTGAAACTCCCTCCAGGCTGCATCTTCTTCTTCGTCAGCCAGAGAATCTTCTTGGCTTTGTTGTTGGTTGGTTGGTTGGTACATGATAACTCGCAGCGCAGAGCACGGCAAACATGAATAAGAGCCAAGTGCATGGCCCGTAGAGGATCATTGTTGAAATTCACAATGAATTACAGGAGCAGAGCAACTGCGCTTTAAACACACACACCAGCAGTGCTGAAAAATCGAGCTTGGCTTGGCGAAATTTGATCAACGCCTGCCTAACTATAACAAAATGAAGAATGACGTGCATTTCTAGAACCGTCGAGCACGTGATCCACTGAACGTTGGAATGAGTTGACGATCCACCAAATGCCAAGTTCCCGACTGACTTACTCATCGCGATATCGCTGATGCTTTTCGAATCTTCCTACAAACTTATACATATAGAAATATGTATCTCAACTTGTAATACTGTGTTTTGTCAATGCACGGGAATTATACGCATTATCTAATCACCTAACTAACAATGAGCACAATGGTCCATATAGAACTCAGGCGCTCGGAAAAATCACAATACATACCTGCATACATACTTTTTTTTCTTCTTCCAACGATAGGTCTGAGGATAAAAACGCTCAATGCATTGAAATTCTCGATAAACATGGTCGTATTTATTTTTGTCGTAAAAAGAGGACATTTTTGCTGTCAAAAATCATCTCAAATAATCACCCGAAGGAATATGGTTCGACGACGGAGAATTTGAATTTTAAAGTCGAGAACACAAGTTCACCTTCGTTCGATTTAGCGGTATATGATATGTCATATGAACCTGGGCTCACACTGAGGTCCGTAGTTAAATCAAACTGATAGCGCTGTATTTCGTATTGTTGCTATATAGAGAAAAATAATTAACCACATAAATATATAGAGTAGTATCGACACGTAAAATTGGTTTACGCTGAATATTGATACTTTACTTTGTCAACAGGACACTTGCGCTTCCTTGGTCCCGGAATAAGGGCCCTATCGAATAGTCTGACTGCGACGTATTTAAAACTCGCCCTATCGTAGTTTTCACAGATATTCAAATCCTTCTCACTGAACAAAATATTACCGGTATTCTTGTCAATTAGGTCTGCAGTGAGCTGTGAATTATAACGTTACATACATTGTCAGACAAATCTGGAAATTTTCATGGATAAATTCGTCAATTAAATTTTGTTTAATTTACAATCCCTTATGAAACATAGTCAAGGATATATTCGAAATCGGCAATTATTTTCCGAAAAAAAATGCACAATAAAACGCCTCTTTTCCGGCCGCCAACTAGGTGTCAACCCCTTGAACGTACCCCAACATTAAAACCAGCATCGATTACAAAACTTTTAGTACATGTATATTAAATTTCGAGTACATGTTTTCCACAGTCAATAAGGGAGTAAAGCAGAGGTGTAGAGAAATTTATTAAATTTCCTAATAATTTTAGCATCTGATACATGGTGTTCTTAGAGTTTGATTTTTTAAAAAATGAAATCATTTCTCCCCTTCAGCATCCTGACGGGAAGAAATTATTGGCAATTTTTATTTCGTTAATGGAAATACTAGTCCTTGTAATGATTTTTTTTAAATACTTTTTTCATTGACTCGTTCCGCTTATGGATTTGATTGGAGGAATTCCGAAATTGCACTTGGAATAATCTCCATGTTTCACTGCTATACATAAAAAGCAATAAAATATCCTTACCAATAACGGACTGTCCTTAGTGATTGTCTTTTTAAATTCAATAGTTTGAACTGTTTCTGATTGATTCGGGGTATAAAGAACGCTGTTAGATGGACTGGCTGTCCAATATCTTTCTATATTCTCGAACATAGCAGCGTTTATCTGAGCCCAGAAAAACGACATGTCTCAAGGTGGAATATTTTTATGTACAAGTTGTTTATACTTTTTATAGATGAAAAAACTTACTCTACTCACTAATCCTGCACAAACGAGGACGACGATAGCCCCGCAGCAATTCATGACAGAATTTATTTTTGACCGCCAGTTTCTCACCAGTAAATGTACAAAGTACCTTTTAAACGCGAGGTATTTATAGGACATTGTTGAGCTGGCAATGCTTTTAATCAACAGTTGAACATACCTATTTTTCGAAGATAACCAAACCAATTAACTGATAAAATGAATTACTGTGCAAACATACTTTCGTAAATACTGTACCGTAGTCTGCACCGCAATTTACCGATAAAATGACCTGTGAACATGGGTCTGTCCCATTATCTGCCTTGATAGGCTGACAATCGTGACGCGAATAACTTCTAGAATTGTCCACATTCGCATGTACTTAATAGACATTAGAATTTTGCAACAAAAAAAAACTGCAAACTCCAAAGATTTCGCTCACTGATCCGATGATCTGCTCGCGAGCGAACATTGGGCAGAGAAATTAACAAAAGTAAGCGAAAATTGTAAAATTATCACAAAAAAAAGTCGCTCTATGGATTACTTAATTATACGTAAGATATATGAAAAGATATATTATTTATATACAACGGCCAAAAGTTCTATATCCTGTATATATTCTTTACCCCCCAAAAATGTTTTTATAAAACAAAAATTGGACGTCACAGCACCCACAATATCACCTGTCCGACTTATAATTGTCACCCTGTATACGAATGTTTTTCTTTCTTCTCTGCATTAACTGATGTTTCTATTTATTTAACTTTAGCGAAGAAAACAATTCTTCAATAGATAATATTTCTATAAGGCTTTCTATAACTTATAAGGCTATCTGTTCGAATTATCTGCAATTCTTCTTCTCAGCATTATTTGAATTCATCACGACGTGATTTATAGCAAAAATTTCATTTTTTACAAAAATTCAAAATTCTATAAAATCCGAACCGCTTTACCGATTTTGTCGAAATTCAATACCAAACAGCATTTAACGTCTCTCTAGTTATATAGAACTATTTAGCCATATCGGCGAACTTTTACGAAAGTTAGAGAGTATACGACATTTTTCAAAAAAATTAAAAATTCTATAAAATCAGTATACATAGACATATTTTCATCAAAATTACAGCAATTAAAGAGGAATTAATACTCTACTTGCGTGCCAAATTTGAGCTCGATCGATCGTGCTATTCGCGAGTTATCGACGATTGAATTTTCAGTCCCTGGAACATACACACATACACAAACACTTTCTAAAGCATTTTTCTCGACGTTTTAGGTGATTCTAAGCATACTGACATGACAATCTCGAAAAAAAAAAAAAAATTCATGAAAACAAAGCTTCTCTATGAGGAAGCAAAAAGAATCGGTTTCTCAATTATAAGTTATTTTTTAGTCATATACAGAATGTTGTCGACAGACCGTTGAAAGACTGAAAATGATCTATTTCACAGTCATATAATACACACAGACACCCTTTCTCTGCGATAACATGAAAATCTCAAAAAAATAAGTTTTCATGAAACAAAAGCTTCCTCTATGAGGGAGTTCCACGATTCCTCTTTAGGAATCGTGGATATTGAAAAATGTCGGATTACGTTCAATTATATCGACCTTGTTTTAATAACGAAAATAATCCTGTGCTCTACACTAACGGTCAAGCTTTGAAATTCTCGTGAAAGCATACAAGAGTGTTTAATAGGCGCGTCAAAGACGATAGAGATGAAGGGAAGGATAGGGAGACGTGGAACTGCCAGTGAGATACATCAGAAACGGCTAACGACGCGGCAAAACCAATCGGATATAGGCAATGCTTTGTTAACGAAAGACACATAGAGAGACTGAGACAAATCCGATTGATCATTGAGGAGCTCGTGATAGACGCACATTTCCGCAGGATGAATTGGCAACCTAGAGCTCGATGCTTCCAAGAACGGTATTTTGATTAATCGTACATCGTTTGTTGCAGGTAAAGCAACAATTCGATAAGGAATGGCAACCTCTCATGTTCCTCATATCCCTCTTCTATAATTAATTCTACCTAAGCCGTAGCTTCAGTGTGGAACGGGAGACGATAGGGTGTTCTATACTCTGTTCATTTATAATAAATCCTGTATAAACATATTTTCTTTTATCAGTTTTACTTTTTCATAGAGAAAGTTTTTTTTTTGCATTCAATTAAGTTCGCCTCAACTTCTAGGTTATTAACGACCGGTCATCTCATACACTTATTATGGATCTAAGTTGTACTTTTGCACTTTGGGTTCTATTTCATTTAAAGATTATCGAAGATCTTGAGGGCCCTGCACAGTTTAATCACTTCGTGGCAAAGGATTTTTTGTTTACACAACACAAAATAAATCTTTTTTCGAGAATTTCACGTCAAGATGATCTGAATAGATAGCCCAAAACTTCGAAAAGAGCGGTTTAGAAAAAATGAACGTGTGTGTATGCAGGGTTTCAAATTTTCAATCACTTATAACTGAAGAGGGGATCAACCGATCGATCTACAATATGACCCAAGTGACACAGCGTCTTTGCTTGCTGCATTTTTTGATAAAAGATATGCGCAAATTTTAATTCAAAGCTTTTGTGTTGTATAGATTGAACTTGGTCGAAATAGGGAATCATTTTAGCATTTACGAAGTTTTGAAATTTCTTGAAAATGTACATTATTGCACTACCATTTGCAAAATATGAACAAGCGAGCGTAAGTACATAAACATTAAATACATAATGTAGTGAAAATCGGTAGACGTTTTGTAATTATACGGGAATTCGAATTATTACTTTTTTATTTCTTGCCAACTAAAATGCTGCCCAACTTCAGTTTTCAAGTTCACTTGAAATTTGGATGCAAAGCATTTCTTATTGCTTCCACATTATTATTTACTTTTGACTCTGCTTCCTTTATGTCGAAGCTCAGAATAATTAACGTACCCCCTCTCATGAGGGTTGATTTAAAAAAAATGAAAAATAATGAGGAAGCAATAAAATTCGCAGGAAAATTACGTGAAGACTATTTCCTTTCATCGATTTTTAATTCCATTATGTACTAATATATATTCTCTTATTAATTTATAATAAATAATGTAGAAGCGTGTCTTTGTGGCAATTTGCAAACGTAAAATAGTAAAGCACCGTGTCTGGAAGACTCGCTTACTGCATAAAGGTTTAACATTTAATTCGGGTACTATGAACGTGGAGGTCGCGTAGGGTTTGCACAAGGACTTCAATAATGGATGCAACGTATTCCAGAGGAGAGATGAGAATCGTAGGCCATTCTATACCATTTCATGTGGCGGCACAGGCTGGCATCTAAGAAGTTGCCACATGGAAAGCTGTACGTGAAGTCTGTTGCCTCTATCTTTCCCAAGTCTACATCACTGCTCATTACTTCTTCAAATTACAAATGCATGTGCTACGTTAGCTTTTGAATATTCCAGTCTGATAATAACCCCAGAGAAGAGCAACATTTATTATCTTGAATCCTTAAATTTTAGTGATTCCACTAAAATTCGTGGGAAATTCTTATGACAGATATTTTAATATCGTTTGAGAAAAAATTATGTATTTAATAGCCACATTTTTGAAGGGCTGTAATAAATAAGTTTTTCGAAACTTTTTTTAAGCGGATATCAGGACGAGGTAGAGTTTTTATACATAGTTAGTAAAAGGTATTATTGAGTGTCAGTTTAAAAAAACGTATGATATCAATTAACAACGAACACAATACACAACAATACGAACGTTAATACACAAATGAGATTCGGCCGTAATTTATTCCAACGGTTAAACTCTTGGAGTCGGTTCAAAAATATGCAATTAAAAAGAAAAGACTTTTAGGAAAGCAAGAAAACTTTCGAAAGGTCGGATAGTTTTTAATTTTTTTTTTCAAAATGAGCAAAAGGATCCTGTGAAAATAGAAATTCGATTTTCAATAAAAAAACAAAGGAACTTAATCGTTTGTTTATTCAATATAGAATTTCAACTCAATCGTATGAATAGAATTTGAGATCCAATGTTTGCCATTTTGAAAAATCTAGTCTTGAGAAAAACGAGAAAAAAAAGGTATGAATATCTCTGAGTGGAAATTTTCGGAATCCACTCAACATTGTTTATGGTTCTTTATTTATTTTTTTTCGCACGAAGAACGCAATTATGCAAATTATTTTATGCAAATTTTATTCCCCGCATTATTTGGACAAGTTTGCAGGAAAGCGTTCAAAACCACCTGACAAGTTGTCCCGCATTTCATGTCACAACTTTTGCATGCAGATCCTATTTCCCTTAACTCTTCGTCACAGCTCATTACTACCTCAGCATTAAAAATATATCTCCCAGACTGCCTCCTGAATATTCTCGCACTATTACGGCTGAGAAAGTATAATTTAAACTCAAGAATTCATGATTTGAAAAGAGCAATATTTTCTGGAAAAACTATAATTTGAATTTCCCCGATCATGCAAAAATCGATATTCAGTTAGATCACCTTCTCGAAAGTCGGAATAATCTTCTAGCATGATTTTAGTTTTTTAATATGACATCCACCCAGGTCTCCACTCTCCGTGGCTGCTCCTTGCCTTACCTATCCCAGCCCGACTCTCGCGTTTTGCTCCGCACCGCCGCCTCTTACCAACGATGAATATTTTAAAGGCAGACCACGATGGATCCATAGAGGGTGATCGGACTTGGCCGATCATCAGCCAAATCTCATTGCCGAGACTGCCAACATTAGCATACGGTATTGGCCCGATTATCGACCCGAGTCTTGGATGATAAGTCCGGCTCGATATTGGCGAACAATAGTTGGCCGAGTATCGCATACGAGCAACGCCCGAGCATCTCATACGATAAATTCAAACGATAAATCAATTTAGTAATTAATGATTAATTTAAAAAATATATATTTCCTAACGCCCGTCTCCAATTATTTGAATAATGCTATTCTATTATTATTAAAGGAAAAAAAAATGAAAATCGTCGACGGATAGCATTTTTTCGAAAGTTTTCTGGAAAATGATGTGAGTGGGATTTGAATCGAAGACCTACCCGACCTACCTAAACTATCTAACTTCCTAACAAGCACGCTAACCGCTCGACCAAACTATATGGATGTGCCATACTTTAAGTCTAGAATAGTTGCATGTAGACTAACAATCACAAGGACATCAGATGGATTTGGATAAAAATTGGTACACGGATGTTTTTAAGAGCACTGATTAAAAAACTCAAGTCTGAATTCAGAAATTCAAAATAGTGGATCCAATATGGCTGTCCAAATGACAATAAGTTGTATAACCTATATGGAAATAAAGTATATGCAGAGATATATAATCAGATATATAATTCATATACATCAGATATATCGAGGATATATATTATATATTATATATATATCACATTTTATATCTTGGCATATAGGACTGTTTGCCGCATTATATAAAAGAGAGAGAGAGAGAGAGAGAGAGAGAGAGAATGTTTGGAATAAATGAATAAATCACTGGCACATCTCATTTTTATTAGGCACAAACATTTGTTTTACTTTATTAACGTTTGCGGAGGTTATAGCGAAAATCGTTATTTTTTCAAATATTAAAAATGGTGTAAAATTTGAACGACTTTACCGATCACCACCAAATTTGGTACACAGTGGGGCTGTATGTTATTTTCCGTTTGTAGAACATTTCAGTTAATTTGCTGAGATTCGACGTGACTAATAGCAAAATTTTTATTTTTTACTAAAATTCAAAATTCTATAAAACCCGAACCGCTTTACCGATTTTGTCATAATTCGATACGAAACAGCATTTAGCGTGTCTCTAGTTATGAAAAACTATTTAGCCATATCGGCGAACTTTTGCGAAAGTTAGAAAGTATACGACATTTTACAAAAAAATTAAAAATTCTATAAAATCAGTATACATAGATATGTATACATTCGCGAGTTATCGACGATTGGATTTTCGGCACGCACGCACGCACGCACGCACGCACGCACACACATTCTAAACCACTTTTCTCAAAGTGATTCTAAGCATACTGACATGAAAATATCGAAAAAAAAATTTTTCATCAAAACAAAGCTTCTTCTATGAGGAAGCAAAATGAACAAAATCGATGAGGGTGAGGGTCATGGTCGGCTGATTTGACGTGGAATGCCCTATATATATGACTTGCTTCTGTGTAAACTGTTTTATACACTGTTGAACATCCAGCGTTCAACTCCGTTGATGTGGACATTTTTATTGAGTTATCCATTAAAGTGTCGATATATTAATATATTAACACTTTTTATGGTATGAAATTGACACGGGTGATTTCCTACGATTTGCAGTATAACTTTAACACGCACTCAAATCAAACGAATACTATTGCGTATCGTTTACACTCTACAAAATGTTATGTTAAAATTAATACCGTTTCAATATCATTGTGTAGTCCCAATAGGACCGCACCATTTGGTACAAGCGACGGTGTAAACGAACGGTGTATCTATTTAACATAAACACACAATTCGATGTAGATTTGACGTCGTTGAAAGCACAATCGAAGCATTTCATGGCCGCTGAATATAAGGCTCCACTTACATTTGTCAACTAGCGGGGTCAGATTCTACGAAAAATAACACCATCGAGAGTCGACGTAGTGAATCACACCATTTGGTGTTAACTTCGGCCAAAATACTCCGCATCACCTGTCCACCAACCGCGGTGTTGATTGGAACATCGGTTTTTTGCACCACTCACACGATTGGTGTTTAAACCGCCGATTTTTTACAGTGTAGGTCATCAGTCGACCGCCAATCTGGAGTTGCTTCGTCTTGAACACGAGGGCTTCGTGTCATTGCAAACATAATCTGATGTGAATTTTACCCAACGCGGAGAGCCCAAAGAACTCCGGGCACCAGGTGTTTTTAAGCTGGGACGGAAGCAACGTTAACAAATGACCATTGAGAGCCCAGGCTTCACGGAATAAAGGATGTTCTAGAAACTACGGAATAGATACGTGCTAGCCAACAGCCATGGTAGCATATAGAATTAGCAAATAATTGTGTCTCAGATCCAATCGTGATTAGTTGGCTTCACACCCAGAAAATTGGTTGGTGTATGGTCGAAAGTCCTTCAATATGAAGTTCCTTCGTATTTTCGATTTTAAATGTTAAGATTTCTTAATGGTTCAGGGTTAATTCAAATAATCTAAAATAAAACACATGAATTGAGCCATAAAAAAAGATTATCTTTATTGGCTCGAGTGGGAAAAGCCTTGCGGCATAAAAACCCACGTTAACAATTATCGGATACGGTAATTATTACAAAATTTGAATTTTTACGTTATTCACTAACGCGCATAACGTGTACGAGCTATGATTTCGACTTTGTAATTCACACCAGTAAGGATCTAGAGTCGTTGCCGTCCTTTTGGTAAAATATTGGTAGTTAAAGATCGGAAAATCTAGAGCCGTTGCCGTTCTCGCAATTTCCTTAACCTCGCGTATTCTTTCTCGTCAACCTCGGTAGGTTGGTCGAATGAGAACTGTTTCGTCTCAATGTCTCACTGTGGGTCGCTCGGCGACAACTGACTCACAGGGTCCCATATGCCTCTCGATGCCTTAGTCTCGAGAATAAGACTACACACTATTGAGAGCCGATACGGCCTGAGAGTTACGGTTCGGTCGCGACACCGTAACCGAACGTAAATATTTGTCTACGTCGCCCAACAGTTAGCCTTACCAATCGGTTAGTTGGCGTAACGCTATTTTGGCCGAGGGCGAAGTTCCTTTGGCACAAATCATCCGAGATGAAAATCGCGCTCTCTCTCTCTCCCGTGTAGCATACGATTTTTTTTTTTTTTTTTTTTTTTTCAATTTCGCCCAAAAAATGACTAATTAGGTGCTAGTAACAAAGTCGCGAGGATTAAATTTTTTACCGATGGCAACTACGTATGTCCAAACGCATAGTTAAAAATAAGCGATTTTGCGCCTACGTTACGCGCACAAAATGAGGTTACTTCAATCAAGTCAGGGAAAAGTAATACTTTATGTCTCTCACTATTTGATCCCAATTTAAACCTAATTCCGCGTCTCCTCCGAATAAATTAAGTTCTTTTTCAATACTTCGAGCTCGGACTTCTCAATATTGATATCGAGGAAACGGGTCGAAGAAAGTTTACGCCCAACGACGTACACAGACATTTTGGTCTAACCTTTGAAACTTTTGACCCCGAAATGTCGTCTCAACGGCAGATTTGCAGCAGTTTGCCCTTTATCGCTGTTCTTTATCCAGCCCGTTATACATTCAACCACCGGCGAACATTCGAGAATGTTGGAGGATGATGTTAGGAGCTGCCTACAAGATTAGTCGAGTTTCGGATATAGGAAGCAGGTTGATGTTGAGAGTATTATACCATCGTTTCGAACTCTCCGTCTCAACCCTCCTCTTAACTCCCGAACCTTCCTCACAGTATAGTCTCAATCACTGCTCACACGACCTGCTAAAACTTTGTCGAAGCTTCTTTTTCTTGCACGTTGTGCGCACACATATAGTAATACGACGCATAAGCCTTACTAGAGACGAGCCGAAAGGAAACGTTGCCAGACAATCTATCGACCGTTACGTTCTCTATCTTATACTCGTCTTTCGGCCGGACACGACATCATCCTTACTTTTTATAGGCCACTTACCAAGCGCGCTCACATCGCCACAAGATACTTCCAAGTAGCTCTCAAAGTGACTGGCAGATTAGTTGTTGAGCTTCGTACCGTTTAACAACACTGCCACACAATACTTGATATTTTAGAAGCCTTCTTCAAGGTTTGCTCTCATAAATTTGCCTCTTAATGCTTCGTAGATATAGCATTGGGAGAACTGGTACACGGAGATAATGTGTACTCAGCCAGACATCAATTTCTGATGCAATGACCGTTTCTTTACTATACTAACAATTTTTTCGCTTATACTAACAATTAAAAGAGACAATTGATTGTTGGCTAATGTTTGTTCTTTTACACTTAAGCACTTTGTTTTCAACTCAGAAGATATTTAGTTACTATTAATTATTTCTGTATGTCAGAAAACAATATCACAATGAAATTAAAAAAAATGTATTAAAAATAACAGCAAAAAATGACAATTCAATGACAATCGGTTTTAAATATATTCTACATTTTTTTCATAAAAGAAAAACACATTTACAGTTGAAAATCGACAACAGTGAATTTCTTTTGAAATGCAACTCCTTTCTGCTTTGAATGAAAGAAGTGGCGAACATCTTTTATTCAGCACATGATTTTTTAACGAGAACTCAGCTTGGCCGTTATATATTTACGGGCTTTAATGAAAACAAAAAAAGGATGCAAAGTAGAACCTTGCATATTGCTTCCGCATTTAATTTTGCTCTTTACATAGCAACCTCTACGAGGAAGTATTGTAACTAATTTTGGCTTCCTCATAGAGGAAGCTTTGTGAAGAGCAAAATTAAATGAGGAAACAATGTGCAAGGTTCTACTTTGTCTCCTTTGTTTTGAGTAAATGAATAAATCACCGGCACATCTCATTTTTATTAGGCATAAACTTTTGTTTTACTTTATTAACTTTTGCGGAGGTTATAGCGAAAATAGCTATTTTTTCAAAAATTCAAAATGGTGTAATATTTGAACGACTTTACCGATCACCACCAAATTTAGTACACAGTAGGACTGTATGTTATTTTTCGTTTATAGAACATTTCAGTTAATTTGCTGAAATTCGACGCGATTTATAGCAAAATTTTAATTTTTTACAAAAATTCAAAATTCTATAAAATCCAAACCGCTTTACCGATTTTGTTGAAAAGCAATACCAAACAGCATTTAATGTCTTTCTAGTTATAAAGAACTATTTAGCCATATCGGCGAACTTTTACGAAAGTTAGAGAGTATACGACATTTTTCAAAAAAATAAAAAATTCTATAAAATCAGTATACATAGATATATTTTCTCAAAAATTACAGCAATTGAAGAGGAATTAATATTCTACTTGCGTGCCAAACTTGAGCTCGATCGATCGTGCCATTCGCGAGTTATCGACGATTGAATTTTCGGTCCTTGAAACACACACACACACACACACACAGCCACACACACACACACACGGGCACATTTTCTAAACCACTTTTCTCGACGTTTTAGGTGATTCTAAGCATACTAACATGAAAATCTCGAAAAAAAATTGTTTCATGAAAACAAAGCTTCCTCTATGAGAAAGCAAAAAATGTGCGTATGGAACTATTTCAAAAAAGTAGAAAATCCATTTTTATTTTTTGTGAGACTGCATACCTAGACACCGAATTACTATGACGATATATATAAATGATATGTATTTGTGAGAGTAGAATCTTTGGTGAAAGGGCCATTTTACTCGGCCAGAGTTCAATGTATAAACGTTCTTCCTCGGTGAAAAGGTCGGACGCAATTGTACAGCTTTCCTCGGAGGTCACAGAACACTCGTTCCAGTGTGGTACGGCTTGTGCGTCGATGGGAATATTTAACGTGTTACATAAAGCGAGAAAGGAGTCGAGTTACCAGAATCTGCCGTTAAACTAGGAGCGAACGGCTGGTGCGCTTTCATTATACGTTTCCGAGCGAGAACCAACCATATTAAAAGTTGAAAATGTACGCGGTTGTGAGAATCACGATGGTGGTAGCGATGTTCTGCCGCCAGGCAATTTGAAGGAAGCACCGGACAACGCAATTGCGTTCAACAGGACGCCAGTTTGTACCCGCTTATTGCCAGCTGGCTATAACGATAACTAACTATTACCCTGTTACGAGACAAAAAATAAAATAATTATAAAAAAAAAGATATGTACACTTTCGAACAAACTGTACTCTAGTTAACAGGAAAAACTTCTGCCCCGATTGTTGTTATTTTTTAAACATTTTTTCAAGCACAATTATACATTTCAAAAGAAGAAAAAAAAGAAATTTACAAAATTATTAACCTTTAGTACTTTTATTATCGTATAAGGCGCGCTATATATATCACTGACAGCAAATATTAGCAGAACAGATGAACTGGTGGATTATGCCGCATACAATATCCTAATGAAAGTCTACGCTCGTCATTAAAAATGTTATTTTATCACTAATGCTCCTGTCTTTTACAAGTTGACATCACGATCGTGCTGGCGATGTTCCGCTACTGGGTAATTTGGAGGAAATACCGCACAACGCATTTGCGTTTAACAGGACGCCAATTTGCACTCGCTTATTGCCTAATTTATAAGTCGTTATCGTAAGTAACGATAACTACCGTATTAACCGTCTCCGATAAAAAATGATGTTTTGCAAAAAAGCTATCTGCACTTTAAATACAGTATACTGAAGTTACCAGCAACAACGTTTGTCGCAATTGTCGTTTTTCTGTATCATTCTGTTTTGAAAATAATTTCACGTAAGTCTATAAATTATAAACAATAACAATTTTTTATTGGTCTAAGTAAGTAATTGTATTGTCATAAACAAATAGCAAGCGAAATATCGCCGACAACAAATGACTGACAGATTGTGCATCGTCGAATGTCCTTGAAAAAAATCATGGCCCGTTATTGAAAATTTTATTTTATTGGCAATATGTCGACAGTTCGGCGAAGCTCTTCAATGCCAATATTTCAAAAACGCTAACAAGACTTCTTAAACCGTGTACCGGAGTTCTCCTTCAGTGTGCTCGCTATTTCTAGCTATTTTCTCAAAGAGCCACAGATAATTTCACGCCCGCCCGCCCGTACTAACGCGGCACATGTACCGACTTTCTAACTTTTATCCGCGAAATTATCCCGTTTGCGAGATTATACCACCGCCTCCAGGCTATCATCACGGTGTAATTTTCACTCTTTGCTGAGGGACGAAAGATTTTACCCTCACGGTGAAATTTTCTCTTTTTAAGCGGAAGTAAGAGCTACATAAGGACAGAAGGTAACACGATAGAAATGATAATTAGAAGAAAGGTGAAGTTAAAGGGAGTCGGGAAAAGCGAAAGATAAACAGGAAAAACGGTAATTTGACGGTGCTAAGGTGGAAAAGCAGGTAATATGTGCACTTCTGGATAATGAGAATTCTCGAGAGCACGATGATGTGCTCTTGTTTCAGCGAATTTCCAAACTAATGGCGTAGTGCGACGCATGATATTGTCCATTATAAATTAACGTTTCAATTATTAGTCACACTTTTTTTTTTATTATACGTAATCCATTACGTTGATGTTAAATTCAACTCGAACAGGAAATTTATCAAATAAATATAATTAAAATATATTTTTATTAATATTTTTTTATTTTTTTATTTTAAACAATTTACATACCCACCAACCTCATTTTTCATCAAACCTATATTGGAGTTCGACGATCATAACTATAATTTTACGAAATAAAAAGGAAAAATGGTTATTTAACGGTGCTAAGGTATTAAGTAGGTACTAAGCAGCTTCTATTTGCGCTAAGATATGGATAACGAGAAGATTATAGAGAAAACGGGAGCACGATGCTCTCGTTCTCACGAATTTTCGAATTGCACGAGATGCCGAGCGGCGCCAGACAGAATTGCAGGCGTAGAACCTCACGTATATCATAAAGCTAATGCGAAAGAGCTTTTAGTTTCCGGTCAAAAACTGTTTTTACTGTTTCATGTATTACGCATTACGTATATATTTATATATATAGTATATATATTAGACTGGGCCAAAAAAAACGAACAATATTTTTTTTTAGTGGCACTCTGAAAATATTGTTCATGACGACAAAAAAAATTATCCTGAAAGTTTGAGCCCTTAATATTAATTTTAAGGGGTGTATCATTAAAACTATCGATTTTTTTACATCTACCGTATTTATTACCCAAAACTCGTAAATTATGAATCTGAAAAATTTGATCTATTAATATTTTTAACGGAAATTAAATTTCCTACAAAAAAACTCTTGGTAAATTTACGTAGAACGAGCCGATTCCTTGTAATCGTGCCTCGAACACTGATTTGTTTTTTCAAATTTTTGTATGACCTTTTTATTTTTGTAACTACCAGACAAATTAATATTTTCAAAGATCAAATGATTATTTTTGTGGGAAATTTAATGCTCTACAAAAAAGGTGTCTTAACATTTTTCAGAAAATTCACTCCTTCAAGAGTTATTCGACATTAAAATAATTAAAATCGACATAAAAATGTCGAATAACTCTTAAAGGATTGAATTTTCTGAAAAATGTTAAGACACCTTTTTTGTAGAGCATTAAATTTCCCACAAAAATAATCATTCGATCTTTGAAAATATTAATTTGTCTGGTGGTTACAAAAATAAAAAATTCATACAAAAATTTGATAAAACAAATCAATGTTTGAGGCGCAATTACAAGGAAACGGCTCGTTCTACGTAAATTTACTAAGAGAGCTTTTTTGTAGGAAATTTAATTTCCGTTAAGAATGTCAATAGATCTAATTTTTCAGATTCATAATTTACGAGTTTTGGGTAATAAATACGGTAGATGTAAAAAAATCGATAGTCGTAATGATACACCCCTTAATATTAATATTAAGGGCTCAAACTTTCAGGATAATTTTTTTTTGTCGTCATGAACAATATTTTCAGAGTACCATTAAAAAAAATATATTGTTCGTTTTTTTTGGCCCTGTCTAATATATATATGTAGATAGAAAAGCATAGGATAACAAAGTTTACCCGATTCATCATGAACGGAGGTGTTTTGTCGCTTGTACGCGCCCATTTGACCCATTAACTCGTACATCTACCAGCCTCATAAATGGTTTACCCCTGCGGTCTTTCTTACCCTGAAGCAAACCCGTCTGGTTCTCTCGCTATCTCCCCCACAACTCCTGCTCGAAGGTTAATGTGCGAGTTTGCCGCCCCAGAACTTCAGCAGCCGGCGACGGTAAAAAAAAGGCAGCGACAAAACTTTTCATGACCGGTTTTACCATTACTTACTTTAAAAAAAAGATTACTTTTTCTTTAAATTCTAACATTATAAGACTTTAATTCTCGAAAGACGAGTTTTGAGCCCATTTTTATGGAAAGTGTCAAGATTGTCGGTTATAAATTAATATTGCTATTATTTGTGACAGAGAATTGAATTTTTTGTTCTTTAGGGAGTTTTATTAATTTTCCATCAAACGTTTTTTCTACCCATTCTTCAATTCGTGAAAGAGAATTTTTTTAATTACAAAATTGTACCAATATTCAAGAATCACAATTACTTCTACGCAATACAAAAATGTTTTAAGATGGTGTACCTTTCAAAATGGAGCTATGAGCAGAATTTTCGCCTTTTGTTAAATACAAAAAAAGGATGCAAAGTAGAACCTTGCACATTGCTTCCTCATCTAATTTTGCTCTTTACATAGCAACTTCTACGAGGAAGTATTGTAACTGATTTTGGCTTCCTCATAGAGGAAGCTTTGTCAAAAGCAAAATTTAATGAGGAAGCAATTTGCAAAGTTCTACTTTGCATCCTTGTTTTGAGTAAATGAATAAATCACCGGCACATCTCATTTTTATTAAGCACAAACTTTTGTTTTACTTTATTAACTTTTGCGGAGGTTATAGCGAAAATCGCAATTTTTTCAAAAATTCAAAATGGTGTAATATTTGAACGACTTTACCGATCACCACCAAATTTGGTACACAGTAGGACTGTATGTTATTTTTCGTTTGTAGAACATTTCAGTTGATTTGCTGAAATTCGACGGGAGTTATAGCAAAAATTTCATTTTTTACAAAAATTTAAAATTCTACAAAATCCGAACCGCTTTACCGATTTTGTCGAAATTCAATACCAAACAGCATTTAATGTCTCTCTAGTTATAAAGAACTATTTAGCCATATCGGCGAACTTTTACGAAAGTTAGAGAGTATACGACATTTTTCAAAAAAATAAAAAATTCTATAAAATCAGTATACATAGATATATTTTCTCAAAAATTACAGCAATTGAACAGGAATTAATACTCTACTTGCGTGCCAAATTTGAGCTCGATCGATCGTGCCATTCGCGAGTTATCGACGATTGAATTTTCGGCCCCTGGAACACACATACACACACACAAACACACGCACGCACGCACGCACGCACGCATTTTCTAAACTATTTTTCTCGACGTTTTAGGTGATTCTAAGCATACTGACATGAAAATCTAGAAAAAACATTTTTTCATGAAAACAAAGCTTCCTTTATGAGGAAGCAAAAATTGTCAAAATACTTTCATACAATGGAGAATATTATCACAGCATATTTAAACATTATTGATAACTTGAATTCAGGACGTACGACGAAGGGACTAAATTGTGAATGAAAAAAGAATAGAGAATGAAGGACACCGGGGTAAGGGCAGAAGGTACCCTTCTACCATTCGGTTTTTCAATTGAGGCCGAACATTCGGCTCGTACGCATTCGAAGCGTACATACATACAATACAATCGAAATACTCATATTACATTTCGTGATTATGCTTTTGTCATTTTTCTTTGATGTCTCGAAACAGGAAACGCATTATAATTTAATATAAATTTTATAGCAGTTCCCTCGCTCTGTGGCAATATAATTCCTTTTTTTTTTTTTTTTTTTTCATTTTGATTTTTATTAGAAAGGTCTCTGACTCCGTTAATTTCAGATACTGAGAACAACTCGGTCATGTACATCGAAGCTATGCCTACGTGTTCTTCTCCCCTACACAATCACAAGGTACATAGTCTGTAAGCCAACGTTCCTATGTTATACCTGCGACAAAACGGCAATAAGGCTAGCCGCTGGAGAATAACGCGGAGTCGACCGAGCGCACGAGACCGAATCGTGCAGTGATTCTCAAACACATCACAGTTCAAGCAAAAATATATTTCAAGTTTAAAGGTAAATGCCTGAAAAAAAGTATGCTAAGGCTACGTAAGTTTATCGCAGAAATAGCGCCGCGAAAAAATTTAGATACCCATAAAACAAAATAAAATAAATTTGGTATGGAATAGATTTTTGGCTTTTTTATTATCATGATTTTTTCAGTACCATTTTGCAAAAAATGGAAAACAATTATTAAATTTGGATATTTTTGGGTTAATCACTAATTGTTCAATTCTTTTTTAAACTTAATTTAAGAAAACATATTCTGAGGCTCTTCGAACAGTCGCGGATCGTATATTTCGTTTCCACAGCAATTTTGAATTTCTATGGCCATTATTTAGAATAGGAATTGTCCTGCATTATTGCATAAGCTCTTATATGGTACGCCACTTTGGCTCTACCACTTATTTCCAGCAGAATGGTGAGAAAAAAAAGATTATAAATTAAGCAAGTCACGTAACGTGACGAAAGTGGGCCGATCGACTGCAACCCGAATAAATGGATAATACCTTAAGATTTTGTGGTTATTTTCTCACATTCACAAGATGAAAAGTGGTCCCATACGTTTATTTCTGCAACGAAAAAGAAAGGTCACGTCGCTAGGTGGATCGAGCTCGCGGCAATTCTTTTCCGCATTTCCCGACTCTATAGCACGTACAGCACGGTGTACGTTGTTTTTCATTCTTCTATTTTTTTCAAGTGTAAGTAAAGCCTTTGCGAATACGTGTGGACTCATGTTTCAACGTCTTGAGGACGCGGCTACAGCAGCTACGAAAATCCATTTATCTTGACGCCATAGTGTGTGAAGTATGCTGACTGGAGGCTGAAACGACGGCATTTTCGAGCGTAATACTTTATACGCAGCAACTTGTCTCGTCCATATGCACCGTTTTGGTTTACGCAATATAAAACAAGCATTAAAATTTAACGCAACATTATTTTTTTTACTTAAAAACAAAAATCCTTCCACTTTACTCGGCGTGATAATAAAGGTTTTTCTCGGGCTTCACGTGCGTAAAACCTCCTAACGAAGAAAATAGTGTAGTTGGAGGAACCACGAAATTGACACGTGCTACGCAACAGGCATGGTAGAATATGGCATTAGCAAGTTGTCTTTGTCTCAGAATCAATTATGATTATTTGGTTTCACACGGAGAATTGGTTGACCTCACCAATCGGTTGATTGGCACTGGCAATGTCAACCAAACTCACAGCTGACATTCGAAACATTCAAAAGTTGGTTCACTCAACCAACCAGGTCTCTCCGTGTCCATTTTTATGGCCCGTGCGAAAATGGACACACGATGCCTTGTGCAAAAATAATTTTTTACAATATTTCTTTGAAAGTATTTTCTTAAAGCGTATGATTTTATGATCGTACGATCTCGGGAGAGCAAGCCCATACACCGAAGATTTTTTTAAGCTACGTTTTGGAATCATTGACTTTTTAAGGACTCTCTACCCGAGTCGAAATTTTTCAACCGTCAGTGAGTGTAAAAACACTCAGAGACCATCATTTGAACGCCTGGACCTTCAGATATCCTCCATCAGCCGTACAGACCCTTACTATGAATTGCCTTTCACTGTATACGGCGTATACACTCCTGATTGACCCGCTAAACCAGCACTTTGAATTTCTTATATACCGTATTACACCGTCTACGCCCTCGACGCTCCTCTGATACCCAAATAACCCGCTTTTCAAATATTTCACCGTATTTTTTACATATGTTGTATGTCGATCTGCAGATTCTGTTTACAATCGACCTGATAACTGCGTATGCATCACATATTTAATGCTTGTTCAATGCATTTCTTATAAAAAATATGATAAGACGGATTTCTTTTTCAATACGTTTATTCCATTCTTTAGTATTTAAAGGCGATGCTATAAAAATTTGGCAGTCGATGTTCGCGTAAACAGAAACTACACACAAGTTTTCTACCGGAATCGCATAAAAATTCTCTCTGTGACATTTGTGTATGTAAGCGAGAGGGACACACAGTCCACACCCGCCGTAAGCATTAATGTATTATCGGATAGCATTTATCTACTCTCTAAATTTGAAAAAGTGGAAATTCACTTTTTCGAAGTCAATACTCACCTTTTTATAAAGTTATAAGGGAACCTCACCAAAAGTGACGATTGACTTTTCGAAAAAGTCAATATTATGCACTTGCAAAACAGTTAAAAATTTCACTTTGTTTAAGTTGCAATTTTTTTTTTCATCCCTAAAAAAGTGAAAATATATATATTTCGTCTCGAGGATTATTTATTGAGACATTGTCAGTAGTATTGGATGGGGGCGAAACGGTTTCTGTCGATGAAATATTTACTAAAAATTTGAAAAAGTAAAATTTTTACTAAAAATTTGAAAAAGTAAAATTTTTACTAAAAATTTGAAAAAGTAAGATTTTTACGAAAAATTTGAAAAAGTAAAGTTTTTACTAAAATTTTGAAAAAGTAAAATTTTTACCAAAAATTTAAAAAAGTAAAATTTTTACTAAAAATTTGAAAATGTAAAATTTTTACTAAAAATTTGAAAATGTAAAATTTTTACTAAAAATTTGAAAATGTAAAATTTTTACTAAAAATTTGAAAATGTAAAATTTTTACTAAAAATTTGAAAATGTAAAATTTTTACTAAAAATTTGAAAATGTAAAATTTTTACTAAAAATTTGAAAATGTAAAATTTTTACTAAAAAATTGAAAATGTAAAATTTTTACTTTTTTTCAAGTGACATATTTTTTTACTCCTTCCAAAGTGGAGTTAATTCTAAACAAGTGAAATTAAATCTTTCACTTTGAAAAAAGTGAAATTTAAACATAAGTTTTTTTTTACTTTTGAAAAAGTAAAGTTCAGACTTGCCAAAATACTTTTTTTTTTCGGAACCTTAAATGTTGTTGAAAATTTTGGGCTCTGGTGGAAAAGTGGTGGGGGAAGTACCACTCCCTCTTACGGATGCGCGTTAGTCTGTTGGCGGTGCGTCTTGAAGCATTAGCGCGATGTAACTGAACAACGCGTTTAGATAGGCAACAATGTGCGCTCTCACTCTCTCTCTATAACACTTAGGAGTTTTAGGATAACGCCAGGATAACGCCAGGACATAAACTTTTTGTTCTCTGCGACTCCCCATATTTCTTCATCTATCTCTCGCTATCATTTGCTTCCACTCCAACTATGCCATTTGGACGTTCTAAATCAGCAAGTACTCGGTAGCGTATTCGGTAGCGGTAGCGTTGTTAAGAAGTTAGGTAGGCAGGGTCTTCAGTTCAAATCTCGGTATAGGTAGAAATTTTCTTTGACGGAAACTGTTTCCCCCCATCCAATACTATTGACAATGTCTTAATAAATAATCCTCGCTACTAATATATATATATATATATATATATATATATATATATATTTTTTTTCACTTCTTTAGGTATTTCAAAAAAATCTCAACTGAAAAAAAATGACAACGGTGTATACGCGTGTACACCTTTGTCCAAGGATTCACAGCGGTAAAAGGCGGGCCAGCAACATTTTATTCGTGGATGGTGAGGCGGGTCTGTGGAGGGTATTCTTCGCCGTTTTTCATTGTAAACTGTTCCCAAATGGACATAAGTTCCTAGTTTACAATGAAAGGCGGGTTTAATTTACACGCGAATCGAGCCTAACTTTCACTCGCTTCACCAGTCATCATAGTGTCGATATTTCGACGGTGAACGACGGTGAAAGAAGGTTTAAATTTCGACTCGGGTAATGGTGTTAAGACTTTATTTTCTTTTTGGCTCTTCACCGTTATTAAAATCACTTGTATCGTATATTATATTAATGCTATGAAATAAAATGAATTAAATAAAAATATGAGCGTCACTGTGAAGTATTTTCATGCCAGAGGAACCTCACTCAGTACCGGGTGACGCGAAGCCACGCCCTCAAGATCCGGGTTTGAATTGGCCACACCAGTAATATTAGCACTTTGACCCGAGCTCCGAACAAACCCTCAAAGCCTCATAAATACGTAATCGCACGGGTCACAAGCAGAATAAGCTCAAAGAATCTTTACAGAGTCAAGAACAATAAATCTACTGGTAAATAATAGATGCGGAAAAATTGTGATATGAGAGATAAATTCAGAAACGACAATTATATGAATTATTAGTGCCTGCAACATTTTTATTATAATAATATAAATAAAGTTTTACACCCAAAAAATCATTTCTACTATTGATAGTTTACCAGCTCAGATTTTATAATTTCTAAAACTCAAAATGTCAGATATTATCAACAATACTGCGACCCTGCAAAGCGTACTTTTACAAACTTACTAATAAGCCGAATCTATGCAATCAATGAATCTCAATTGAAAATAGAAGCACTGAAACTTTTAGGAGCGGGATAACGAGTATTCAAAACGGTCTGTTTCCTTTCAACATAGACTCGCAGTTTCCAATAAATTTTCACGAGAGTTTAGTTTATGTGTCTGCACATAGAGTCTATACATTTACTCTGATGGATCCCTGACAGATATAACCGCGACCGTAAACTGAAATCAGATCTCGAATCAGATTTCGGAATCCATCAAAATCCTGCAATATTCCCACCAAAACGTTCATCCTACAAAAATTGAGGAAAAAAGAATCAATAAAAAACACTGTGAATGCACAAGATTCGTACGTCAATAGCTGCGAATATATGTGAGAGATGCGCGATGAATGCACGAGACTTTCACCGAGATCCGCGAAGCAAGCCAAGCGAGCCGGTAATGCGAATAGCTGCAGCTGTGGCTGATGTCATAGCGGAAGCGAATGCATATAACCGTGAAAGCGAGACGCAGCAGGAGAGAAAGATAGAAAGGGAGAGAGAAAAAGAGAACCTGCGGAACGAACGAACGAGAAACTGTATGGTGACAAATTTACTGAAACTTCCGAACGACCTTAATCAAACTTTTCCTCTTACCAAACTTTTCACCTTCGCTTTAATCATTTTCGTATTTAAAAAAATGTCAAACCCGAGGTTTGATGAGCTCATTTCCTTTTTAGCTTGCATATTATGAAACCGCTGGGTCTTAAGGGGAATTCGCATGGCAAGCTGGAAAATCATCTCGTCATCTCGTTCAATGGATTTTAAAGAAGCTTATAACGCGTGTGAAAAACATAGCAGGTACCTTAAGCCAAGAGTCTAAGTTTCGTGAAGGGTGCATTATACGACCAACTCATTCTGCACGAATTTCTGCCCATCAAAACTCTTCCCTCTTTGTGACGACCCGTATTCGCCGCAGGGACTCTGCAGGACATGACGTTTCATGGTGATGACCTTTCCTAACGTTCTCCGAAAACGTTTGGATCTCAAGCGCCGCAAAAAACCCAGATTTCGCGAGAAAGTCCAATTACAAATGCATTGTAAATTATTCAGTGAATGAGTTTACTGCACAATTCACAGTACAAACATAAAATCAGATAAAACTGTAATGGATATGTTGGTACTATAAAAGTTTTTTTGTATAAACGATGCTAATATATCACTTGAAACTACTTGCTGTCTTCTTAGAACTCAGTAAACTTGTCTCGGGCTCCTGGATATCCATGTTTAAATCAAGACAGGTCCAAAATTCACAGTTTCTCATAAATTCTTATCGTGACAATTTTGTAACAGTAAATTATTTTAGAGCTTATTTATTGGACATGTACGTACATTTGAGAGAAAGGGAGATAAATCTGGTATTGGAATCCGTATAAACCTAGCAGAGCAAAGTTGGAAAAAAAGACCTTCCTACATCCAGGAATAATGTGCTCTTTATGTGCTAATTTCATACTAAATCAAACATTTTTGTGCTTTTTTTTGGAAAATTAATTTGAAAAATGCTCTGCTAGGATTATGTGATGCTTCTCTCGCGGGCAGTACTTGGATGGGTGGCCGCTTAACCATGTACCAACTTGCGCGTTAACTGTTGAGCGGGAGGCAGTTTTTCTGACTTTCCGATGTATTCTCTGTGACGTATTTTACGGTAACAGACCGATTAATCGGTCTTCTGGTCGAAAGCCTAAAACATGAAAAGAAAAGAGAAATCGGGAACCGTCACCTTCGGCCGTCCACCCTCGCTCGCGCATCCGCAAACCCGGTGGGCGCCAGTTAATTTTTGTTTCACCGGAATTAACGAACCGGTATGTCCGAGGGATCGAGTGGGCGGCTCAATCCCCAAACTCCAAATCGAAAGTCTGGGGTAAAACTCGCGATCGGGATCAAAACCGAACGAATCGGTAGCTTAGTTGATTTTTGAGGTCGCGTAAAATCAACAAACGCAACTGGATGCACTCGCGGGAGCGAACGGTTGCGGAATAGCACGGCCGCTCAGTCTGCTAGGTTTGGTAGAGAGGGTCGCGGTAAGGTGCAATAAATAGCCAAGAATCGTGATCAGAATTTAATTAACGAAAACTAATGTCCCGCGGACAAAAATCGAGAGCGGGCATCGATAACAAATTTGCATTTTAGAATGCGCGAGAACTGACGAAGCGCATCGAGAGCGCCATAGTCACTACGGGAAAACCTGGTGCAATACCAAATTTACTGATTAATATCACGGGAACGACTCACCGGAGCTGCCTGTAGCCAATCCATCCCATGGAGGGAGATCGAGGGATCACGAGAGCTGTGGCACGAAGTGCAGTTATCCCACTGCACTCGAGAACCACCGAAAACTCGAGTTTTATTCCGTGGAATAAAACTCTCACCACACGGTCACTCACGTATTCACTATACGGAGTTTGGCCGAAGCACGAAAACTACGCGAAGACGCGCGCGCGAGCGACAGAAAAACTGTCAATACGGGAACGCTTACCGAACTCAAGGCACCTCGGCGGTGTCCCGAGGAAGACAGATTTTTTCAAGTAATCATCGAGAACGATTCATTATTATTATTTTTTCGTTTCATTATTATTTCGTAAAAAATCACGTCACATCTCATACATCAGAAAGTTAGTAAAATATAGCCGCCTGTATCGGCGCAGATTTTCCGCAGTTTCCCTGTGCCCTCGTGCAAATGGGATACAGTAGTGCATTAGGAAAGAGTGGCTGGGGGTACCACTTTGGGGGGAACTCAATAAAAATGGAAGGGGATGCAGGGGAGTGGGAAAAACTTAAAAACCTGAAGAGGTATACGAAGGAATGGTGACAAAAAACGGGACATTAGTTATTATATTAGGATTAGATTAAATTCTAAATGTAAAAATTATATTCGGTGTTTTGCTGACGATGGATTCAAGGCCGTGGTTACGAGCAATCGATCCGGATTTGGCCAGTCGCTTGTAATCAAGATGTTATTAATAAGCCTCTTGATCAGCGTAGTCGACAGAAATTAATAACGTGGCCGGCTATACGAGAAGGTATATCGGTGTTTCATATCGAGACAAACAGATATCAGATTACAGGAATGTCTAACCTCAAGTAGAGATACAGCACAAGTATAGACATCGACGTTTTTAAGTAGTTATCAAACGCGATGAATCATACAACGCGGAAACCAAGGTAAGTTTATTAAATAAACATTCTTCGAAAATCAAAATTTAATTAAACGCCAATTATTCCACCGGTTAACCGGTTTTGCTGTCCCAACAAATCTCTCGCTTAAATAGGATGACTCGACAAGTGAATGGCCAGCATAAACCACCCAGTAAATGAACATTTTTGTTGTATCATAGAAGAAGCTTAGTGTTGATGAAAATATTTTTTTCATTTTGTGTATTTGTATACAATTTCGAAAATTCAAAAGTCGATAACTCAAAAATCGTTCTAGCTATCGAGCTAAAATTGAACACACAAGTGGAGTAGCATCGCATTCTATGTTGCAATTTTTTAAAGAATGTATGCAGAAATTTATATTCCATAGCTTTCTTTATTTTTTGAAAAAAGAATGTGGTCGCTCTAACTTTCGTCAAATTTAATCCATTATGCTAAATGGTACTTTATGGGAACATGTGTACTTCATGTTACCTGGTATAGAATTTGGCTCAAATCGATAAAGTGGTTCAGATTTTGTCGAACTTAGACGTTTCTAAAAAATAAACCTTATGGCATCAACTTTTTCACAGTCTTATCGGGGACATCAATCCCAAATTTAATGTTTAAGCAGAATATCATTCGGCGATGATCGTTGTTTAGTGACAAACGATGGAAAAATGTCTAGATATTAAATTTTCAATGACTAAAATGGCATTACCTTCTGCAAAATTTAAAACATTCATTCCAAATTCAGTTTATAAATAAAATAATACTAAGGCGTATTTACTTATTTATTTGAAATAAGTATACAAAGTGGAACCTTGCACACTGCCTCCTCATTATTTTTCGTTTTTTGCAAAGCTTCCGCTATACTTCCTCATGGAGAGCTTTGTGAAAAGAGAAAAATAATGAGGAAGCAATGTGCAAGATTCTATAAACGTGCTCTTGTGGAAAGAGTCTATTCACTGCCCGGTTTACCCTAGTAGTAGCATTGTGCTATGTGCTCGTCTAGCAAAACATTTTTTTACACTAGCGAATTGATTTGTTGGGCGCACAAAAAAATTTTCGTTTGGCTAGTAAATAACGCAATGATGACACTATTTTAGCAAAAGATTTGTTACACTAGTACATGATTTTTTTATGACCCTCAAAATTTCTGCATCTTCAGAAAAAAAACTTTAGCACGCTGTGGCGCCGTGACATTAGTTCTGAGAGGAAAATGTTTACCACATTTTTGTTCCTCTTTAAATTCCCGATGGCAGATATTGTTGAAAAAAAAAATTATTTGAAATTAAGACGATCACTGCGAATTGAAAACTTTGGCACGCTGAATCTTTTTCATTTTGACTCGCAGAGAAAAGTTTGTAGGAGACATTTTCTTCCTTTTTTAATTTTGAGGTGGCGGTTATTCGTACTTTTCGAGTGGCGGTTATTGGTGGGTAGTTATTTGGACTTTTGTCTTTGACAGCGTTTCCTGACTAGAATATTGATCATAGGCAAAAATGGCGAAGGACTTTTTTGTAGTACTCTCGATTATCTAGTGGCGGGTTCCGCTGGATTTCCTTTTAAGAGCAAAGAAATTTTTTTTTTGCCATTTCAAAACTTTGGACTGCGATATCTTGGCCAGATCACCTCCTAGAGAAAAAATATATCTGCCTTTTCTGTTCTTTTTTTGATTATCTAGTGGCGGGATCGGCCGAATTTTTTTTAAGGGCGAAGAAAATTTTTTTTGCCACTTTAAAACATCGGAAAAATGTCTTTGCTCTTAAAAAAATCCGGCGGAACCGGCCACTAGATAATCAAAAAAGGAACAGAAAAGGCACACATGTTTTTTCATCTAGGAGGTGATCTGGCCAAGATATCGCGATCCAAAATTTTGAAATGACGAAAAAAAAAACATTTTTTTCGCCCTTAAAAAAAATCCGGTGGAACCCGCCACTAGATAATCGAAAGTACTACAAAAAAGTCCTTCAGCATTTTTGCCTATGATCAATATTCTAGGCAGGAAACGCTGTCAAAGACAAAAGTCCAAATAACTGCCCACAAGTAACCGCCACTCGAAAAGTACGAATAACCACCACCTCAAAATTAGAAAAGGACGAAAATGTCTCCCACAAACTTTTCTCTCCGAGTCAAAATGAAAAAGATGCAGCGAGCCAAAGTTTTCAATTCGCAGTGATCGTCTTAATTTCAAATAATTTTTTTTTCTCAAAAATATCCGCCATCAGGGAATTTAAAGAGGAACAAAAAGGTGGTAAACATTTTCTTCTCACAACTAATGTCACGGCGCTACAGCGTGCTAAAGTTTTTTTCTGAAGATGCAGAAATTTTGAGGGTCATCATTTTTTTCTGTGTTCAACTTTTGTTCTTGTCGATAGTAGTCGTGGCCTTTTTCCTTAGTCCACACTAATTTCAATGTCGAGTACCACCCATTGTGAGTAGTTGTTTTGTTATGACTATGTAGCCACGCGTAACGTACGAATTTTAGCAAAAGATTTGCTGCACTAGCAACGTCATTTTCTCTGTGTTCAACTTTCATTGCTGTCGATAGTGGTCTTGGCCTTTTTCCTTAGTCCACACTAATTTCAATGCTGAGTACCACCCACGATGCTCTCGTCTTATTATGGCTATAGCCAGGCGTAACATACCACGGAGTAAAACAAACCTCCGTGACTGGGTTTGTGCATCAACAGCGAACACGTGCATTTCCGTTTCTCCTCCTCTCTTCTCTACTATTCGGTCCGTCTCAGGAGAGTCGTTTCTATACAAACTATTCCATGCACTTGATTCCTATGTACCTTTATAGTACACAAAAGCTACGCTCGAGGAGTGTGCGCTATATAAACACGCACATTGAGCACCAAGTCGCCGTGAAGAGTGAAATTAAACTTGGCTTTTCGGTCTCTTGGAAGCCTCGCATGAATGACTGTTCACACTTTGGATTGACTATAGACAGAATCAGTAGCACTACAGAATCTCAAGACACAATGATAAACTAGGAATTCCATACAACCGTCGACATTTCTGATTACAAAGTTCACCGGACGACCTTATATTATAACTTGAAGGAAAATAAATAAAGTAAATTGACATTTCACATCTAAATAATTTTGAAATTCTATTATTAACGAGAAAGAAAGTTTTGCGTGCTAATCGTGTGACGAAATAAATAATCGTTCACGGTCATTGCCATTTTACTCTCGATAAACTAAATTCTTGAGAAGATATTCACAAATTTTGCGATACTTTACCTACCCTACAGGGGAAAAATAGATTTTGTTTTCGATATCTTTCGGAAAAAGTCTCGGTATTTTTTGCTTCCTCATAGAGGAAGCTTTGTTTTCATGAAATTTTTTTTTTTCGAGATTTTCATGTCAGTATGCTTAGAATCACCTAAAACGTCGAGAAAAGTGGTTTAGAAAATGTGTCCGTGTCCGTGTCCGTGTGTGTGTTTCCTCTATGAGGAAGCCAAAATCAGTTACAATACTTCCTCGTAGAGGTTGCTATGTAAAGAGCAAAATTAAATGAGGAAGCAATGTGCAAGGTTCTACTTTGCATCCTTGTTTTCAATAAATGAACAAATCACTGGCGCATCTCATTTTTATTAGGCACAAACTTTTGTTTTACTTCATTAACTTTTGAGGAGGTTATAGTGAAAATTGCTATTTTTTCAAATATTCAAAATGGTGTAAAATTTGAACGATTTTACCGATCACCACCAAATTTGGTACACAGTGGGGATGTATGTTATTTTTCGTTTATAGAACATTTCAGTTAATTTGCTGAAAATCGCCGCGGTTTATAGAAATTTTTTTATTTTTTACAAAAATTCAAAATTCTATAAAATCCAAACCGCTTTACCGATTTTTTCGAAATTCAATACCAAACAGCATTTAATATCTCTCTAGTTATAAAGAACTATTTAGCCATATCGGCGAACTTTTACGAAAGTTAGAGAGTATACGACATTTAAAAGAAAATTCAAAATTCTATAAAATCAGTATACATAGATATATTTTCTCAAAAATTACAGCAATTGAAGAGTGTGTGTTATGTGAAGTAATACTCTACTTGTGTGCCAAATTTGAGCTCGATCGATCGTGCCATTCACGAGTTATCGACGATTGAATTTTCGGTCCTTGAAACACAGACACACAAACACAAACACACACACACACACACACACACACACACGCGCGCGCGCACGCACGCACACATACGCACACATTTTGTAAACCAGTTTTCTCGACGTTTTAGGTGATTCTAAGCATACTGACATGAAAATCTCGAAAAAAAAAATTTCATGAAAACAAAGCTTCCTCTATGAGGAAGCAAAATGAACGAAATCGATGAGGGTGAGGGTCATGGTGCTGATTTGACGTGGAATGCCCCATATATACTTTGTACAAAAAATCCTTAAGTGTTCGGGCTTTAGAGAAACGTATTTTTCTTGACACCAATATTTCCGTTATACAATTCAACGGCTGCGTTCGCCATTCGTTCGTTCGGCACAAATGCGAGCGTGACTGTAACGACCAAGGACCGAACCGAGACTGAAATTAAATCCGCCGGTGTTTAGACAGGATCGAACTCGGCGCTGGTCACGATGTTTGGTGTTGAAAGCTTCCCTTCTGCTGTATAAACGTCCGTATTCATGTATATGTATATATACACACATATATATTAGTGTGTGCTGAGTTATATGATGTGGATTCCCACTTGACACCCAGTGGTTTAACGTAATCAGAAACCGAGTACTGCAGAGTCCTCGAATTCGAGCTCGCTCGTTGAATAACCGAACGAAATCGCACCCGAGGAGTCTCAACGAGCACCATCCAAGTCCGCCGCTCGAGAAACCCATCAAACTTAATCGGCTCCGCTGGTAGCCCGAAATATCCGCTACCAGTGTGAGTATACGTTAATTCTCCCGATTTCTGCCGTGAGATATTCGTGGAGCAAACAGAAACTTCAATTTCAAATTCAAGCTTCTTTCGATTAGAAACGTCAGTCATACATTGATTCGAAGAACTTTGCCAAATAAAGAAGCTACAGGACAGAAGCTAAAGCTAAAGAACTACATGTGACATTTTCTATGAAAACTAAACTGATACCTTTTGCGGTAAACAAAAGAATTGTGTCGACAAAAACTTTTTCGAAATTCAGATTCAGAAGGAAAAATTAAAAAATCGTCAAGCTCTGTGAAATAAATTAATAAAATTACTGTTATGAATTTCGTTGTGATTTGAGAAAACTCACAAACAAATATATTATTTTATTATTGATGTCAAGGAAATGTTTCATAAGCCGAGATGTCAAACAGATTTATTGGAATGACGGATACTTTTCCTTTCGGAACACATGGATTCCTTATAATTTCCTTGCTGTTTGCAAATGAAACCTCTATGAGGAAGTAGTTTTCCGATTCCGGCTTTATCATAGAACCGTAAAAACACTAGACAGTAAAAAAAATAGGAAACCAGCAATGTACGAGCTTCCCCTTTTCATTCCTATTTTATATGAATATGGAAAACCAGAATTATTTAGTAAAACATTAGTCGATAATAATGAAAAGTAATTCAAACTCAATTGCATTCCAAACTTCTGTACAAATCTTCATTAAACACGATGTGCAATATCTCTGAATATAATTTCGTGTAGGTCCAAAATTTAGGTTCACTATCATGAAGAAATAAATGAACGGGGCTGAACTGACGAAAATGCCTCACGTATAGAGGCGATATTTAAATAATAAGAAATGGGTCGCCGAAAAATGCGTAAATCAAAAAGTTGTTGGTTATTCGCTCCGCCGGCTATTTCGAGTACCCTCTCTCGAGTAATCTATCGCGATGGTTTGGCGGTTGGATCCTCCACGTCCCAGTGAATAATGGGACTACGTTAACCGCTCTTGAAAAATGAATTTATCACGTAACGCGGTCTCGTCGTAGATTTGCGACAATTACTTCTGGATTGCGGTTATGTTAATACCGATGAGAACCGAGGGTCATTGAGGGGACCTGCCCCTAGCAACGAATTCACCGGAGAGAGGAGAGACAGAAGTGTGTCGCGATGGCGAGGTTTGGTAGCAGGGGGTTTGCTTTAAATCGCATTTGGCTTACCCACAACCAGTATAGTAGCAGCATCAACATCAGCACGCGAAGTGTGCGGTCGTGCTACTACTCGTTGTCCAGGCTGTTGGTCGATGGGTTTTGTACGGAGGGGAACGACTGAAATACATATATAGTTAACGCAAAGCCTGTCTAGAGCGTAGCAGCCGAATTTATCATGCAGCTTGGGATCCAGGACTCGGTACTACTGCGGGAAACTCCAATCTCTTGTCATTCACCCCGCCCCGCTGTTTAGCTCTATCATCCAGCGTAATTCGATGCATGCGAGGCAACAACGTTGATATTTCAAGGGTTCAGGATGGTTACTGCTACAAGTTGCCATCTATTGCCTACGAGGAAGGTCATAACCCTGAAAAAGTAGTCAAACCATGCTCGAGGGTTCCATAGCTAATTGGCTGCAGGTCATTTAACATTGGCACACGGTGGGCCTGCATTTCCCCGCAAATGCAGATTTGCTTTACACCATATTCGCGATCTCATTGTCAGTACAATCTCCCATAAACAGTGAGTATGATAAAATCTTGAGCAGTAGACAATGAAGACTTGCAAAAAATTAGGACAAACAGAAAACATCTGGAGTATTAAATGTAAGGTATGTGCTGAAAACAAAAAGAAACTGATTTGAGGTTGGAGAACATAAACCGAGACGTCTGAACGAAATTATAAATTCAATTCATTCATTTGATCGGAAACAACGATTTATTTTTGCTTACATATTCGTGGAAATTAGGATATTGAGCAACTAATGCGTAAAGTATGTTATTTTCGCCCGAGATACAATCGCTCGAGCCATTGCACGAGTGGAAAATAACATAGTCGCATTCGAGTTGCACATACATTTTTTTGTAATGACCGCAAGAAAAGTGCTGCACCACAACTGGGTTCACGGATGAAGCCCCCGGTGGGGTTCAAGGGCGAAGCCCCACTCCTGCTTGAGGGGTTCAAAAAATTGAAGAAGTTTCATTTTCACTTTACTTATAATTATTCAACAAAAATATTTTATTTTATAATTAATCGACAAAAATGGTTTTTTCCGATATTAGTTAACGATTAGCTATGTCGCTGGTCGGTATAAAAAACTAGAATATAATGCAAAAAAAGTTCCGTACTATTAGCTTTAAAGATTAGCTTGATCACTCGTCAGTACCAAAAAATCATCATTATCATCAGTACGATTTCATCGAACCTAAGTTTGTTCGAGAGCCGATAAATAGCCGATAATTCTCGTGTCAAGTTTTTGTCGATGCGCCTATTGGTTCTCTTTTGAGTTGTGGACGTTCTAGCTTCGCTGGAAGCTAGGACATCCATACGTTTCCGGTATAAGGAATGGAGCTGGAAAATATCTTTTTTCGCCGATTAATAGCCGATAATTAGCCGATAATTTGAGTATAGTTTTTATTTAAAAAATCGAATGTAGATGTCCCAGCTTCTTCGACATGATAACACAAGAGATAGATGAAGAAAGATAGGCAGTCGCAGAGAACAAAAAGTTTATGTCCTCGCTTTATGTGTTATGTTTATAAATAAATTTGAGTGAAGAGGATCCGGATCAGGGTCGAAACGAATCAAGGAAAAAAACAATAAGATCTTTATTTTATCTTGGTCGCCCATAGCCGAAGAACTCTTCCTTTCATTATCATTTGCGACCGCAGCCTAAACATATATTATGGTTTCTCATCGTGCTAACCTCATATTCTACCAAATAATTGGTATATATGTAATTCGATATTTATTTGTTCTGAAATATAAAGGGTTTTGGGAGAACCAAATTTTTGTTGACACACGGGGTTTCATCAACAAATTTTTTGGTTAATTTAACATAGAATTCCTTTCATCCAAACCAATATACATATTTATGACCGAAATGATTTGGTTCAATTGCATCAGATATTTCATCAGAAAAATTGCATGGGCCAACCAGATCACAAACATATTCAAACGTATTTTCAGATTCACTCGAACACAATATTGTGTCAAATGAAATAAACCGATTAAACTGTCAGTTGTATTCAACCAAAATAAGCATTTATTCGAATTGACCAACGGTTATTCAAGTTAAGTAAATTAATTTCTGTTGTTTCAACTGAACGCGATAATTAACCCGGAAGTGTGAGTCAACATTGATTATTTTGTTGGGTCAACAATAATTTATTCCATTGAAATCAACGTTTGTTGACTTGACAAAATCTCCGACCAACAAAACGCATTTTTCTCACTTCCGGGCCAAAAGCGAAACTTTTGTCCCGCTGCGCGGGACGAAGTTCCCGCTTTTCGGCTCCGTCTATGAGAAAAATCGTATACACTCCTCGGGCAGTAAATAAGAAAGCCTCAGATCACATGTTTATCGACCTCGGCGTTGTCTCGGCCGACAATTACATGTGATCACATTTCTTACTTGACTGCCCTAGGCGTGTAATATACTATTGTTGGCTCAACTGAATTTTTTTTTGCAGTGTAAAGTGATTTGCTCTACGCACAGCCTTTTACTTTACGCACGAACTGCCTTCTCCTCGCGAGACACCCTCGAAAAAACTCAATTTTCTCGCTAGCATTACAAAAAATAGTATGCGTATCATGTACGTAAGATTATGATCGACTCGTGTGATTGTAGTCGCAGCTCGTGCGAAGATAACTTTCTTTACGCATTAGATACACAATATACTATTAAAGCACTTCGTGATATTTGGAAACCAACATTTTGATCATTTGCTTTCTTTTCCGAACGAAAAGACCACGTTTCCACTGGTGTAGCGCATGGCGAAAGGGCCGTTTTTTGGTTAGGTATGAGAAAGTAAACCTGCGCCCTCTACTTTTCCACACACTTTTTTGTACTTGTGCAGGCGTAATAAGAGGAAACTTTGGTGGACTTTGTTAAAAAAGTAGTATATTATATTTTTGCGAAATGGCGAACACTCGACAGCGGTTGGGAAGTATCCACTTACCTTTAGGTCCTACCGAGGAGAACACTCCCTCGTCACCACCTTCAGTTCGTGTTGCGTGTCATGGTACTCACTTACACCCCGTGGCCAACTTCATAAACTTTGCCAGAAAGTCCGCTCTATCGCAATAGTTTCATAAATTATTATTTAATGATTAAAATTGTTTACCTCCTCTTAAGAAATTACCAATCGTGGATTATGCCTTCACATACTTGACAAGTATATTTAGCATATCAGGCGTAACAAATGTTGTTATCCCATAACATCATTCGATTTTTACAGCAAAATGCGTTTTTTGAGATAATAGTGGTGTCCAGTCCGTTTCGGGCATTGCCAGAAATATAAACAAGAAAAACAGAGGCAAAGGTTTTGGTTTTCCGAGCAAGCGCAGAGGTCAGAGCAGAAGCCGGAGGTCAGTTAGCCAAACTAATTCCCATTTCGTTTCATATCGTTGCTGTAGCAGCTATAACTGTGATGGTATACTCGTTCGAGTTGCCCGTAAGCCGGTCTGCCGCTGGTTGATTTCACGCTCGAGTCACGGAGAGTTTCTGCCTATCTCTCTATCTCTCTCTCTCTCTCTCTCTCACGATTGCTTTGAAATCCAAATCCGCGGAAGCCTCGAGTAAGAAGAGGCTCGTTGGGTGCGTGGTATACCTTTGCCGTGCAACGCATGCAGGCCATTACGTATCCCACTCACAAACTCAAATACTTTGCTGCCTTCCCCTCTTTGGCTCCATCTTTCTGAGGAATATAGTTGTGAACATTTGCACCATATTTGGAGCTTCAAAAGCTCTTAATTCTCTACAATTTTCGTCCCGCGTATGCGCTAACTCATGCGCGGCACACATTTCCATACACACGTACACATATGTTCAGTTTGGAAACTCGCACGACGCCTTGACTACCTATTTTTCCGCAGCAGAAAACCCGGTTCCGAATTGACGACCCGAGTGCGAGTTAGCCGTTCGACGGACTCTCGAGTGCAGTCGTTTGCTGTTGCGGTTATCCCTCCCCGGCGAGGCGAAGCTTTCATCAAACTTTCCGTATCCACGCACATGCTGAAATTGCATTCAGACGGTCGTCTAATGCGCTTCACTCGACCTACGGAGTTATGTATAAACGAAAGCATTCAGTTCCTTCATTTAGTCGTGCATGACCAAACCCGGAAATTGAGAGGTTAGCATTTTCCGGCACAGTCTAATAACATTTTGTTGTTGGTCAAAGTGCTGCAACGAATCAACTTATGCAAGTTTGTAAACATTGCGACAACATATGATTTGGCAACAATTTTCATTTGACAAAATATTTGAAGAAGGTTAGAACTTTGTTCACTATTTAGATTAACGAACTGAGATATATAAATATATATTTAAAGAATTTCTTTTTCAAATTCTCTATTAACCAAATATTTAGATTGTCAAATCGTCGTTTGTTTCTTATTCGTGACTCACATCCCGATTAAAAGAAAATAAAAATCGGAAACATTTTTTAAAACGGTTTTTCAAATTCGGGAAGTGGGGGGAATCTCAGACCGTACACAGCGACGAAAGGAAATCGTTGCCGATGAGGGCAGGAAAGAAGATGACACCTTGTCGCTTCACAATTGAAGCACGCGACCGATTCCGTCGAGCCTGCCTATAATACACTGCATTGTGTTGTAGAGGGATAATACCTCGAGTGCCCAAAGGGGTGCAACAATAGGTATGCTACTAGCCCAACGAGAAGATCGCTTCCTGGTTTCACACACACACACACACACACACACACACCCATATATATATCAGTAAAACAGACAAATATACACCTAATGCCCTTCTATAGATCTCCCTTTCGACTCGTTCAATCGTCGAATGGACCATTCGCTCTCAGTCCTTAACCTCAATCATGTACAAGCCATTTTCCGTCAGTTCGGCCACTATAACTTTGAACATTTTTTTTACTTCTTTCTCTGCCAATATAGCTTCTATAATTTGTTTTCTAAGATCAGCAGCAAAAACAAAGATTTTTTTTTCAAAACAACATATCGATAAAAAAAAACTTATTATTAAAGAAAATTATAATAGACTTTTATAATTACCTAATTGCGGAATTTATTTTCAAGTACTTTTAATAAAATTATTGTACATTACCGCAATTATTTTTTTTCAAACAGTATTCACTTTATTTATCAAAAAAAGCTGTGCAAGATTACCAACAGAATGAAGGTGAACAAAAACCTAAAGTGGCTGGAATTCACAGGGAATGTCGCACACATATACGTATACACACATATATGTGTATATACTTATTCCTTCGCTCCTTGCACAGGATATTCCATTGGTTCGTCGCTTCGTTCGCTCTTTACGGGCGCTTCTTTGTTCGCTCTCCTCTCGGCGGCCTGTAGGCACAAGCCATAGGGAAGCGACGGCCTCGTGGGCCTTTGACCGAGCAGGATGCAAGGAGCGGATTGTGTGTCGGTGAGCTGTGCCGGGGCAGCCCGTTCTTGTTGTTGTGTAGGACCCGCCAGATGGAAGAAGCGAGAGGCTGAGAGGAGATGAGAATCGTGCTGAAGGACAAGAGAGTCCAGCGAAGAATCGAGAAAGAGAAAGAGAGAGGAAAGAAGAAAGAGAAGAAACGTACTGAAGGAATATATAGTCGAAGGGGCGAGGGAGGGGGGGGGGGGGGGCGAGAAGGAAGTCAGCTTTTTTTAAATCCTCTCTAGCGCTTCGCCAGAAGATCCCTCGGGCCTCGCGCGTTCTCTTCGTGTTGTGTGTGCGGGTCTCGAGTCGAGAGATTGCACTCGGATTACAACACAGAAGGGATAACGTACAATACCGAGCTCTATAAGAGTAAGTTTCAATGGCGTGACGTTGAAATCATTTATGCGCACTCTCGTTGTACGTATTGCGTGCGTACGTGTCCAAGGATTGTAATATATACGTTTTGTGATAACGTACAGAGTGGAGGAGAGCAAATCGCACACGTTTATGTATTTATGTTGTACACTGACTTAGCGCATAGTGTAGTGTAGTGTATTTCCTTCGCTCTTTTTGGCATCCCAGAAAATAAAATGACCTTCGAAAATAATAATAATTAGCTATTCTAAACACATATGTATATATATATATGTGGGTATGATTATGGAATCTACTATAAATATTTTGTAAATGGATTAAAAAAGTAACTTCCGGTTGTTTCCAACTTCGAAGTTCACCGATTCAACTTTCCGCAGGAAAATCCAACTTTTGTGCTCCCTCACAGAGGAAGCTCTGTTTTCAGAAAAACTTTTTTTTTTAAAGGCTTTCATGTAACTACTCTTGAAGTGGGCCAAAACGCAGAGAAAAGTGGTACAGAATAATAATGAATGTGTATATGTGATGAAAATCCGAAAATCCACTCTACCATAACTCATGAACCACTCGACCGAGTCAACTCAAAATATAATGCCATATGAAGTCCTGCTAGTTAATCTTTGCTTAGAATTAATCTTATAAAAATCCCTCGGTGCATTTCGTTTTTATGAAATTTTTGAGATTTACAAAAATGTCCATCAACTAAAAAAAATGTTCGGCTATCGAGCTGAAACTTTGTATGAGAATTGACCAAAGTGATGTGTCCTTTTGTTATCGAATTTGCGCAAAATCGATGAATGGACAATCGAGAAATCATCATAATACCATAAACCACAAAGTGACTATTATTAATTTTTGGTCCATACCCTTTCATACAATTACGGTAACTATTCCATACTTGTACTAACAATTTCATAATTGTATCAACTATTTTAAAAAGAATTGATTCTACAAACTAAAAATGAATAGTTGTCAGTACAGATAACTTAATTACCGAAAGTCCGATAGACTCAAACTTCAATTGATAAAAGCATAATACGCATGTACAAATTTCTCAGTACCTCTATATAGCAATTTTTTTCATATCCTTGTATCCAATGGCAGATAATTTCCGGGTTCAATTATTATTACCTCTCGGATTCTGATATTCTAGTACAGTCACAGCAAAAAGTAATTTGCAATAGACGAATATGCCCAAGGCTCACTCCCGCCAACACCGTTGCCTTAATTACCTGTCGACTATATCTATAAATAATCGCACAAGTAGTATTATATAGTACTCTATGTAGTATAGCAAAAGCAGCTGTAGTACAGCTATGTGGGGAAGGACGAAGAGTAGTCGGTGAACCTTCGGGGCATTCGCTGCCTGCGGGAACACGCGCACGAGTTGAGGAAAAAAACGTCTGTCACTCTCTGTGTGCGCTTACAGTTGGCCGCAGCGGTGCGCTGTGCGCTACTGAGAATAGAGAGCAAGCAAGCAGGAAGGCAGGCGGCAAGCAGCAAGCAACGTTCTGACGCTGCCGTGCAGCCGGGCGGCATTTGCTTCACGAGCAGCAGCAAGCGAGTGAGCGAGGGGAAGGAACTCGAAAAGATGGTTTGTAGCAGTGACTGTGACTGGAACGAAACCGACTCGAAAGCTTTTGCTTAGCCTCGTTGTGTGATATCCCTGCGAGGTTGGCGCGAATCTCGGCTATAAGCCGAGTCTCCTATTATGAGGCGTACAGGACGCGTCAAATTATCTCCAGCGCGTCGTACTAGAGTGCTCTCTATATGTATACACGTTTAGTGAAATGGTACGATACCGAGTCACGCGCGTATACACACTATAATGACATATATGAGGTGCAATATACAGGTGTATTCGTGAGGTGCGTAGTTATACCGTTGGCACATGGGTTCGCGAAAGGTGCGTGATTTCCGACGATTAAGAAATCGACCGCTAGCGCCAGGGAACTTGCTGCTTCCTATGCATTAAATATAAACACGCTACTATAAAGTCGGCAAGTTGCGTGAATGCATCGCTCGGGGATTGTAAAAAATTATCGTTACGTTTCACGATGGAAACGAAATAATATTGTTGCCTGTTGAAAATTGGACAATTTTTTCTTGTTATCGACTCTGAAAAATATTACTTTACCTCGGAGATGAAACAAAGCATAATCGCACAAATCTCCATGTTGGACTCTACATTTTTGTCTTTCACCATAGAATTGTTGAGAATAATTCTGAAGTCCATTATGGCAAAATTGGGATTTCGTGTTTTTGAAAGCAGCAAAAATTTAACTCGGAGTGGAAATAAAACTCGGTGAAAGACTTTTTTTTGTGGACTCTGCATTATACTTAGAGCTTAGAAAAATCGCGGGTAATGCGGGTCAGACTTCTGTCGACTCGGGATGGAGTGTGTCATATATACATATACCACCTTCTCGCAGGGTTTAGATTGTAAAAAGTCTGCACGGTACGACAACCATTTCCTTCCGCAGTGCTCGCACAAGAATCATAAAGGGTTTGATGAAAAAGGTTCAGCATAAAGGTACATTTTCTATAGAAGCGAGTAAAATAATAGAACAAAAGAAGATCATAGAACATAAAAATTTACAAAATAATCTTGGCTCATTGTTCGACCGCAAACTGAAGCAGTTGAAAATAAACGTTGACATTCTATTTTCTGACCTTTATATGCTTTTTAAGTTTACATCATTGGAATGCTACAACATAAGATTCAAAAAATGTTTAACCAACACTGACGTCCTGTGAGGAGTTGTATCCCGTGATTTAAGGTGACATCTTTTTTCCAACACTAGTAGTCGATGTAATTTTTACTTGCACCTTTTATTATGATGTGAGGTCGTTAGATATCATACTTTTATTAATTATTCTTTCATTCAATGTCGCTCCGTACTATATGGTTATTTTGTTTTTGCCGCTAACACGAAGGGTTCGAAATGCTTACTTTTGAAAGGATTCACTTTTCTTCCATCCATTTTCCTCCCGATATATTTTTTTATCTTTTTGCCGTTACGTCAGCCACAAGTGCATCACGAAAGCTGCAGTTTTGGACAGCTTTATGGTCCCCAAAAACCCTCACGTCTACATCCAACACTTTATCGTTGCGAAGTTCGGTTTGATAGCCCAGACCGCGAATAAATTGGCCACAGCAAACGCGTTCACTTAAGCTAACCTAATTTTCCTGTGAGGTTAACCTTACTTTGAGGGTTTCACGACCAATTAGGAGTTCACGAATTAAAATGATAAATTTATTATTCATTTTAAGGCTTTAATATTGTTCTTTGTAGGTTTTTAGAAATAAATAAATAAATTTTGTTTATCCAGTGATTTTGGACTGAGGATGATTCCCGTGTCGTTGAGCATGCAAACCTTGTGAATATTTATTTTTATAATATGTAATCCAATTATTTATGGTAAATGTGATGTTTACGTAATATCGCACATAATTCATAATAGCTGCATCGACATTTTTTCGGTCACAAATTACAGGCGAATCCTACGTTCCAAATTGCACGGGAATTCGTGACTTCTGGCCCTTTCATTCCTAATTCTACGGGAATCCGTAATTTAGTGCTCCGTCATTCGTAATTCTAACAGAACCGCGGTAATTTGTTTAGATTTAATTTCTAATTCCCGCGGAATGCGCAATTCATTTAGATTTTATTGCTAATTCATGCGGAATTTTTAATTCAGTTAGAATTGTCTACTAATTCCAAGAGAAATTAGAAATAAAGCATGATTTAAATGCAAACTTATTTCGATCTGATGTTCCATGATTAGCAATAGAGCCCTTCTAAAAAGGCAAAGAGTCGGGAGAGAAAAATGGCAGAAATGCCATGTGAGGTTATATTAATGTTCGGAAGCAGAATAACTGCCACTGTCGCAGATTGAGTGCTTTCACGATTTTTTCGTTTTTCCTCTGATTCACGAGCTCTCTTTTTCACCGTCCAATTCATTTTTATCCCATATCTCTCGTCATCAGAACTGATCGTTATCCGGCTAGTAATCCAACATCGATGAAACATGAAATCGATGAAAGAGGTGTGAAGCCGTTAGAGAGGGATTGTAACATACGCAGCAAACTGCAAGATTTATACCCGCTTCGATTCTCCAACGAGGAACAACGTCATGCACAATCCAGAATAATGACTTCGTTATGCCTGCTGCAGCTGTTTCTCATACTTTTGTTTGTCAGCACAGAAAATAGTCCGGGTAAAAAAAAATGTCCAATGATTGGCTTCAATCTGCAACGATAGCGCGTCGAATAAAGAAATTCAATTCCGCTTTTTCCCCCATCGATTGAATGTTTATAAAAATATTAAAACATTATTAGAGAAATTAAAAGAAAATGTTCCCTGCATTAAAAATCTTATTGACGAATATCGGATTACTATCAAAACGTTTTTTTTTCTGTTTCATTAATAAATCCTAACGACTATTGGGAAAAAAAGTGACGCAACACATGCGAAATCTGTACATGCTGAAATACGTTATTTTTTGCCAATTTATATGCAACCTACATAACATTCCATGTTTTATTACAATTTTTTCATAAATGTCACCAACCGGAGGTGGAATATAAATTTTACAAACCTGTAAAAATTATTTATATGGAGCAGAGAGATCGGAACCCAAATTCATAACCGTTTGGAACATCATAAAAAATCATAATTTTTGCCATTTTCATTATTAAGTTTCGACGACCGTAATAAAAAAAATATCACTACTCGTACAAAATTTATATATGCTTGTGAAAGATAGAGAAAATTGAAAAAATTGTTGGCGTCCAAAAATGTCCAATAATTAATTTCAATTTGCAACGATGGTGCATAAAATAAAGAAATTTAATTCCGCTTTTTTCGCAAACGATCAAACGTAAACAAACAGAAACATTTTAGAGAAATTAAGCGAAAACATATTACTCAATAAAAAATTTTAGTGACGAACATCGGATTGCCATCAAAGCGTTATTTTCCCTGTTTTATTAATGAATCCTGATGACGGGTGTAAAAAAAAGCGACGCATCGCATCCGAAATCCGTACATCCTGGAATACGTTAAATTTTCGCCAATTTATATGCAACCTACAAAGTGTTCTATGTTTTATCACAATGTTCCCATAAATATCACCAACCGGAAGTGGAATATATATTTTTTAAACCTGTGAACATTCATTGAACGAAATAGAATGACTCCAACCAAAATTCGAAAAACGTTTGGAATATTCTATTTCGCAACAAAAATAATAAAAAAGGAAAAATCATAATTTTCCATTTTGATTATTGACTCTTGATGACTGTAGAAAAAAAACTTCACCACTCGTACGAAATTCATAGATGCTGTAAATCGTGGATAAAAATGGAGAAAAAAATTTTGGCCGATTTGTATGCAGCCTACAAAGCATTCGATGTTTTATACAGTGTTTCCATAAATATATTCAGGAGATTGTATATCTGTATAAAATATACCTGAGAGAATCATTTATACGGAGTAGGCTGTCTATTACGGTCACGTGACAGTGTCACTGCACGTAGTTCGGTAGTTTCGTCGCGTACCTATTCTTACTGCCGTACTTCGTCAACGTTTGATAGAGGCCCAAGACGTATTTATTGCACATAAAGAGAGGAGGATACGGGAGTAAGTAAGGAAGAAGGATCAAACGCGAGTACTACCAAGAGGCTTTCTACTTCCTTGTCGCAGTGTGCGTCGCTCGTGTGACCGTTCATGCGTTCTTACCTTGATGTTTACGTCTGTACATGTTTGGGGCAACTGTGCAGGGAGGATCGATCGAGCTCTCAACCAAGCCTCTACTATACGAGGCATTCTACGTCATTTCATTCACTGCAGCAATGTTAATAAAAGCAATTTTTAACCTGTAAACTTTTATTTTCGCTCTCTGCCATGTATGTTAGATATTCCAAGGGACTCGATCAATGAAAGACTTTTTTAAATAAATTATTATTGTTCATCACAATGTAAGACCTAAAATTGTGAAATTTTGTTAAAAATTTATATTTCGCTATGAATTGTAATATTTAATGGCGAATATAATTGATAAGTGTATGTAATGTTTAATTAAGGGCAAAATATTAAGTAGTAAGAGGGTTGAAAAAAACAAACGAAGGCAAAAAATATTGGCTTTAATGACGGAAAATGCCGTGTATATGTTTCTATCGTTTCTTTTTGTTCAATGCGTCAATGAAAAGGCAAAACCCGAAATCCCGCGCTTTTTGGCTACGTCGCGGTGCACATTTTTCCGCAAGTCCGAGCGAGCGTATTACAGTTATGCTGGGAACGTATAAGCTCGACGAGCACAGCACACGGTCACTCACACCAAACGACACGGCAGAAAAGACCGAGGCCATATAGTGGTTTATTATCGGGGCATTTCATCTGTCAGCAACTTCGAAGCTTTGTCGCGTGCAAAATTCTAATCATCGCGTGGAAATCATAGCACCAACCAAGGACAGGGTATCTGGTAAATGTAGCAGCACTTAGTGTAATGCTGGTTTCCGCAACAATAATCCAAATTTGATCTCCACGTAGAAAGTGATGGAAACAAGCTTTGATCGACATTGATGGATTCTTGGGATCCGTAACCCTTTTTTAGTGCCGAAAGCAGAGTTCAAGGCTTAATTTCAAACACGTTGACCGACTATTTTTATTCCCTCTAAAATAATTACTTTTCTTTCAAACTTCCAAGTTATTTTTCGCTACTTTTCGACATTTATTATACTTCGAGTTCAATCCTTTTTTAAAACCTTTTATTATTCTTTCTTATAGAATAAATTCAATAATTTTTTCCTGTTGAAAAAAGAAACTATTTTTCTCAGAATAACTCATAAAATGAGTGAATACTTAAGCATTAATCACAATATACAAGTTTATGCATCAAAGCTTCGACTGTATCCCCTTTAATGGCTTCAAGACCTCATAATAATATTCTCAGTAATCCCAAAATGTCGAAAAACACTAAGAATCCTGTATCCGCACGACAGCGAAAAAAAAAATACGAACCAAAACAGCATTACGGAGAAATGATCGACTCCACTAAATAGAAAGACCTTTCACAGCCACAACTACGCGACCACACAGAGCAATCAATGAAGGGATCCGAAAGCCCCGATTACCTATAATATTCCTGTCTGTTTGCACGCAGACGCTTCTCGTTCGTTGTGATGTTTTGTACGTGAATTCGGCTGGATGCGTTTAAACTGAAAGCCGGCTCGAGATAGGCGGAGAGAATTTCGTCGGTACAATTGGTGGTATGTGAAATAGCTGGTAGAAAAAAAAAGAAAAAAAAGAAAGAACGATGTCATGCTATTGAGTTGCTGCTGGGATCCGACCCTTTTTCCACCCAGTCATCCAGGCAACAAACGGACACGCAGCTCGCTCGTGCCTCCACGCTGTGATCGGCGACAGCACTATTGGCACATTCACCAGTCGTACCTCTCGATAAACGCAGATAGATGTAAACGAGTTTACGTGTAACACAGCGGAGCGACAGGCGGCGGCGGGGCGGCAGCAGCAACATCGAGCAGTCAAGTGATGTGGTTAGGCAGCGTTCAGGGGCGCGACGAGGGAACGATCGACGACAGCCAGAAAAGCCTATCTATATCGACGTTAAACAACGCGCAACTAATACATATATAGGACACTAAAGGCCTAGCATTTACCGTCGGTTTACCTACTTTTCTTTTATAATCCATGATTGCATGTCATTAAATGGTTTTACATGCATTTTTATTGGAAGAATGACCCACCGAGGATAGAAAACGTTAAAAGAAATGTCACTAATGCGTTGGACACTAAACTAGCAGCGTATATGTGACATTCACTGTTAGTTCGACTACTTTTACGTTTTATAATTCAATTATATTCACAAATTTGGACATCCAGAACAAAAAACAAATTTAGATACTTATTGGAAGACATTTGTAGAGTAAAAAATATTTGTTGTTGCTTAATTTTTACTTGAGTGACCGGGTATGTGGCGTATTTTATAGATGCATTAATGGAAGAGGTGGTTGGCTTAGCATGATACAGCGGGTCGACGAGGGTGAGCCTGTCAATTTAGCATTATATTATACGGCCGGTGACATACTGGGATCGGCGGTGTTGCAGCCCGTAAAAGGTAATCCAAATTCCACTTGTCACGCTACTTTCGTCGCCTCCTGTCGCCTGTGGTCCGTTTTCCCTCGTGCATTTCTCACTCCGTCTCTCATTCTCTCGTTCTCCGGGTTCACAATATAACTCGTTATCAATAGATTTTAACACTGTGAAGATTAAACTGGATTTGGGTGACAAAAACGTTTTTTCTCGTGTGTTAAACGAAATTTACATACATAGGGAAAATGAGACATTTCTGTATGGAGGATTGGAAAATTGCATATCCATTGTGTATCGGAAATTTCATCAGGGTAAAAGATAGTGTCAAAATTCCGATCATTTTATACTATTAAATTTGTGTTGATGATATCGATATTTACATGTTTTATTAATCATTTTTGCTGGCGTTTGGTGTACGTTATCATTTTTTTATGTACAACCATTTTTTTAACTTTTTTAGGTCTTTCAGCAGTGTTGGGGAAAGAGAAAATGCTCTTGTTATTGCCATTTTGGTAATTTAGTTTTTATCTCATCAGAAGTTTACCATTGATTACAAAGATGAGCATAATTTTGTCGATAATTGAATTATCTTGAGTGAAAACCACGTAAAATTAATTTTTTCGAGTTTTTCACGTTTTCAATTGACTAAAATAACTTCGATATTTGTGATATTGGGAACAATCAAATTTAAAAATATATATATTGTACAGAATTGGGTGGACCAAATGCGTTGCAAATAATCGACTCTGTTCAAAATAGTCAGTCATACAAGCATGTTGTTCCCTGTAATATCAATTTATCCATTTGGCAGAATGAGTCATAAAAAAAATCAAACGCAATTTTTTCCGCGGAGAATCAAGCAAGTACAAAAATAAGCATTCAACAAAATTCGGAACATAAATATTCCATAAAAAAGAATGATATTTATTTACAAAATAATTACAAACTTCATAATGAATTGATCCTAAGAAAAGCTTTGAAGGCTCTAATTTTTCAAATAACTTTAAAAAACATCTAGTACTTGAAAAACAATATAGACGGGGTTAAAAACGAACACGTTTAATCATCATTTTACCATAAAACAAATTCCTCTCTCCCAGCCCATAACGTCATCCAGAAAAACCTTGCCCCCCCCCCCCCCCCTAAATAAGAAACTGTTTCAACTTCAAAGTAATTGTACCATAAAGTGATTAAGATGTGCAGGTCCATCAAGATCTTCGATAATCTTTAAATCAAGTAAAACCCAAAGTGCTATATTACAACTTAGGCCCCTAATAAGTGTATAATATGACTTGTCGCCAGAGTTGTAACTCCCCATTAATTCATGAGATATAGTTTGCAGTACAATGTATTTTGTAATTATAATTTCGTAATAATAATGTGTAGTGATTATAAAACAGTGTATAAGCATTTGAATAGCTGAAAAAAATACTAATGTTTGCTTTAATATGGAAAGAAATAGTGGTAAAAAATGAAGGAAATAATGAATGCATTAATAATTTTTTCCCATTTTTTCAAATCGATTACCGTGAATTTTTATTGAAAAGTAATTATTTTTGCAGCGATTCAAACGTTAAGACATCGTATTATAATTGCTAAATATAATTCAAATGAAACCATAATTACAAAAAAAATTGTACGCTAAGCTATACCACATAAACGAACGGGCTTTACAACTCTGCTTGTCGCTAATAATCTAAAAGTTAATGGGACCTCAAATAAATGCAACCAAAAAAATTCCCCTCGCAAGAGATAATGCTCATGTTATTGATAATTCATAACTATAAATATGTGGGAAGCCTGAGCGTCAAGTGATGGAGGAAATTGGGAATCCAACTCGGCACGACCCAAGTGGCCCAGGGCCAGTCGTCGGAGTTTGCCATAAAACAAGTTTTGGCGAATGCGTGACTGAACGACGACGCTCCGACGGAGCAGCGAGAGAAAGAAAGAGAGAGAAGCCATATACCTGGGGCAGTCACCATCGCTTGCGAACCCATAGCAGCACTTTGACTCTGAACGACGTTCTCGGCACAGCCTCACCACCAGCAGAAGCGGCAGCAGCAGCAGCAATACGACAAGATATGCCGGGCAGCCCGTGAACTCACGGAGAACGGCACGCGGCGGTTGTGGGGTTCCACTCACGACACACAACTCGCCGCGGAATTTCAATGAATTTACGAAGCCCGCGGCTGACTCACCACGATGAGCGGCCCCTCGCGTAGAGCGGGCGCGGTTTCCCAGAAAGTTCACACTATTTCCTCCACTCTGAACCTAGCATTGGTCTTATACATAGCCGGGCGGTATACTACATGTAGTAGACCGTATAAAAATGAAAATAACTCAGACAAAATAAGTCGGAAGTAACGGTACCCCGAGGTGTTTTACTCCTCATTCCGCCGCTGAATATATATAAGTCTGCATTTTCTGCGCTTTATTTTTTACATCACTTTTTTATACCAAGAAGATATGAAATTTTATTGTACATATGTTCCTTGTGGATTTATGCATAAAATGATAAAATACGACAACGGGTTTGCAGGAGATGATAAAAGTAATTCATAAAAATGAAACTTAATGCAGATACGCTTCACGCGAGAATCAAGACAGTGATATTTTTTTCAGAATGTTTTTACAATTGCTGGTGATTTAATCAACAATTGAGAGTTTCTCACGTGGCAGAATTAGTATATTCACAGTCCTGATTTGTATATAATTACAGTTTATTAAAAGAATAAACCATAATAATAGTCCAATCGTGACAAATAATATACTCTGTTTGTGGTGTTGGTACTTTGAAAGATACAACCGTTTTATTATCCTATTCTGTTAAGAAAACCAGGGGGTCGTGCAAGAAACTGTTCACGTTTATTGTCTAGTAAAAAGATTTATTAAAACACAAAGGTACAGCTTGTCTTGACGGAATGCAATGAATGACTAAACTAAAAAAAACAGAGGCTGAGCATAATCTAGAACAAAAGACAAGTGACTCCACAAAAGACAAAACAGAAGCTACACAAAGGGCGGTTCGATTTGCACATAAATAAAGACACCTATCTAACATATTCTGTCCTATCATCAGGCATAAAAATGTGTGCAACTTTTGAACAACTACACGGAAAAAACGGCTTCGTTGGGCCAACTAATTACTAGTTGAGTGAAAATTCGTTGCCACAACCATCAGGTTGGTCAATGTAACGACGCCGTATTAGTCACATTTACTATTCAGAGTTAGTTGGATTGAATAGGTCACACAAAGAATTTTATTCGTATTCCAACTAAGAAAAATAGTTTAACCAACCAACAGTAGATGTGGTGCAACCGTGTGGTGCAACCAAGTAATGTCATTGCAGCGCCAATTCTAGTTACTAAAAACAGGTGGCGGTTTTGTGTTAGCCGCCATTATGTATTGTAGCGTGGAATCGAGCGAAGACCGGCAAGACCAGTGCGACGATATAACTGAAGGAAATCCGGATGAACTTGAAAATTACGACGATTGACGAGTGAACAATTAAGCTAAATTAAGTTAAGTGAAGTGTTAAAAAAAAAGTCGGTATCCTCCGTCGGAGTTACGAAGACCGTGGGGCACGAGACATAACCTAGACGCTAATGGTTATCATAACCTTAAATTTATATTTTTATATGCCAATAGTATGCATTAAAAGGAGAGGGTACCAGGTGCTGTAGTTCAGGCAAAAAACGTGTTGGTTGCTATAACTAAGTACACTGTTAAAAAAGATTGTAAATTTAATGTACTGGAGTGTATGAAATTTACAAATTTTGTACATGAAACTGTAATTAATGTATGAAGTGCTGTAAATTTACAAATCTATCGTAAAATTAATGTACCTGCATTGGAATTTAAGAAAAATTCATTGTAAATTTACAAAACTTGATCATTAAATGTATAATTACATGACAAGTTATTGAAAATTTCTGCACTTCACTGCAATTTTATAGAAAAATAACTTAATTCTACGAGCATCGTGCAACTTATATTTCAAGTACCTGTGCTTGAAAAATAAAGAACGTTGATCATGAACAATTCTTCGACGTTTGTAATTGAAAATCCGAATAGTTCTGTAATTTTCAAGCACGTTATTGAAAAAATCAAACACGTTATAGAAAAAGTAAGATTCTTTTTTGCCATTTTCAATTCCGGTATTGTAAAATTTCAGAATGGCGTTGGAAACTACAAATCTGTTCTTGTAAATCAGTGAATAAGATACAAATATTGAAATATCCCTGAACTCAACTAACATTTAATGTAAAAATCCACTACATTTACTCGTTCATCTTAAATTAAATTTTAGTTCTCAGATTTGAAAATCAAACACTCGGGCCGTTGAAATTTCTTTACTGCTCGTGATTGAATATTTCAAAATATCTATAGATATGCTGCAGCTATGCAACGCTAGCTTATTTAATGAACCGTTATGAAAAATGCCAGTACTTCCATTGAAATGGAGGCGAAAATTCATTGAATTTACAACGCCGTCGTCACTCAGATTTCAACGGGTAGTGCGTACCCCCGGCCAGGTTTTGGCATTTCGCCGCTAGATGGCCAATTCCGGCCGCTTTTCGCGCAAGCGAAGCGCAGCTGTGGTAGCATATAAACCGAAGCCAAACCGACACAGTGCGAAATACGATTTCGTTAAGCTTAGTAGGCTCATTGTCAGAAAAAAATATTCTGCTTTTGAACGTCGGGTTTATTCTTGTCCTTGACTTGCAAAAGTGGTGGAAATTTAGTGACTTCTCTCTACTCATCCCTCTCCCCCACACAAACCCCGTCGGCCTAGAGCTCGAACTCTGCACTTTCCATACGGAAGAAGAGGATCTAAAAAATGCTGGGTTCGGTAATTTGGTTCTGCCACTGTGCATAAGAGATGCCTTCAATATCAATCACTTTTGTGCCTGAATTTTACTGCACACCAGTGGTGTTTTTTGTAGGCTGGACTTGAATTCTAATATACTGTATTCCAGTAAATTTACAATACCCATACTTGAAATTCTATGCACGCGTAGTAAGTGTCAGGTACATTGGTACTCGAAAATTACATGCAGCACCACATTTTTTCTACATCATAACTTAAAGTTTCCAACAAAAGTGTGTTTGAATTTTAAGTTATAGTCGATGAAAAAAAGACGTATAACGTACATTAGTTTTATGTGAAATCAACATAAAAATAGATCACGCGTACATTCAATTTCATGTACTTAGTAACAGTAACGTTACGGAAATCTCAATCATTATTATGTGCAGTTACTGTAAATTTCAAGCACGTTGGTGTTCAAATTGTACGACACGGCTTGTGAACAAAAACTTCCGGTACCGGTACCTTAATTTTCAAGCAGATTTTTTTAACAGTGTAAGTAAAACGCGTAAATTCTGCTAGATACTTGAATTCGGTTATTAGTTCGATCAACAAAGTTGAATAGTTGTATAAACCAAGAAAATAGTTGCACCAAGGACGTAAAATGGCATATGGAACAATTTCACTGGTAGTCGCCCCAACTAACTACTGAGTTCGAGCAACGAAACAGACCCAACTATAGTTATAACTGAAAATAGTTGAGCCAAACAATTAATCGTCTATCTCTCAGAGCACTAAGTCACTTGGTTGGGTCCAACTATTTTTTTTGTTACCGTAACCAGTCCGTTTTTTCGGACATAAAATTTGAACCTTCAATCTATTGAGGATCTTACAAAAGTCGAAATGAGATTTTCTATTCGAATCACGGTTCTGAATATATTATTTACATATTAAAAACGAATTCTGCACCGTAAGTCAGTGCTCAAATCTCATAATTAAATCAACAGAAATCGTAAAACCGTTTTTTAAATGTAGCCCCAATTTTACTAGCGGGAAACATAGGAACCACCTTAATATTGTAGATCAACTTAAAATCTGTATGGAAATAAAAATTTAGAATTGCTTGAAATAATGAAAATCTAAGTTGAGTTTGAACTTAGGAGTCAAACTTAATATTTTTCCACCGCAATTTTTTCATGCACTTTTTTATAGAATATAAAAATAAAATAAAGAAAATTCAATCTAGAGGTGAAGCTATTCGAAAACTTAGATCGAACATTCGCACACTAATTGCCTCACCGCTTTTCCAATATTTTATTCGAAGAAAAATTGACCAACGACTTTCTAACAGGGTAAAAGTTTTCCAGCAATTTCGCCCGCTGGGTAGTGGCTTCTTCCCACTGCGCGGTAAAGTTCTTCAAATGCATTTTCCAACGACCTCGACATCGGGGGATTAAACGAATGCGATTAATTTATCGATGCCATAATCTATTTAAACACCAATTCTCAGACTTTGCGCTTTTTGTTTCGTAAGTCCCTAACGATGCCTTCTCTTACATAAATTCAGCGAAAGCTCTTTCACTCGTGAACTGCGCTTTCTAAATGTATTTTCAACTGTATAAAATTGAATGCTATTTTTTACATGTTTTATTTATCTGTCACATAGTACGAAATAAATATAAATTGTTGTATCTTTAAAAAAAAAGCTTTTCATCACCAACATCAGCAATTTTTTTTTTTTCTATTTCATCAATAACCAGATTTCAAAAAAAAAACGTGAGAAAAAATAATTGTTCAACTAGAAATCGATGGAAATTAACTATACAGTTACCAAAAAATAAAATGAGATCTATTCTCGATATCTTAAAATTGTATCCAACTATATACGAACATTACTTAGCATCATAGCATCCGCGTGAATCTCAGACACGAATACAGCGAGATAAATGTGATGAAATGTGAAGTTTCTTGCTTGAGAACATTTTTAAGCGATGCAGCTATCTACAGTTATAGTAGTGAGTGTATTGCGAAGCAGAGTGGCAAGTACCTGAAGAGGAACGATCGAAGAAAGGACGGAGCGATAGCCGAGCTCTACATAGGCTTTTGGCGAAGAAAGAGGGAAGAGGGGTTGGTGCGACCGTAGAGGGAGAGAGAGAGCGGAGAGTAAAGTGTGAGGAAGCGCGAGAAGGAAGAAATAACAGAGGCTAAAGTGAAAATTACCCAAGTGTAACAAATAGGAATTAGCGTAGTTCGTAAACAAAGATGCATGAACGTAACTAACGTGCTAACTCGGCATGTTGAAGTCGATGAAACTTGTGAACGCCTCTGTAGACTCAATGTGCGTAGATTCGCACTAACGTCGAGCGCCCCTTGGCAATGCATAACAATAACAAAAACTAGGAAGATTAAGACATCTTATTTACCGTTGTGACACCTCAAAAACCCTTCGAAAATATGCTGAGCAATTAATCAGACACATGAGGTTCATTAAATTATAAATGATTAAATAAATTACGCGAATTATGACAAAAGTCAGAAACTATTACGAATATTCTATTGATATAGACACATTTAAAAAAATTGACATTGTTAATACTTTTTTTTTAAATCGTTGAGGAAGCGATGTTTCAGTGAACACGGAATGACCTGTAGATAAAGAAAGTGGTGGTAAAGCGTTAGCAAAGAGTACAAACGATTCACGCGAACCACAGGCACGATATATCGCAAGCGCGTTTATTTAAATTACGAGATTTGTGAAAGAGACTTTGCGTGCATCGGGACTTTGTGCCAGATATCTGCGCTATGGTAAGCAGAACCGCACAGAATATAGTGGCAGTGGTGCACTATAGTGCTGGGGACACAGGCATAGCGAGGTATTCACGAAATTACATCGGGCGGAAAGGATTTTTCGATAAGGATCAGCGAGAACGAAGAGAGCGTGCTGTTGAAATTATATATTCTCAAATCCAGCCAACTAGGACTGTTTGACGGTGTGCGTTTGTATTTCTCTCCATTGCTATCTCGCTAATCTCGAACACTCTTGATAATAATGCTAATTTAAATATGTAAGCGCAACGGTAGACGAGCCTTTTCGCTCTGGTTTCCTTGATATCGTCGTTAAAACAGGATCATTGTCACGGGCAATTCCTATGTATACATTTGTATGTATACATGTGTTTATATATATATATATATTGTGAAAGGTTTCATAAGTTTTGTTATGTCGGTTTTTAAGTCACCTTGTGAATTCTAAGGCTATTCACGATACCGAGAAACATAAATATGTACAAAATTCCCTAAAAGTGCCTCTCGTTAAAAGTTTATGCAAGGATATTTGTTTTATCATGACCATCAAAATTTCTGCATCTTCAGAAAAAAACTTTATCACGCTGTAGCGCCGTGACATTAGTTCTGACAGGAAAATGTTTACCACCTTTTTGTTCATCTTTAAATTCCCCGATAGCGGATATTTTTGGAAAAAAAAATTATTTGAAATTAACGATTACTACGAATTGAAAACTTTGGCACGCTGCATCGTTTTCATTTTGACTCGGAGAGAAAAGTTTGTAAAACACATTTTCTTCCTTTTCTAATTTTGAGGTGGCGGATATTCGTACTTTTCGAGTGGCCGTTATTTGTGGGTAGTTATTTGGACTTTTGTCTTTGACAGCGTTTCTGACTAGAATATTGATCATAGGCAAAAATGCCGAAGGATTTTTTTGTAGTACCCTCGATTATCTAGTGGCGGGTTCCGCCGGATTTTTTTTAAGGGCGAAAAAAAATATTTTTTTGCCATTTCAAAACTTTGGATCGCGATATCTTGGCCAGATCACCTCCTGGAGAAAAAAAACGTATGTACCTTTTCTATTTCCTTTTCGATTATCTAGTGGCGGGATCGGCCGAATTTTTTTTATGAGCGAAGACATTTTTTTTTTTGCCACTTTAAAACATCGGAAAAAATGTCTGCTATTAAAAAAATCCGGCGGAACCCGCCACTAGATAATCGAAAAAGGCATAGAAAAGGCACATATGTTTTTTTCCTTAGGAGGTGATCTAGCCAAGATATCGCGGTCCAAAGTTTTCAAATATCAAAGAAATATATTTTTTCGCCCTTAAAAAAAATCCGGCGGAACCCGCCACTAGATAATCGAGGGTACTACAAAAAAGTCCTTCGGCATTTTTGCCTATGATCAATATTCTAGTCAGAAACGCTGTCAGAGACAAAAGTCCAAATAACTACCCACAAATAACCGCCACTCGAAAAGACAAAATTAGAAAAGGAAGAAAATATCTCCTACAAACGTTTCTCTCCGAGTCAAAATGAAAAATGCTGCCAACTACATTGGCATATTGCTTCCTCTCTTCCTTTTGTCGCAGTGTATCCTACTCGGATTGTATCAAATTACATCTATCACTTTTGGCTTCCTGAAGAAGCTTTGTTTTGTCATTCATTAGTTTGGTTTGTGAATCGACTCAATCGATTGCTCAATCGGTCAATCGAACAAATTTATGCTACATATAATCTATCACCTTTTCAAGAAAAACTTTTTGTCATGTCGCGTTGAGTTGCAAAGTAAAAACCTATGTTTTGTCTAAATTTCAACTCGATCTGCCAATATTTACGGACTTTGGAGCAAAAAAAAATGTTTTTTCGCAAAATGTAAAATGACATAAAATTTAAACGGCTCGACGGATTGACACCAAATTCAATACCAAACTTTTTTCAATGATAAACAATGTTCGCTCTGAATTGAAGGTTGATATCGCAAACAATGTAAAAGTTAGAGAGCGTACAGAAAATTTCGAAAAAATTGAGAATCGCATAAAATTTGAACCGCTGTACCGATTTTCCCCACATTTAATACCGAACTTTGGACCACGATAGTTCAACTTTTTACCAACTTTCAACCAGAAATCTCAAGAAATATGAGAATTAGAGAGCGTACAGAGAAGTTCGGAAAAATTCAAAATGCTGTAAAAAACAAACGACTGCATAGATTTTGCTAAAAATGGAACCAATTAAGGGAATTCAACCCTTCAACATGTGGTAAAAATTTTAGTTCGATATCTCAAACACACACACACGGACATTTTTTCTAAATGTGTTTTCTCGACGTTTTGGAACATTCTGAACACACTGACATGAAAATCTCCAAAAAAATTTTTTTTACTATCACAAAGCTTCCCGAGGAAGCAAAAGATGCAGCGTGCCAAAGTTTTCGATTCGCAGTGATCATCTTAATTTCAAATAATTTTTTTTTTTTTTTTTTTCTAAAATATCCGCCATCGGGAAATTTGAAGAGGAACAAAAAGGTGGTAAACATTTTCCTCTCAGAACTAATGTCACGGCACTACAGCGTGCTAAAGTTTTTTTCTGAAGATGCAGAAATTTTGATGGTCATTGTTTTATCTTGAAAATAACTTAGGAAAAGGTAACAAACCTGAAAAAAAAATGTAACATTCCCTGAACTTACACTTTTTAAAATCGTTTATTCGTGCTATTCCGATGTACTTTCCCTGGTGAGAATGAATCTACTATTTATTTCACCGATAAATATAAAAAATTGATAAAAAAAAATAAACAAGTCATGTTATTTCGATGTTTTTGTATTTTTGTTATGATTCCAAGGATTGTTAATTCTGTTTAATTCGATATTTGTGAACAGCGGGAAATATTTTCGGAATACTATTTTCCAGATATCACTTTTTGAATTCAGTTTTATAAACGTGCCGTGTAAAAAAACAAATTATACGATGAGCACGGCTTGTGTAATGTTTTCGATGCATTATACATTAACTTCCATTTACAGTGGCAAAAATGATTCCTCGTACAGTATATCGATTTTTCATTTTATAAAGTTCACAGTGTGAACCATTCCACATCCATCGAACAGAGCGTTCATTGACCCACTCAATCGCCGAAGAACTATGTATTCGGGGCAGTATATTGCTTTCCGAATATTACGCCATGGCCCCTGATCATAATTATGCGTCTGCAAATATTGTAATGCATAAAAAGAAAACTGAGTTGCAGAGGAATAAAAATGCATGGTGGCCGAGGTTAGAAACGCATCGCAGTCTAGTTTTCGGCGAGGAAGTTAAGTGAACCGGATGACCTCGTAGACAAACGTCGTCTGCTGCGGCTCGTTCACTCGCTCTCTCTGTTTCTTTAGCTTGCCCACCCTCCTTAAAAGTTGAAAAGAACGAGTGGAAGGGGAGAGCCAAGCAAGGTTCGACAGGCAACACAACGCGCCGCTCGTCTTCGTCTTGGTTGTTGTTGCCCGTGCTGTAAAGGTTTGCTCGTACCGCTGCTGCCGGTTTGCTCAGAGGCGAGATTCCATTCCAGAGAAGAGTGGAAAGAGAGACAAGGCAGGAAGACGAGTCTGTGCTACTCGAGGCTGAGATATACGACTGAGAAAACCCTGCATCGTGTGTAGCTTGAAATATAATGTCCTTTCAACAAAATAAATGAATGAGAATTTGAAAGGCAACGTCACACATCGAACATACACACAGACAGGCACAGTCACTGCTGCCAAATTCACAATTCCACCAACGACAGACAATATATGAAAATGTAATTAACCGCGTAATGCACCCACTGGTGGGGCCGCGGTGTGACTTGGCATATTTTTGCATAATTGTGTGTGTGTGTGTCTGTATGCGTGTATTTATTATGCCTCAGCATTACTCCACCGGTAGAATATTATCTCACACCGATTCGTCCGCGATAATTGCCGCAGTATATTTCATTAACTTACTCGGAATTGTAATCAATAACGGCAACGTTACGGGCCACTGGCATAATTCACGTCGATTTGTATATGGACCGTGTAAATCGTATAATAAATTATCAACGTATACCAACGGCTTTGACCCCACCTCGCACTACATTCGACACGCATCTTTTTTTTATCGAAAAGAAAAGCAAAAAATGAAAAACTATTTTTTATTCTCAAAAAAAAAAAATAGCATTTTTATGATAAGACAACATCAAAGACAAATGTCTTTTCTCGTGCTGTGAAAATGCTATGGAACAGACTGCATTTAGGAATCTACGGGAAATGAATGGATCTGGATTCCTGGAAACGACAGCTGCACGAATTAACCGACATGAAACATATAGCACCGCTGATTTCGTATATATTTCGTCCGGGACCGAAAATCTATTATTTTGGTTTTCGAAGATCTAATGGAAATAACGAAAATTATCAGTGAAAAGGGCAGTTAAGGAGGCATCAGGAGGTACAGGCAGGTCATTTGTGTCAATTCGCGAAAAACAAATCACGTTACGTTGATAAACTATCGGTTCCATAATTCACAGTTTTTTTCGAAGTGAAATTTGCAATTTTAATTCGATCTTAATACGCAACCGCTCATTTTATTCATCGACAGACACTGTATGATTCTACCGTCGAAGATCTGTTATAATGTTGATCGTTTACAAAAAACGGCCATTTGTTGATAAAGGAAAAATAAATTTTCGAAGTTTGTTCCATTTTTCTCGGAATTTCGAAGTACAACGATATGAATAACACGGTGAATTGATGGAATATCTTTCAACAAACAAAATGAGCTACTATTCGTCAAGATCGAATGATAATTACTAATTTGACTTCCGAAAAACTGCGTATAATATAACCTAGTGATAATTAATGTAAACTACGTTACTTTTTTCTGTACATTTTTTATTTTACATTGTTTTCTACATTCTCCAGAACTTTTTCATTCATATTTACTTTCGTTTTTAATAGGTTTTTTTTTTTGAGAAAACAAATTTTGAAACTTGCAACTGATTGACCGGACTGTACCGACGAAGCCTCCTTAAGGTCTTGACAGGAATAATATTTTTTAAATTACTTTTGAGATATTCGCAAATTATAATGTTTATGAGATAAATCATTTTTTGTCTCTAAAAAAAATCTTACGGAACCAAATTTCGATATGTAATACACGTTTTTTTTAGTTCACGGTCAGAAAAAAAGGACGAGAAAAAAAAAGTTAACGACTTTGCCATTCAAAAAGATCTGCAAGTAAGACGTGCGAGGCGTGAGAGCCGCGTATTACGCGTGACCTTGCCTCATACGATGCAGACTGTGACGACGCGTGAGTTATACTTATATGACATGCGCGGCTCTCTGAAGAAGAATAAGAGAGAATAAAACATATTCCGCTCGAGAGCAAGTCACCTGAATAAACTCTAGCTCCCAAGCGCATATCTCCATATAAGAGATCTCCGAGGTAACGGAGATTTTTCAGAAGTAACCCTCCAGCTCCCAGTTCATTCAAAAATAAATATTGTAATCTTCCTTCGTGACAATTGCGCCGTAAAAGCAACGTGAAATTTTACCCATTGTATGCTACAGATAATAATGAAACTCATAGATTATCCGACCCGTACTGACGTAAATTATGGCATATTTAGAAGGCGTTTAATTCCCAATACTTGAAATTCCATTGAAGTATTGAGTGCGCTGGAATGTTTCATGATTGTGAAGCATTTGTAACATTCCTTGGCTTATTTATTTTATACCGTCTAAAATGTGGAAAAAAACGACCAACGCGAAGAAACATACTCACAGGGTACATCCAATAAAAGATAGAAAAAAAAAAATTTCCCAATAAGCAATAAGATAAAATGTAAGCACAGGAAGATAATCTAAACCGAAATATTAAGGCCACGAAAATCAACTAAAGCATTCGACTCGAGTGTTGGAAAGCCCGCGAAGTATTCTTCGGATAAAAACAAAACAACATCTAGTTGTAGATAACAGTAGAAAGCTCACGGGAAGTCGGAGCAGAAGAGGGGAGAATGCTTGAGTCAGGAGAAGACTCGGTTAACGCATGAAGTCAGCTCGACCAGTGAGAAGAAAAAATTTTTAAAATAAAATCAACTCTTATTCGGCAATAACTGCAAAATGCTAATCTAAGTAAAAGCAAAGATTGTTACATTCTTAACTAAGAAATTATACTTTCTCTACTTTACAAATGGTAATAACGATTGTGAATTATCATAAATGAAACTATGTAGAGCCCAGCAGATTCAGTACAAATTTTATTCGGAATATTTGAAATTCCATACTGCCATATTGGCAGCACCAGAATGCGCTACGTTAATGAGGTCTTCCATTGCATACCTTCGTCGCTTATTTGTTGTTGAATGAGAAATAATCAAAAAAATCATATCCCGTTGACTTTTCGAAAGTATTGTACATACCGGTGAAAACAAACAAGCAGGAGAAACTCATCTGAACAATAATACTAAAGCTTCAAAAATCAATCAGACTGCGAAAGCGTTGGAAAGTCCACGATTCTTGGATGAAAAACGAAACAACTTCTAGTCGCAGAAAAAAGTGCAACGAAAATGAAATTTTCTATCGCATACCTTCGCCGTTTATTTTTTGTGCCTGAGAAATACAAAAATGTATATTATATAAATATAATATCGTTGTTAACTTTTCGAAAGTACATACTAGTGAAAACAAGCATAACCAAGAGAAGCTCATCCGAACAATAATACTAAAACTGCAAAAATCAACCAGAGCGTGAACGCGTGGGAATTCAACAATTCTTCGATTAAAAACGAAACAACTTCTAAACGAAAGGGGAAGTATCAATAAGAAACAGAAGATTACGAAGATTCGAAGCAAAGGCTAATGATCGAATGAAATTATAAAAAATATATCGACACTTACTCGGCAATAATTTCAACATTCCAATCGAAGTAAAAGCGAAAATTCTTATATTATACTTATGTATTTGGAATATCTGAAATTCCATAAAAAATACTGGCAGCACCAGAGCACACTATGTTAGTTAGGTCTTCTTCAATCGCACATCCCCGGGGTTTATTTTTTTTAACCTCAGAAATAGAACAAAAAAATATATATATATATATATGGTAGCACGAGAAGCTCATCCGAACAATAATACTAAAGCTGCAAAAATCAACCAGACTGCAAACGCATTGGAAGGTCCGTGATTCTTGGATGAAAAACGAAACAACTTCTAGTCGCAGAAAACTGTAGAACGAAAGGAGAAGTACGAATGAGGAACTGAAGACTGCAAAGACTCGAAGCAGAGGTTAACGAACGGCAATCACTTCAAGATCCCAATCGTAGTAAAAGCGAAGATTCTTATCTTATATACTCATGTGTTTATATTATCTGAAATTTCATAAAAATATTCGCAGCACTAGAACACACTGTGTTATTTAGTTCTTCTTCTATCACATAACTTCGTCGTACCTGAGAAATACAACAACAACAACAACAAAAATATATTTATACATCCTAGCAAAAGAAGCTCACCCGAAAAACAATAGTAAATCTCTAAAAATCAACTACACTGTGAACGCATTGCAAAGCCCACAATTCTTCGATTAAAAGCAAAACAACATCTAGTCACAGAAAAGAGTACATCGAAAGGGAAAAAGAAGAAGGATGAGAGAGAGAGGAAATTATACGAATAAGGAACAGAAAACTGCGAAGATTCGAAGCAAAGGCTACAAACGAATGAAATGAAAAAAAAAGATCGACACTTACTGCCATACAAGGCGGTCCTCTTCTCGTCCTCGAGGTCAAAGAAGGCTCTGGGGCCGCGTGAGGGGAGGAAGGGGCGGTTGGTCAGGGCCGCTCTACACGCTACTTTATAACACCAATAACTACTTTTTGCTTTTCTCAGCTCCACTCTTCTCTGCATACGTTCTCCTCTCCGGCTGCTGTCCTGCACGACAGATACGGGCACTCCACAATTGCACTCGCGACTATTAAAATACCTCGTAACAAAAATCGAAGGTGATCCTTGGAAATTCGACGAAACAAAAACAACACAAAATTGAACCCAGCAAATTCACGCTCAGCGAGATCACCGCAACACTACTCACACACACTCGATATCAATATATATATATATATACATATATATTTGTCACTCACACACTACACACTCGCACACCTGCTTTTTCGGCTATTCTTCTTCGCTATATGCACTCAAGAGAATGCTTCAGCTGTTTTCACAAACGCTTTCGTGTTTATGTCACGACGTAGCGTTAAAATCACGATACACTCTCACTATTTATCCTGCTATACCTTAAATCCTTTTAGGTTTTTCTCATGCACCGTGAAACTCGTTGATGGGAACGTAAACAGCAATCGTCCCAATGATTTGTTTGACGCCCGGCTTATAAGCGCAAATTTCTGCGAGCGCACTGGCGGTAAATTCGTAAACTTCCGCTTATTTAACTATAACTTTGTTTTTTCTTTCTTCTTTCGTAACCATACGAAAATTACAGAGGTTTTGAAATATTACTTTTATGTATATCCTTTAGGCGCTTGTAACTCTCGATTACACATCATCGATATGTCACATGACTCACTCGCGAGATGAACCGTACGAAACGCGCGGCAATATCAACGTGAGCCGTAAGAGTAACGCGCCTGACTCACGATGCGGACTCCGGCGTACTGAACCCCACGAGACACTGGAACCTCGAGGAGGCGATCGCTGCGCCCCACGTTGCTCCGTCGACGATATTACTTACTCCTCGTCTCTCCTCAACTCTTCACATTTGTTTTCAGCGGCTGCTGCATATACTTACAACACTCTTGCGTTTATTGTCGAGACTATCTACATGCAGGATATCGTCTCACTGCATCATCCATGTGAATACGCTAGTTAAACCATCGATAGCATTATATCGAAGCACGGCGCGTTGTGTGAGAGAGTTATATACTTATACGGGTAAAGCGAGACGATATGCGTTCGACAGATCAAAGTCTTACATGGAAATAGAAGTCACGCTAGAATTCTTTTGTTTATCGAAATGAGCGGGGTAATACATTTCCGAATAAATTTTCACGTTATTTTCGTAATCCACCTTTTTCATCACACATTCTTAGTTCATAATGATTTCTGCATTTTTAAGGCATTTTTTTTAGTGAGTCATTGTAAAAATATAAATGACATTATCAGAGTCTCTCTTTAATTTCCCACTTTAATGGTGTATTAACATCTTTTGATATTAGTTTTTTCTCGGTGATTACAAAAAAATAAAAGATTTTTTATGAAAATCTCTATGAATGATAATATGTTTACAAAAGCAACATTGTCAAAGTAACGTTTTTTTTAATCTTCTCGTAAAGGCTTTTGATTTTTTTGTGAAATGGATAGTAATTTCCTGTTCAACGGAATAAATTACATTTGAATAATGTTAAAAAGTACGTATATACAATATTTTTTGCATTTCGATTAAAAAATGCATATTTTCATAAAAATTGCTAAAAAATTTTTTGAATTGTTTAGTGGCCGTTGCTTGTGCCGCTTTTTACGTAATTGATCGAATTTTGAAGAGCCATATAGCAAATTAAAAATTGTTCAGTTTTCAACTTTATGTTCATATTTTTATTTCGGTATTAGTAAAAGCTGGACATTTTTACAATTTTACCATTTTTTCGGCTAATGTTTAAACCGTTCTCACTACCGTAATAATTGGGGTGTTGGTACCGTTATTAATTATTATTATCAATAGGAAATACATTGGCTTCGTTCGGCGATAGTTACCGGATTATATACTTTTTGAAACTCCAGTTAAAGTGAAAATGTTTTTTTCACTTCGGACTCCCAAATAATCAGAACCACAAATTCAGCATATTAAAAAAATTTATATTCATAGTTGAAATTGAGCCATATTCTAAAACAACGTTTCGTCGTAAAACTATTTAAATACGACTGCAATATATAATTATAAAGCACTCAATCTTAAGATTTTCCATTATTTGTCGTCGCAAACTAATAATGCAATGACATTGATGAATTATTTTGCATTTCGACCTCGATTTATCGACATGCCCTGTATTGTATTTAACAGTGATACAAACAAAATTATTACCAGAAAACGAGTAAAAACGTATACTTCATATGAGATCATGGATAAAGTCTCAAGTTTATTTTTGTCCGGTTCTTTAAAAAGTTTGAAGGAAGTGAACGAAGGATTTCCCGTGGTAATAAAAGGTTAATCCTATTTAGCAGAGCTGCGGATTCCATGTCCAATATGTATGTTAGAATAGCGCTCGGTCTAAAAGCCAGTGAGTTCTTTTACTTTTTCCTTATACGTCTCAAGATTAACTGCACTGATCAGGCTTCTTCCATCCAGTCCCAGAGAGCAATACGATACACGGATGCAACAGAGACAATGACTTGTTGAGACCATTTTCGATTGCAGGTCTTGTTCCATCGATTCCCACTTCTTTAAACCCCACACACACGAACCTTCCTATTTCCGTAATCTCCTTTCTCGCAATCTCGTTGCAGCTATTTTTAGATAAACGACATCGACGTATGGTCACGGGTCCTCGATAATCGATGCTCTATGCGATATTGCAATACTGACTGACCGTGCTATCGTTACAGCGTATCAAAAATTGAGATATCGCATTTTTCAATACGGTATGTTATAAAGAAGGCCGGTGTTTAATGACACATTTTTTTGCACCGATTAAGAGATGCGTCAGCGACTCGACGCCAAGAATTGAAAAGAAACTTATATTGAATTACAACCTCCGAAAGTTTTAAATCCACTTTTTTCTGCAAGTTTTTTTTCTTCTTTGCTCGAAATTGTTTTCACACTCCTGGGGAATTTATACTTTTAAGCTATAAAAATTTAATTCACATGCAATTTGGAGATGCCGTCCTCCTGAAGATTTCTCCTTCTTAGGATTTTTTTTTTTTTTTTTTTTTTTTTCGTGAAACTCCAATCATAATGTAGGTATAAGTTATCGCTGTGGTCTATAGACTCTGAGTAAAGAAGCGAAGATACCCACTCGGGAAACGGCATCAATCATGACCGGTCCCATCGTAATGCCTACCATTCCTGGTCACTGAATACATATACATATGTATATGGGGCATTCCACGTCAAATCAGCAGGCCATGACCCTCACCCTCATCGATTTTGTTCATTTTTTAATATTATGTTATTACCGAATCACAAAGGCCTCCAATTTTTTCTTCAGATTTTTTCACCACCAGTAACATTTTTAAATCTTCGAAAAAAAAAACCAATTTCAAAAACGCCGTTTTTTTAAATCTGAAAAAATTCACACTGATTCTATGATTTAAAATATGATTTTTGAGTGCCATGCGATAATGGGATCTCACTATTTACTATTTTAACCACATTTTGCTTCCTCATAGAGGAAGCTTTGTGAAGAGCAAAATTAAATGAGGAAGCAGTGTGCAAGGTTCTACTTTGCATCCTTGTTTTGAATAAATGAATAAATCACTGACACATCTTATTTTTATTAGGCACAAATTTTGTTTTACTTTATTAAGTTTTGCGGAGGTTATAGCTAAAATCGCTATTTTCTCAAATATTCTAAATGGTGTAAAATTTGAACGACATTACCGATCACCACCAAATTTGGTACACAGTGGGGCTGTATGTTATTTTTCGTTTGTAGGACATGTCAGTTAATTTGCTGAGATTCGACGTGACTGATAGCAAAATTTTTATTTTTTTCAAAACTTCAAAATTCTATAAAATCCGAACCGCTTTACCGATTTTGTCAAAATTCGATACCAAACAGCATTTAGAGTGTTTCTAGTTATGAAGAACTATTTCGCCATATCGGCGAACTTTTACGAAAGTTAGAGAGTATATGACATTTTTCAAAAAAATTAAAATTTCTATAAAATCAGTATACATAGATATATTTTCTTAAAAATCACAGAAATTAAAGAGGAGTTACTCCTCTACTTGCACGCCAAATTTGAGCTCGATCGATCGCGCCATTCGCGAGTTATCGACGATTGAATTTTCAGTCCCTGGAACACACACACACACACACACACACACACACAGACACATTTTCTAAACCATTTTTCTCAACGTTTTAGGTGATTCTAAGAAAACTGACATGAAAAACTCGAAAAAAATTTTTTTCATTAAAACAAAGCTTCTTCTATGAGGAAGCAAAATGTGGAAAAAATAGTAAATATTGAGATCCCATTATCGCATGGCACTCAAAAATCATACTTTAAATCATAGAATCAGTGTGAATTTTTTCAGATTTTTAAAAACGGTGTTTTTGAAATTGGTTTTTTTCGAAGATTTAAAAATGTTACTGGTGGCGAAAAAATCTGAAAAAATATTCGAGGCCTTTATGAGTCGGTAATAACATCATATTAAAAAATTAACAAAATCGATGAGGGTGAGGGTCATGGCCTGCTGATTTGACGTGGAATGCCCCATATATATATATATACATACATACAGATTGAAACAGAGGTACGATTCCAATGCATTGGGAGCATTGATTGACAGAAGTATTTTAGCGAGCTCGAGCTGTTTTTCTTCAGGTTCTCAGTTTGGTGAATCTTCAGCATATTTCATCGCTCCAATTCTAGAGACACTCCCTCCTACTTTTTTCTGGAGCAGTCGTCTTATCTCCAGTGAGATATCTTACGAACATTCGTCAACAAAAAAAGTTTTCATTCCCCGTTAGAAAAAAAAAAAAAGAACGCCACTTTAGACATCGATTCTATTTATTAGAGTCAATTTTTGCTTCCTCATAGAAGAAACTTTCTTTGTAATTCATTGAATAAAGTTCTTTCATAATCTTTGGCCGAACATTTTCTGATAAAACCTGATTTAAAATGCGGCTGTCTGGACGTCATGAATTTTCTGTGTATTAATAATTGTCTGAATCACTTGCAGTAACGCAATTATAGCACGGAGGTTTTATCAAGTGGCTCGAGAGAAGAGGTAATTAATTTATGCTGAGCAAAAACAAAAGTGAACAGAAATAGCTTGAAGCAGAAATAATAAACTGTTCCAATTTACCGAGATAATTGGAACTCTACCGAGATTCACTACGAGTCTATAAGTGTTTAAGAACATGAAGATTCAAAAATGATTCTATGTGTTTGTTTATTACTTGAACAATAAATCTTTATTTAATTTGTCAATAACTTTATTTTATAAATCACTATAAATTGTTTTATTAATAATAAACAACATTTTCTTTTCGGTAAAAATTTATTTCAAAACTCGTCGAAAAGTAAAAATTTATGTAGAAAAACATATAATTTATTATTTTTCCCAGTACCAACTTTATTTATTTTTCCGGTATTTGCAAATAAATTTATAAACGACTTTTGTATCTGTATTACAGAATTCATACTTTCCTTTTACCAATACAGGAGACTATCCTGAGCAATTATAAACATTAAATTGTTGACCGAATGAGCAATTTCAAACTCAACGGTTTCAGCTCTATTTCATATGTATATTTGTACGAACGTTCTCTATACTTGCCAGTCCCGAAAAAAAAATTCGTTTCAACCAAACTACTGCCATAAACACTGCATCCAAACTCTCTTTGCAGTATCGAAATCGAATAGCTTCATTGTATGGAATCGCACAAAAATCTTTTGTCTCTAGTCTCGATGTTCGTGATTTCAATTTTCTTCCTGAATAATTCTTCTTGCTATTGCAGTGCTATATAGCTACATACTACGTATAAGTACATATATATATATATATATATGCGCTAGGATAAAACTCAGACTGAACTCGACACTGTATTCTGAAACAGCAGCACCAGTTGCAGAAGCAAGAGCATGGTAATAAGCTGCGCATCTTCGTTTGCGTTTGAAAAGCTACGGGAGCTGGAAGAGCATGCAATTGCGCAACTGAAAGGAGTACTCGAGTTATCTGGAGCGGTTAGATAGTGCGGAAGTCGATTCGTATTCAGATTCGGGATATAGGTAGAGCCTCTATCTCTCGTTGCTGTCTCTCAACCTCTCTCACTTCGTATGTCTCTACGTCTTTCTACTATTTATGCCACGTCGTGATTGGACTGCAAAGTTCAAACTCGAACTTAATTGAATACGAGCGATTGTGCCGGCGTGTGCCGCAGCCCTATATATATTTAGTATAATACAGCATATATCCATGTATTATATATTAAACTACATACGCTTACGCTTAAAACACACGTATGGGCTATACTATGCCACTTGTGCTGTTTCGATAAGTATTTTGTTTATCTAATAGCAGCAGTGAAAGAAACGTCATTAATTATTTTTCAAGATTTGTATCTAAATTCAATGTCGAGTTGTAATGAATAAAATAAAATGGTGGCTTTTCAGAGTACCCTGAGCGTGGGATTCAAGACTACCGATTGATATCTATAGGACTTCAACTTGAATTAACGATGAAAACGAATTTTGCATCACCCATAATAAACATTTTTTCCAAATGGTTCTCGATATCTGAAAATAGTTTGAGTTTATTGGAAACATGAAAGGTCCTGAAGGGAAGATGAAGCAATACAGATATTTCGAGTTTCTTTCTGTATTAACTTCAAATAAGGTAATTTTACGTATTTGAGTTTATTGAAAATTATTTTTAACTTAAGTGGCATTAAAAATTCGCACCCGGATAATGAAGTCTGATAAAAATATGGAAATAATCATGAATGAATTCATCCAATCGACGCCCATAATACTATATAATATTTGGTCTGCATTTTTGTACTAAATGAATTGTGATCCAGAAATAATCGATTTTTAGTTATACTAGTTATAGTCCTATATAGTTATACTAGTTATAGTCCTATACATTTTTTCAACATTATTCGTAAATATTTGGGTTTAATGGAAATCTCTTACTTGAAATGTTCAGGATAGTAACGTCGGGATAATCTTAATATTAACTTTCCACGCGTGTAAAGACATCCAGTTCGGTCAGTAAACTATGAGATAAATATTTTACAGTCAGACGTAAGTTTCAGCGCTAAACCGGATGACAGTACTTCATCGTCAGATACCAGTATCTCAGAATTGTTTTTACAATTACAATCGCATGGTTTCGATTTACAATACCTTTCTCAACGTCGTTGATTTTTTTTTTTTTTTCGAATCTTTCCGATTCGTTATATTAATGTCTTAAAAAATTAATTACAAGTGGTTATTACACACAGTAACGCTGTCAATTTGAATATTGCCACTAGTAAAAAATCTATCTATCGGTACATTATGGAAGTAAATATATTTTATGAACTACATTTGAAATCATATTTTTACATTATCGAAGACTGTTTTAATAAAATTGCGTCTGATTGCTACTGCACATATCTGGGCTATATTTATTTTATTTATTTGTATTCCTTCGTATACCTTCTTCAGGTTTTTACGATTTCCCCACTCCCTTCATCCCCTTCCATTTGTTGAGTTCCCCATCCCTTTCCATTTTTATTGAGTTCCCCCCCGAGTGTTACCCGCAGCCACTCTTTCCTAATGCACTACTGTATCCCATTTGCACGAGGGCACAAGGAAACGGCAGGAAACCTGCGCCCATACAGACGGCTATATTTTACTGACTTTCTGATGTATTCTGATACAGCAGAAAGTCAGAAAAACTGCCTCCTGCTCGACAATTAACGCGCAAAAGTTGGTGCATGGCTAAGCGGTCACCCATCCAAGTACTGCCCGCGAGAGAAGCTGCTTAACTTGGGAGACCGCTGAGAAGCCATACACCGACCGCGCGCCCACTTCTGTCGGTTTATCTGGGCAATATTCTGGTACTAATATGTACAGTGCTGCTCAATCTTCACTCAGTATTCTTTTTGTAAAAATCGTTTGTCATGTTTCGTTTTCATGAAATTTCAAGTCTTTTGATTGATGATCGTGAAGTCCCTAACTCGACCAAAATTTTTGGGTATCAGGAAGAAACTTTGTATGGAAATTTAATAAAGTGATAGTACCTTTGGTATTAAACATGGACAAAATCGGTAAAAGGGTTCGAGTTTTATGGATTTTTGAGACTTTCAAAAAAAGTATGTTATTGCATAAACTTTTGCAAAACTCTATCTACCGAGCACAAATTTTTCACGTGAACAAAATAATATTCAGGAATGCTACATATCTAGTTTAAGGAAGATCGGTAGAAGGGTTTCAATTTTACAGCAATTAAATTATTTGTTGAAGTATCGCTAGTATTCGGGTTTTTTGAATCACACGACTTATTAATTTCGTCGATGAACAATTCGCAAAATAAATTCGAAGTATTTTTCCGGTATTACACACATTATTATTATTTTTAATTAGTAGTGTTATTGCCAGCCACATTTGATCGCCGATAATTAACAAAGTAATTAAGGTATCCTCACTGCAGCATAACATCATTTTGAAAATATAATTATGAATATTTGGCTCCAAAGCAATAATAAATAATGTGAAATTAATTTTTTTGTATGTTTCACTCATAATAACAGTTGTACTTGAGTAAATACTGCTCGCCTCACGTTGTAAAATAAATATAATTTTTTTTAATTTCCAAAAGTGTGCTCACGGATTTAGATTTTTATGTTTCAATATTGCTCAATAATTTGGACCATATTGATTGTTCTCAGATGAAACACGCGAAAAAACAATTTTTCATGAGTTTTCTCTATGAATGTAAATAAGGAAAATCATTAATTTTCAGACTTATTGAGCGGGCATGAAATTGCCTATATCCATGTACTCCTATCTACATATATAGTGCAATGCACGATATAACGAGTACCGTAGGATTCTTCCTCCCACGTGAACTCGCATGACCCGTGACACCAAAAGGAGAGCCTTATTCTTGCTCTCTCCCTTTTTCTCTCATCGCTTTTCTTCCGTCGTCAGAGCGACGGCAAGTACGAACAATAAATTATATTGAATCCCCGGTCTACTGGTGCGCCACTCTCTCCCCTCTCGGTTCTTTGTATCGTTCGACAAATGTAAGAGATGTGTGCATCACGACGGGCGTTGCAACACTCATGTCGAGCTAACGCGGCCGATAAATTCGGAGCGTCACGCTATACATATACCTGTATATAACATACTACATAGCTATACATATATATCTTAGTGTGTTATTACGTACCACTTCGATATGTAAGTTTTATCCCATTATGTCTCTTCTCTATTATACGAACGCTTGTAATGAGAGCCATTAATAATCGTGCCCTACGTGTGACTCAAAGGAGACGAAAGCAGTTTTCAATTACCAAGCCGTATACAACGTACCGTCTACTTAGTTGAGAATCAAAAATGATATCAATGTGAACCACTTTTTTCAAAATTTTATTAAAATATACCATTGAATATATTTCAAGTCATCTTAAAATTTTTGGGAATATTTAAGCAAACGATTTTCAGAAATTATGAAATGAATAATAATATTTACTATAATTTTTGGGCCATAAACTTATCAATAATTTCGTTAAAAATGCACGAACGCTTGTAATGAGAACCATTAATAATCGTGCCCTACGTGTGACTTAAAGGAGACGAAAACATTTTTCAATTACCAAGCAGTATAAAACGTACCGTCTACTTAGTTGAGAATCAAAAATTATATCAATGTGAAGCACTTTTTTCAAAATTATCGAAATTTTATTAAAACTTACCACTAAATATATTCCAATTCATCTTAAAATTTTTGTGAATTTTTAAGCAATCGATTTTCAGAAATTACGAAATGAATAATTATGTTTATAATAATTGTTGGCCCATAAATCTATGAATAATGTCATATAAATATCCGTGCGTAAAATTTTTCTATAACAAAAATATTTTTCCACATTGGATATATACTTATAAAATTCACATGGCATAATGTTTCTGCATTTCCTTGCGAAATTGATGGACAGAGAGAGGGAGAGAGAGAGTCATGTGCCCTTCGATTCCAGTACCTGTGTGCATCTACTATTTCGTCAACTTTTTCCAATACCTTCTAATATATAACTCATGGTCGCATTTCCAGAGCATTGCCCGCCCATTCGTAAATAATGTTTCGCGCAGGCCATGTTTTATTTATGAATGGGTGGGCAACGGACTCGAAATACGATCGCGTGGTATATTGCGAGGTGCTTGAAAAAAAGTGAGGAATATAGTAGATCCAGGGAGGTACGAGTGAAATTGAAGAGCACATCACTAGATAGAAAAATATCGCTACGAATTTGAAAAAATAAAATAAAACAATACAGGAATATTTTTCCTTGTTTTATTTTTCAAATTTACTGTGCGGAAAAAAAATTAAAATATGATGCAAACCAATTTGAAATTCAGCGATATTTGTTTTATTGAAGATCAATTTAATTAATTAGTTTAAAAAGAAATAAAGTTTGTTGTAGGATTTCGAATAAAACGGGTTGTAACTGCATATATATATATATATATATATATATATGCAGCTACAAATGCAGAAACATTATGCCATGTGAATTTAATAAGTATATATCCAATGTGGAAAAATATTTTTGTTATAGAAAAATTTTACGCACGGATATATATATATATATATATATATATATATACATACATATATACCTTTATATACCGTGTCATATACAGATGTGACGTTAGAGAGTTGCCATTTCCGTTTCGTAGCCAATTCCCCTAAAGTTTCTCAGTATGTAGGTAACCATCTTCGAGAGTGGTGCGTGGCCTGCGAATGAGCATGTTATATACAGAATGTGACCCCCACTGTATCCAGTCTTGCTCCAGTTAACCGCACGATCTCTATCGTGCATCTGCGGGCTATGTATACGCGTCTGCAGCGTGCATAGAGTTAGCTAGGCAGGAGAAATGCTTCGTGTTTTCATAGAAACTCCATTTCGTCGCAACAATTTTTTGATGCGACCATAAATCTAGGAACTCGATATTGTTGATTTAAAATCGTTTATTGATTTCAAACGAACAAAATTAAAAGTTGCTGAAGTCTGTTGAAGTAATAGTTTATTAGTGATTTTTTGTCATTGTTATTATTATTCAGAATTAACGCGTTCTTAAAAGTCTCGCAATAATATTAATTTTTTTAATCGTTGGTAAAGTGGACAGTGATTTAACAATTGGTATAAGTACACTGATAAAAAGAAAAATGGAGTCAATTCCAATTTAGGTTGACTCAACCTGATCAATAGGTTGCCACGGTTTCCTCGATTCAAACATCTTATGTAGTTGAGATAATTACCGCATCTTAATTTTTTTGTAGCTTCGTTTAGATTATATATAGCGTTGCAACAGGCACCGATTGATTCACGTAAATGTCATTTTGTTTCGCTCACTATGTTTTGAAGTGGAATTTTTAAATAATTATAAACTTTAAATAACGTGGAAGTCGAGGTCGCAAATTATATATTATAACTATATGACAATAAGAACAGAAGAATATATATGAAGCATTGCATATTTTTTTAAGTGGGCGGACCTCGCTTCTAGTATGATTTTTTTAAATTTTTTTTATTTTATTTATTTTTTTTTCAAAATAAAAATTGAAACAATTTCGGTGCATATGAGAACTCTTTTATCGCAAGCTATCGTTTGACCATTTCTATGTACCTCAGACTTCGGAGATTTTTGATATGTTTTTATGATGTTTTTAGATTTTTTCAAAGTGATTTTGGGTTTATTAGATTTTTTGATTAATTTTTTATTTTCAAACTTATGATTATTTATAACAAACATATTGATAGCCATAATTAAAAAATCCGAAAAAGTTCACAAAATTCGTGGATGTATTCAGAATAAAGAATTTCGGGTAATTTTCGGCAGTGGGCGCGATTTGTCTTGTGTTTAAAAAAATGTTACTTGAAAAATTCCAGACAAACGACTCTATGATTCTGTGGTGAAGAAATTCATAATAAACAGAAGCGAGGCCCGGCCCACTTTGAGCCTAAGCTCAGAAATATCGATATTTGATACAGAATTAATGATAATTTTTTCAAATAAAAAAATCGCCTTCCGTATTTTCGTTACAAATAATTATATGTATATAAATTGTTTAAAAAAAAATGTAATAACAATGTTCAAAAATTCTTACAGACAGAACAACAACAAAAAATCGGATGAAAACCGAAGAGGTCGAGGGTCAGACCCAGGTAGAGTTGGTATGGAATGCCCCATATACATGTAAAAAATAATATATTGTGATACTAGTGCGAGAAAGCGGCCGTTATCGCGCTTCAAATAACACTCATTTCGGCTTCGCCTCGTGTCGTTGTGGCACTCGACTTGGCTCGTGCATCGCTTCCTAACCTCCGCGGAACGGCCGCTTCGTCACACAAGCGTCATGCACATACTATTTTTTGTAACGAATGTCAATGTACTGTCGCATATTTTTATGCCTGCAAATCATTGCGTAAAATCATTTTGTAGATAGTTTCATACACGCCAATGTGTGCATGAAGTTATCTACAAAAGTATAGATAACTTCACTCACCAGATGGCGTACGTGAAATTATCTACGTTTATGTGAACATAATTTCACGCACCCTTTGCAAGCACGAAATGTGCACGAGTTACAAAAAAAAACCACATCAACCTATTTTGACGATTAACTGATGAGGACTGGATTTGACCTACCTACCTACGAGTTATTTCTACCTACCTATGCTTATGAACCTAACACTCTACCGAATATTATACTACTGACTTGTGAATTTCTCGTGTTCAGATTCCCTAATCAAAAGCGACATCAGGAATTGTAGGTAAACCCTGATAGTTATTTTATTAATGATTACGGCGAATGGTCTTGTACTTTTTTTATCGATGTAGTCTAAAGTATTGGTTACATGTTAAGGTTCATATTTAATTAGCGGCTTTTATTTATTTAGATTAAACTACACGAAAGTTTCTTTACCTGCAAAAATCAGTTATTACCTACAACATTAAAATGTAAACCCGTATACCTAGTGGCGACTGAGTAGATTGATTTAGGAGGTTGAGCCAACCTCCTAGTTTATACGACCCATTTTAGGTGAAGGATATTTTGTTAGATAGCCTTTTATAAGTACAGGTGCACCCTATTATTTGATATTGAATTTGGCTCAAATCGGTAAACTGATTTTTTATATAGATTAATGAATTTTTCAAAAAATTAACGTTAGTAAACACAAATTTTGTGCCGAATTTAAATAATATATTAAATATATTTACCGAATTAATAATATATTGTGCGAGATTATATATGCAAAATTTAGAAAATATCGGTAGAGTGATTCGGATTTAATTTTTTTGCTTGACATTTTTTTTTTTTTTTCAGTATAATTAGATGTACTCTCAGCAGCAATTACATTGCAGAAGAGGCCCAATTCAGAGGCCAGAACGTCCAAAAGCCGTTCTATCGCAGTTTCGACGCTTTGCCCGTTCTCTCTGCTTGTTCATAGTAGTTTGATACGAATCGTTGAGACCAGAGCACGCTTTCCCAACGAGGTTTCGAATTGATTGAGAATCGATGCCGCTACCGGTTGATTCCCTTCTCCCTCTCTCTCTATCTCTCTATCTCCATCCGGTCTGCCTCATGATATAACTCTACGACTATTGCATTTTGCGGAGAGTATCGTGTCCGAATGCTTCCGTCGATTGGCTTTCTCGGTCGAATTGCCTTGTCAGTTACTACTGTCCACGGGACGCCTGGACGTTCGAGAGGCCTCTCACGCGATTCTCCACTTCTCATTGGATTATAAATGTCGAGATCCCATAAATACGTCAATGTCATAAAGTAGAAAGAATATATATCATTCAGAGTACATTGAAGAAAAAGTAAATTTACTTTCATAATATTCCAGTAACCGATTTTTAATTCCACCTCGGTTTTTCTTTTCTCATAATCGGAGCTTTCCTTCATCAAAATTTTTTCGAAATCCTTGTCGGTGCACTCAAAATGGGTTTCTTAAAAAAAAGTGTTGTAGACGCATTGTCCGAATTTTTGGATTTTTGTATGTACCTGATAACGGTTCTGAAAATCATACTAATATAAGTCGTGATCTCCTCGATCGAATCAGTTAATATTTTTATGACATACAGAGTACTGGGCAATTTGGTACAAATTTTATAAGAATTTCTTGATACATTTTGTTTTTATGAGATTTTAAAAAAATGGCGAACAATTTTTGTGCTTCAGGGTTGGAACTTCGTATTACAATTGATGAAAGTGAGATGCGACCTTCTGTATTTGGGCCCAAGCGATAAAGAAGTAGCAAAAAGGTGGAAGCCTAGAAAACGTTAGCGAAAAAGCCAAGGAAAAGAAAAAGGAAAGGGAAAGCAAAGGACAAGGAGAAGGGGAAAAGTAAAGGAACAGACAAAACAAATAGGAGAGGCAAAGAAAAAGGCAAAAATAAAAATAAAGGGAATTCCAAAAGAACAGCCGAAGGAAAAGGCCAACGCTGTGGTTCAAAAGTCGAACGATATACGTAACAAATTGCAGTGTGTATATTCTGCCATGGATTATATTCGGACTATATACGGGAAACTAGGATCGGATGTAGTAATTGTTGGGCACATTTTTTTTCCGTAAAAATCTATCAACTACCTTTAATTTCTCGATCATATGAAAAAAATAAACGTTTTTAAAAATACAGAATTAGAGTAATACACCAAGAGAACCAAAATTTCCAAACTATTAAAAGGCGCGCCCTTACAACTTCCAGTGTTTCCATTGTACAAATCGCTTTACCGGTTATCTATTTTACGCGGTATATAGTCTCGATGACCCATTTTGCAGCACTCACCCCGACTGAAGTACCCAATTTTGTCCCGCTTCGAAATCGTTTTTGATGTCCCTATTTTGCCCCGCTTTCCCCTTACCAAAGAGCCCCATTTTGTCCCGTGCTTGCAATATTTTCGATGTTCACATTCTCTTCTCCCCACTTTGCCCGGGTCTCCCCTACTTACCTCTGATGAAATATTGAGCGTGTTTATCAAGCATGTAGGTAACATTTTTATTGTCAAGATTGTGGAATGTTACTATAAATGCGAGCGTATTTCACCGCCGTACGAGGATTCCGGAAGCCGGAACACCTTGTCTGAGCAGCGTGGGCGTATACGAGTCGCCAGTCTCAACATTTCAATCGTCGTGGCGCCGCCGGCGAAAGCCTGGGTTTTGGGCGACTCGTCGAGAGGCTTCCAAGTAGCGTTCTGCTTCGCCGGTACGCGTCGAGCTCACCAAGAAACATAGTCCGGCTCTTCACCAGACAAATGTCGTGGCCGCAAAATCGAAATGTATGCGGGAAACGCTTGGGAGAGCACCCGAGAAATCACGTCGCTATCCGTTTTCCCCCCGACCTGTCCTTTTCCTCTTTACGCTATATCTCCTACTCATTTTCTTCTCTCTTTCTCTTTACTCCTTACTGCTACAACTTCCAAACCGAAAGTTCGCCACCATGTTCCACAGAAGTGTAACCAATTCCACGGTTTCGCGCTTCGACCCCTACCCAAGTATCCTTTTATCCTCAAGTCTTCAGAAACTTTCCTGACCTTCACTTTTTCGGGCTCATAGAAAAGCCAATTGTAAGTTGAAGGAGTAAAGTCATCGGTAAGACCATGTAACGACGGCGATAATTTGTCTTTCTTCCCTTCGTATAAATTTTACACTTTCCTAATAAAAACTATAAAAATCTGGGGTCAGGATTAGAGATATTGAATCAATCGATTGGTCTTGAAATGCCATATACTGAATTTTCGTAGATTTTTTGCGTAATATAATATTGACGACGGCAACAATTTCCTTTTTTTTTGGTGTTGTAAAAATAATTAACTCTCGTAGTAAAAACAATGAAAACCTGGGTTCAAGACTCGCAATTTTTAGTGCAGCGATTAGTCCGAATGGAAATGGCAGACGTTCATTTTTTGCAGATTTTTTGCGTAATATAATATTCAATTCAATTTGATATCGCGGAACAAAATATTGCCACGTGAAAACCGTTTTTTTTTTTTGTCAATTCAGTAAACGCATACTGATGTGTATAACAGCTGGAGGTATGACTGATTCAATTAAACAAAAATGCTTTATATCGTTCCACACCCGGAGGTTTTAGTGCATAGCTGAATAACCCGTTGGGACAGAGAATTTTTCTTTTTTTCGATGCTGTTACTTTCTTGCTTTTTTATTTCAAGCCATACCTGTCAGACCTTTTCGATTATTCTTTTGCCATTTATTTAACAGCAGCTGATACAGATTTGTCCTTACGAATAGTTCAAATTTTCAAATTAGATAAATAAATACAAGACGATGCATTTAAGAAAATCAACATTTTGGAAGGCACTGCCAAAAAAGTAGGTTGATCCTGCGATTCACCGTACTGTATTGCAATAAGATAATACCGAAGGCTACAATTCAAACGAAACATATGTGTAACGTAACAAAGATTAGCAGTGGCGGAGAGTCAAGTCAGCGACTAAATTTCGACAAATCCATCATTTATAAATAACAACGGATAAATATGGAAAAGAGCGGTTGCCATTTGATCAGTATGAGATATTGGTAATCTGGATAATGGTAAAATGGATTTTCGTCTATCTGCCCGTAACGAAGCTTAAAATGGACTGGAATATCACTCACAAGTAATGCAAGAACTGTTTCCAATATTGAAAACGGCCCTTCGTATTTTTGCTTTGACAAAACTAGGTTAAAATATTATTCCCTTCATTTTTGCTCCCATGCATACTGCCCATCACCATAAAACCAGAATTAGCATAAAGCTTCACGAATAATAAAAATCAGTTTATGTGTGTCAGATTGAAATCGATAACAGATTGCTGAGTTCTTCTAGCCGCTTACACTAAAATAGTATAATTGTTTCTTTATCAATTACAGTTACTTGAGAGTTACATATAAATATTGTTATGTCGACGAAATTTAGATCATTTTACACTTACTAACATAGTCTTTCTGTTAATCATAATGTTTTACGGCAGAACGCAGCGTTATTAAACAAATATTATTTTATTTTTAGAAGATATATCTATATATACTGATTTTATAGAATTTTTCGTAAAAGTTCGCCGATGTGGCTAAATAGTTCTTTATAACTAGAGCGACATTAAATGCTGTTTGGTATTGAATTTCGACAAAATCGGTAAAGCGGTTCGGATTTTATAGAATTTTGAATTTTTGTAAAAATTAAAAAAATTTCTATAAAGTGCGTCGAATTTCAGCAAATTAATTGAAATGTTCTATAAACGAAAAATAACATACAGTCCTACTGTGTACCAAATTTGGTGGTGATCGGTAAAGTCGTTAAAATATTACACCATTTGGAATTTTTCAAAAAATAGCGATTTTCGCTATAACCTCCGCAAAAGTTAATAAAGTAAAACAAAAGTTTGTGCCTAATAAAAATGAGATGTGCCGGTGATTGTTTGTTTCTCATTAAACATTGTTTCCTCATTAAATTTTGCTCTTTACAAAGCTTCCTCTACGAGGAAGCCAAAATCAGTTACAATACTTCCTCGTAGAGGTTGCTATGTAAAGAGAAAAATTAAATGAGGAACGATGTGCAAGGTTCTACTTTGCATCCTTTTTTTATTTTATTCCTAATCCTTGCCCGAATTGATATTTCTAAGTCACCCATTGTCGAATTTCCTTCTTCATTCAATACAACGTAAAACCAATGATAAGATAATAATAATTTCTGAGATTTATTCCCTCATACAATTAATTTCCGTCCCGGTCCAGTACACGGACCTTATTAAACTATCGAAGAAAAAAACACGCGAATATAATAATATTTTAGGGGAATTGTGTTTTGTTACAATTACATCTCGTTAATCGCAAAGTACAAGAGCTCGGTCCTCACATGTAACGGATATAAACTGATATAACTTTAGCAGATTACCCGAATAAGAATATAAATGGTAAGTGAAGAATTGTTCATATATCAATGCACAGCTGAGCACAATTGCTACATCGGATATCGCGTTATGTCTATGTACCGCAATATTCCTGGAGAATTGGGTCATGGATGATGACGGATTGATGCTCGGAACGCGATAGTTGCATGGTTGTGGGCTGAACAAGCTTCTCCGTAGGTATCGATCTGATTTCATCGGGTGGGTCGAATCCTTAATGAAGGAACGTTTGTTTCACAACGTCTTCCAACTCTCGCTCCATTAATAATCGCTCTTAATGATGAAGAGAGCTGTTACCAAAGAAAAGAAGCGAGAATGAAGGGATACCTAAAAGCTTGGATCAATATGGTGACGGTTATCGGCAGTTCCCGCTTCAATCTCGCACAAAGATGCACATTCAAACTTTGGATTCTCCTTCCTGTTCATTAATTCCTTAGAGGTTACGGGCCAGCGTTAATACGTGGAATCTTTTCAGCAACCGGTTCACCGCTCGACCCGCAATATTCTATGTGTGAGTTATGGCACTGCTTGCCCGTTCCCACGTTTTATGTAATTGGCAACAATGACCTTTTCACTGTGGACAGATTGGACGATTTCTCGTCAACAAGGCTTTCATTATATCCAGCATAATAGACTTTTAAAAGACTCATATTTTATATTCGATAACGTTATTCGTTCCTCTAAGTTTTTCTCTCTGTCTCTGGGATTAACAAATATATTGTAGAGGATTTATTAATTAGGAATTTTAACGAAATATGCAAGCATAAAAATATAGGAGGACAAACAAATTTTGACCGAGAAAATTAGTTTCTTATTTGATTTGGGATATACATTAATTACACCAGCACACAACAAAACAGTGGTCTGTGTATTTGACCAGAGCCACCTAGGTTTATGTATTTCAATTCGCTGAATCCGAATCTTGAGCTTATTTGAACCGTAACTGGGTTGATATCTCAGTGCTTTGCAAAAACCCCTTAAAAATTGCTAAATATCGCTAAAAATTGGAGTTATTGTGATAAAACAAATTTTATATAACTAGATCAAGCTTGATTTTCAAGCACGATTCCGATATCTCCGGTTCCTTGATTTAAAGTGTGTTTCTAATAGAACTTTTTATAAGAAACAAAAAAGTTCCTATGAACTATAGTCATAATTACTTCCACTAGTTTCCGAAATATTGAATTTAAAAAATTTTCATGTGACCTAAAAAAATAGGGAGCGTGACGACTTTCGGGGCGTCAGGACTTAGCTATGGATTACGCATTCTTGGACACTAATAACACTAACAACAACAGCGACAACAACAACAGCAATGACAGCAACAATAATAACTATAAACATAGTTTCTTCACGGGGGAGAGGATGAAGTTACTTACGTCTTACAAGAGCCAAGGTCAAACAAATAAAAAATATAATTGTGCAGTGGGAGCCCCCCCGACCCGCCATTTTTTATTATTTTTTGTTTGTTATAATCATATTCATGCTCAGCATCCTCAGAAATCGATACCTACCAGATTGAAATCAAATCGTACGGAGGAAAGTCAGAGACGAAAATGTCATAAAATTATACTAAATGAAATCTTCAAAGAATGAATATCTTGGAAACTAAAGTAGATAGGACTATAGTTTTTTGAACATTTTGTTTCTTATGAAAAGTTCTACCAATAACGAGCGTAAAATCGAGAGGCCGGAGACATCGGAATCTCCTCTCATTGTCAATGATTAGCAGTAGTAACATTATTTTTATTTACTTTTCGTTTTGGTAACTTTTAAGTCATTGTAAGCAGCAAAGCTTTAACATTATCTTAAGATAATGACAGAATATTCTCTATAAGAAATTGGAAAATACTCGGTAAGTAATTTGCATATTGTACTTGGCAGTTTTTTTTTGTTACATGTTTACCGTTTTTTTTAATGCTTCGATTCGTGAGTCTTAAATTCCTAAGTTCTGGACGATTCACGAGATCCTTTCCCCTGTTTTCCATTGCTAATTTAAGTGTTTACCGATACGATCAAACAAGTGGTTCTCCATAGGACCGCAGTTTCATCCTTCTGCGGTGAGAGTTGACTTAAATAGAAATGTAGAGTGCAGTTGACAAAAAATATTTCTGGAACGCCTTCGAACCGAAGGTCATTTCCAAATCACGTTATTGATTTAATTTCTTTTATTCGTTGCAAATATTTATTAGCCATGCGTGGCATTCACTCTCAGTTCGGTAATTCTTTCAAATATATTTTTTTTTCTCACGTAGCCACTTTTTATGTTCCTCTTAATTGATAAAGTGGACAACAAATATTGGGAGGGACAACAATATTTTTACAAGCTATCGTTGCTGATTATAGAGCCAATGAGTCGTATAAACTTCTGTACCGAGTACATTGAATATAAATAAAAACAAGGATGCAAAGTAGAACCTTGCACATTGCTTCCTCATTTAATTTTGCTCTTTACATAGTAATCTCTACGAGGAAGTATTGTAACTAATTTTGGCTTTCTCATAGAGGAAGCTTTGTGAAGAGCAAAATTAAATGAGGAAGCAATGTGCAAGGTTCTACTTTGCATTCTTGTTTTGAATAAATGAATAAATCACCGGTACATCTCATTTTTATCAGGCTCAAACTTTTGTTTTACTTTATTAACTTGTGCGGAGGTTATAGCGAAAATCGCAATTTTTTCAAATATTCAAAATTGTGTAAAATTTGAACGACTTCACCGATCATCACCAAATTTGCCACACAGTATGGCTGTATGTTATTTTTCGTTTGTAGAACATTTTAGTTAATTTTCTGAGATTCGACGTGATTTATAGCAAAATTTTGATTTTTTACAAAAATTTAAAATTCTAGAAAATTCGAACCGCTTTACCGATTTTGTCGAAATCCAATACCAAACAGCATTTAACGTGTCCCTAGTTATGAAGAACTATTTAGGTCTATCGGCGAACTTTTACGAAAGTTAGAGAGTATACGACAATTTGTCGAAAAAATTAAAAATTGTATACAATCAGTATATATAGATATATTTTCTCAAAAATTACAGCAATTGAAGAGGAATTAATACTCTACTTGCGTGCCAAATTTGAGCTCGATCGATCGTGCCATTCGCGAGTTATCGATGATTGAATTTTCGGTCCCTGAAACACACACACACGCACACATACGGACACATTTTCTAAACCATTTTTCTCGACGTTTTAGGTGATTCTAAGCATACTGACATGAAAATCTCGAAAAATAAAATTTTCATGAAAACAAAACTTCCTCTATGAGGAAGCAAAATGATGAGAAATCTAACAGAGTTTATTATACTGTGAATAAAATTTACTTGAAATTTGATGTACATGTACCGGAAGTTTTTATTCATAATCCGGTATACTAAATTTTCTGTACAAATTTATTATTGCTATATATATTTTAATAATTAGCTTCAATTTTACGGGGAAATTACTTTGATTTTTTAAATTTCCTTTAATATCATTGTAAAAGTACCTTAATTTTATGTCACAATTGTTGAATTCAATCTATCCATACAAACTTCTAGTTTTTTCTGACGTGGTTATGGGGCAAAGTCGAACTCCGAAGAAAAAGTGAAAATCGGTAAAGCGTTAAGAATAAGTAGTTACGTGCGTACGCCCTTCAAACCCTTTTCTAACAAGCTTCCCTCGAATAGGAAATGATTATAACGCCCTGATAGGATTGGCTAACGCAGCGCTCGCTAGACTTTCTCTCTCGTTTCTGCGTTATTTTTCAGCTTTTAATAAAACTTTTAACGAGTTCTTCGGCGTCTGGAGGATTTTCTCTAGCACTTCTACTTTCTATCTTCTTTTTATGCCGTAGCGACTCTTCCGCCCTGCCAGCGCCCCTACTTTTTCGCCCATCCAACCCCATCATCATTTTTTAGGTACAGTGTCTTTTTGTTTTGTTGCAGCAAATCCCAGATGTCAGATATGACATGGCATTAATTATCTTCACACAAGAGTCGTTGATGGAAAAAAATATACGAGTTTTTGCCGCTCAATTTAATTATTATGTTTTTTTATATGTACCAATTACGAAATCTAATGTATTGAAAGTAAATTCTGCAGTTGTTATTTATTTATAACATTTCACTTCCTCACGGCAATAACTCTTTTTTTTCATGATATTTTTCATTTTCAAGATTTTCATGTCAGTATACATAAAATGTTCTTAAACGTCGAGGAATATGATTTGGAAAACGTTTGTGTTTGTATTTTTTGAAAAAATATTTTTATTGCGGTTATCTCGAATCTTGTTGGGTGTATTGCTCAAATATTTTTTTATTTCGTTCAGTGTCACGAAATACATACATTGAAACATTTTTTTACGATTAAAAGTACCAGTTATAAAGCTCCGATGCATACCGTATATTAATTTCCATATGCATTCGTCATTGATAAATACAATATTGGTATATTGAAATTCGAATTACTCACGTGCTGCAATTTTTAATTACTTTCGTTTCTTTCCGTTTTCCTTCCGCTTTAAAGCAAATTAAATGAATAAACAATAGTTAACTTTTAATTTAATATTGTAAAAAAAATGCCCGTAAATTCCATCCACAAAAACAATAATATCGCGCCATTTTTTTAAATCTAACTTAAAATAGTACGAAATATGAATATAAAGAGCTGAGTGGATTAGTTGTAGCGCGATGCTGATTTATGAAGAGTGGCACTTATACGAGGTTCATCAACTCCGATGGAACGATATACAGTAACAGAGAAAAGTGAGAGAAGAAGAAAAATAAGAAAAAATAGAGCGAAAAAGCAGAAGACGCTATCGCGCCCGACGCGGTTGAGAGCGACAGGTCGGCTAAAAAGTTTCTTCGGCGGACTTTAATTAAATTTACTTTCCTTAACCCTCTCGTTTCACCTTCACGACCGACATATATATATATATAGCAACACCGGGATCCCCTACCTCCTCCATAGGGACTTTGTACCCTTCAGTTTTTAAACTCTTGTCGACCTAGTACAACTATCTCTTGATGTAATATAATTTCTCGTCTGTAATACACATACCCTTTCAGCAAGTTTCATGTACTTCTGTAGTTACCATGGTCTCTTTTGCGTTGAAAATGAGAGAAATGATTTCTGGGCAGAATGCGACGGAAATAATCTCAAATAGATTTAGAACGTTCCCTATATGTATAATATTAAATATGAAATGTTGCCCGTACAAAAAATGCTGCCAAGTACATTGGCATATTGCTTCCTCTCTTCCTTTTGTGGCAGTGTATCCTACTCGGATTGTATCAAATTACATTTATCACTTTTGGCTTTCTCAAGAAGCTTTGTTTTGTCATTCATTAGTTTGGATTGTGAATCGACTCAATCGATCGTTGAATCGGTGAATCGAACAAATTTACGCCACATATAATCTATCACCTTTTTAAAAAAAACTTTTTGTCATGTGGCGTTGAGTTGCAAAGTAAAAACCTATGTTTGGTCCAAATTTCAACTCGATCTGCCAATATTTACGGACTTTGGAGTAAAAACAAATTTTTTTAGAAAAATGTAAAATGACATAAAATTTGAACGGCTCGACGGATTGACACCAAATTCAATACAAAACTTTTTTCAATCATAAACAATGTTCACTCTGAATTGAAAGTTGATATCTCAAACAATGTAAAAGTTAGAGAGCGTACAGAGAATTTCGGAAAAATTCAAAATGCTGTAAAAAACAAACGACTGCATAGATTTTGCTAAAAATTGACCCAATTAATGGAATTCAAACCTTCAACATGTGGTAAAAATGGACAGACGCACGGACAGACATTTTTTCTAAATGTGTTTTCTCGACATTTTGGAACATTCTGAACACACCTAACATGAAAATCTCAAAAAAAAAATTTGTTTACTATCACAAAGATTCCTGAGGAAGCAAAAATTGGCAAAAATATATTTGAGGCATTCCATACCAACTCGACCTGGACTTATTGTATTTCACCCCCAAATTTATTTATTTATTTTTATTTAAAACATTTTTTTTATTCGCATTTCCCCCGGTCTGCTGGCATTTACGCCTATTGCAGGGTCGGTCCGGACCAGTAGCCAGTCCCCCCCTGGGGACCTGGTCCGGATTAGTAACCCATGCGGCCGCATCCGACTCCCCCCTCTACATCGCATTTGCCATGGCATTGCTACCATGGGCATAGGGAAACTGCAGAAAACTTATGCTGATGTAGCCGGTCTCGAGTTCGCCTAACGGCACCGGAGCTACGTCACGTTTCGTCGAGAACGTAAACACCAACATAATTTTTATATTATTGTTCTATCTTTAAGCAACCACAATTTTTATTAGATTTTGCTTCCTCATAGGAAGCTTTGTTTTCATGAAAAATTTTTTTTTCGAGATTTTCATGTCAGTATGCTTAGAATCACCTAAATCGTCGAGAAAAGTGGTTTAGAAAATGTGTCCGTATGTGTATGTGTGTGTGTGTGTGTGTTGCAAGGACCGAAAATTCAATCGTCGATAACTCGTGAATGGCACGATCGATCGAGCTCAAATTTGGCACGCAAGTAGAGTATTAATTCCTCTTCAATTGCTGTAATTTTTGAGAAAATATATCTATGTATACTGATTTTATAGAATTTTTAATTTTTTTGAAAAATGTCGTATACTCTCTAATTTTCGTAAAAGTTAACCGATATGGCTAAATAGTTCTTTATAACTAGAGAGACATTAAATGCTGTTTGGCATTGAATTTCGACAAAATCGGTAAAGCGGTTCGGATTTTATAGAATTTTGAATTTTTGTAAAAAATCAAAATTTTGCTATAAATTTGCGTTGAATTTCAGCAAATTAACTGAAATGTTCTATAAACAAAACATAACATATACGACGAAAGTCGTAGGTTAAGATCTGGCACACCGTCCGCTGTCGAGCTCTCTCCAGGGCAACGAATTAGAATTAAGTTAGTTAGTTTAAGAACCATTTTTGTGTCGAATTTGTGTGCTTGTGTGTTAGATATAAGAAAAACTTTGTAAGGTCCGACCTCACTGGTTTCGCAACGTCTCGACCATCGTTGGAATGAGCCTGAGGGGTCTGCGTCTTCGGCAGAGGGCAGCGGACGGTTGGAAGCTTACCACCGTCGCCCCCGCTCTGCCCGCTTAGAGCTACGGACCTCCACCATTTAACCGCCAATTTGAGGAAAGATGAGGTACCCGATGCTTGGTGGGAAATATCGTAAATGCCCCGGAGCAGCCCCTGGATTCTCTCTAGGTCCAAGGACGCTATGATGCCCCCGTACCAGATCCATCCCGCGGCGCTCACGAGCCGTGAGGCGGCACCTCCTCCATCTGAGATGTCCACGGGATCTGCGGAAGAGCAGCGTTGGCCGGTACACGGTTTTCACCGCACCGCAGGCTGAGGCGGGGCCACTTGAGGTTGTCGGAAAATACTGAAATTCCCGATGAGCGAAAAGCCTCATGAATGAGGAAAGATCACACTAAAATCCTTCTAGTGATCCGTTATCAGTTGCATATAATGAGCTGAGAAAATTTATTCCGCTGTCGGGTGTGGAGAACTCCACAACATTTTGTTTAGTTAGAGTCAGCGTAACGAAGAGCAGAAATGAGCGACGACTTTTGATGAGGAAGGGAGACGATCGGCACGCATCGTTAAATTTCGGCAATCGAGGGCCGAAAGTGGGGATTAGTTGTCCTAGTTGTCGCAAGACAAAGGACCATCGAGCTCTTCTCGATTGCCTGTGATCGACAACGGACGTGTCGTGGTGCTTTCCGAAATTTAGAAGATCGGGGTCAGCTACCAGACTTTCTGGAGAGGAGTGAGAAGAGTGTCGAGGATCAGAACCAGTGAGGGCCGTGAGTACCCGTATCCCGGGATTTATTCTGTCGTTTGCGGAACTGTGATTAACAAATTACGATTTATAGGATTTAAAATTAAATTATTGTCGAATGAGATACTCGCGTAGTTTAAGGCCCTGGAAGAGAGGCAGGATCGCGTAGTTGCTACTTGTCTCGTTTTGTCTTTTGTGCTGTCTAGAATTCGTGTTGATTGTTTAATGGTTGTATAGTGTAATGTAAACTGAGTGAGTTATTGAGTTATTGACTCAGATGTAGTGATGAGAATTGCGTTAGAGATTTCCCGAGGTTGCCGTGCTGTCGTACCAGACTTAGTCTCCTTGGAGCATACCGGTGTTTTAGTATTGCCGTCCTAAGCCGGATTTCGGGAAAATAAGGTTCCGAAAAGAATTGAGTTTTCGAAAGAACTACCGTAGGTTGAAAGTTGAGCGGGCGAGACAAGTATCAGTCTGATCGTTATTCGCGCAGTCGCAATAGGAGATTGTTCCTACGAGAACTACGCGACTGTAATATTAAGTCCCAGCCGATTCTTTAGAGAAGAGAGCGATCGTGAGTCTTGCCGTAGAATTAGTTAGTGTTTGTCCGTTCTGTTACTTATTTATTTTCCGGTAAAGATTCGAGCCGATCTGTGCGCTGTCGACCGTAGTGGCGACAATTATGAAAAATTATTTCTCGCAAAGTTCTCTAGTTGTATTTTATTCGATTTCATTGATAATAATTATCTTGCGAATAATTTACGTTGTTGAGAAGTGAGTGGAATCTCTCGAGAGTGTGAGAGCCCGAAGTTAATTGTGGGTTTATCGCTATCTTTGTTGCCGAAATAGCGTCCCTTATTGCTTGCGACGTATCATTTTTGGTACTATGAGAATTCGTAACCCTCACCTTGCGACTCAGTGAATTACTCGTTGAACTAAAATTTGCCCATTTTTCTTAATTATAAACTACACTCACCTAGCTTCGATATTATAATTCTTTGTTTTCCGATTCAAAATCCATCTTTTATTATTCACCATGACCAATAGTTAATAAAACTTCTATATTGTTAATTGAGTGATTGTGTTCTGACCATTATTGTGTGCGTGTCGGCTCCGCCCCTCTACCGTAAGATCCTGAGCTAGCGGCTAATGACCGTCGTTTTTCCTGCGCTGTCGAATTTAGCTAGTGGCCGAGTCAAATTGGTGAATTTTAGTTAGGGCCGTCTCGTGGCGGCTGGCGCCCTGGGAGACAGTCGCGGAAAACAGGACGAAGGTGCCGGAGGATTATTTTCTCGGTTACAATACTTATGATTATTTATAATGAAAATATTGAAGGCCACTTTTTTTTACCTGAAAAAATTTTCATAAATCCTGTATCAGATATAAGAACTGTAGAGATATTCATATTCATATTTCGCGCTTGAACCAAGCGTCGATCGATGCGAGCATGACTCGATAAATTTTGAAGCGTAGGCGAATATCGGCCGAAGGACCCCCGAAATCTACGCGATTTATAATAGATCGTCCGACCATCACCGGAGACACATGTATATATATTTATCGTATTATTAAAATTTGTAATTGACGAAGTACGCCGATAGTGTAGCTTTCTGACAACTCATCAATACGGCCACGGATAAAAGAGAATTCCCATATAAAATACAGATGAGTATTAACATTATAACAATATTAATCATATTGTCGGATACAAAGGAAAAATGTACTGAAATAAATATATATTTATATATATATATAGACAAATTGTAACGGTGACGTGATCGTGAAATCGCCATAAAACTATATTTATGAAATAATTAATGATCGTTCACGGTATGTGTGTGTGTGTATTAATAAGATTATCATAATTTATTTATAATTTCTGTAAAATCAAAATCCTGGATTATTTGGAAATATCAAGATTTGTGTTATAAAATGAAACGAAGGATATATATTTATTCATTCACGTGTATTTATTTATTTAATAATGTTTCTCTTAACAATGCTGGTTTTTAGTCTGATTCTTTTATATTTTATATTCATAATTTATTTGCGTCACTGTGTTTTATTTTCCGTTCATTTGTCAATGTCCGTCAATTCTACACCGGCATAAAATCTTAATTTATATATTGGCATGCTTCATTTCATTTTATTAAGAAGGTATACGCGTATATAAAAGTCTATCGACCTTCTTTATAATATTCATATTATAATAGAAATTTCGAATCATTACAGAACTCGGGGAGATTCCGATATCTTCCGAAAAAAACTCATATGAACTATAGTCCTATCTACTTTAGTTCCCAAGATATTCATTCTTTGAAGATTTCATTTAGTATAATTTTATGACATTTTGGTCTCTGACTTTCCTGCGTACGATTTGATTTGAATCTGGTAGGTATCGATTGCCGAGGATGCTGAGCATGAATATGATCATAACAAACAATAAAAAAATGTCGGGGGGGGGGGTCCAAGAACATAGCTCTAATGAGGTTCGGCGACACAGCTCAAGAGGGGTCCAGGGGCGAAGCCCCGGCGGGGGGTTTGGGGGGGGGGGCGGAGCCTTCCCACTGCACAATTATATTTATAGTTATTATTGTTGCTGTTGTGGATGTAGTTGTTATCGATGTTGTTATTAGTGTTATTAGTGTGCAAGAGTGCGTAATTCATAGCTAAGTCCCGAGGCCCCGAAAGTCGTCATGTTGCCTATTTTTTTATGCCACATGAAAATTTAAATAATTAAATATCTCGGAAACTAAAGTAGATGTGGCTATAGTTTATAGCAACTTATTTGTTCCTCATAAAATGTTCTGTTAGAAAAACACTTCAAATCAAGAGGCCGGAGATATCGGAATCTTGCCAAGAACTCTTTCACGACAGGCTATCGCTTGAACATTTCTATATAGAGCTATTTTTATTTATGATACGTAAATATTTTTCCGATTTTTCACTTTTAAACTTATGATTATTAATAGCAAACATATTGAAGGCAATTTTTTTATCTGAAAAAATTCACGAAAATCGTGTATTCAAAATAAAAAATTTTTAGCCATTTTCGATAGTGAGCGCGATTAGTCTTCTATTAAAAAGATAAAAAATTCGGTGGAAAGTCCTGGATAAACGATATTCTGCGGAAAAATAATTCTTGAATAGAAGCGAGGCCACTTCAGACCCAAGCTGAAAAATATTGATATGTGATACAGGATTTATGAGAGTAGTATCAAATTTTTAAATGATGGCCTTGGTGTACGTAAACAATAACAAGTGTTAGAATGAATTTTTTTTAATCGCTCTGAATAAAACGAAAAAAATTCTCCGCAGTCTGAGGTATATGGAAATGTTCAAGAGGTAGCCCGCAATGAAAAGGACCGCATACACATCGAAATTTTGTGAATTTTCGTTTTTAAAGAAATTCGAAAAAAATAGAAGCAAAGTCAGGCTCACTTTGGGTCAAGCTTAAAAAGATCTTATAATTATATCTGATACAGAATTTATGAGAATTTTGTTCATATACAAAGCAATGATCTTCAGTATTTTCGTTATAAATAATTATAAGTTGTGATGTATTTTTCGTGAATGAACGGTAATACTTCAAGTATTCGAGAGCACCAATCGGAAATTGTCACCTTCGACCGTCCACCCTGGTTCGCGCATCCGCAAACTCGGTGGACGTGAGCTAACTTTTGTTGCCGGATTTGCACCGGTCTACAACTAATTGCAAGAACTCGTATCGGTGACTCCCATCTGCCGGACTGCTCGTTTCGTTGACCTCTCGTCCTCTCGACAGATTGGAGTGCACCGATCTACTTTAAGAGGCAGTGATACACCGAGAAAATTTTCTACGGCGTCGGTAATATAGAGTTCTGGTCTCCAACCTAAAACTACCGCTAGATAGCGCGCCACGCCACTTCTATCTCGTTTCAAACGGAGCTCCACACTGGCCGTAGACAGACAATAGCTGATCGCACTGTGACACGCCCACTTGAACGTAGCGATAGATGTATATTCAACGAAGATCATCACTCCCATCTCGCAATATTGCGGAAAAAATATTAAATATTAAATGTATGCTGACACTTATCAACATTTTTATTCGACTTATGTCGGCATACGGAGAAGACGCAACGATTGTTGGTCTCTTCGTAAAAAAAAAAACGAAGAATAAAAACTAGATTTTATTCACACAAAGGTGAATAGTCCCTTCAACAAGCGTGAAACTACGGAGCAATCAACATCACTCAAACGTCAGAGCACTTCGCTCTGCTTACCAATAAATATTATAAATTGTACAGATTATTTTCGTTCGACAATAATCTATACAATTATAATTTACCCTTACTAACTACTCAGAGGACTTCGCTCTGCTTAAAAATACATATTATAAAGTGTACAGATTATTTTCGTTACAAGATAATCGATACACTTATAATATACACTTACTAACTACTCAGAGCACTTCGCTCTGCTTAAAAATAAATATTATAAAGTGTCACTTCTTGCTGCTGCTGCAAACGATTGCCGTGTTTCATTCAGTGGGCGTGGCCACTGAACCGTTATCGGTAGCGCCATCTCTCGGATGTTCGCTGAGCTCTGCTTTTCTCAAATTTTTGTGAGGCCGATAAGCTATACTGAAATAAATTTCGAAAGCTATTTTCTCCGGTGTTATTGCATCGATTTTGATGAAATGGATATTACAAAAGGTGTTTTTTAGTCGTACATGGGCTAAGCTTCTGGCGATACGATCCGGTAAGCATAAAAGTAGACATATAATAATTACTCTAGAGGTAATTAAAACTACAATTTTTTTTGGAATCCTAAAAAACCCAAAGCTTGGCCAAATTGTGGCGTCATTTTCTACTTGTGTTGCAAATTTTGTTGCTATTCGATGCCTTGCTTGGAAGAAAATAGCTTTCGAAATTTCGATGTGTAGTTGGCGCTGGGAGCGCGGAGGGAGGGGAAGTAATCACTGCCTCTTAACCTTCCAAAACAAGAAAAACCTCAAACATAAAAATCCTTAGACAAAACAAAATGGCAAATTCGGGGGGAAGCATCTCGAAAACGCTTAAACACAGTACTTACCGGTAACAAAAGCCCTTGTGATCGTGATTTCCAAAAAATCACGTCACAAAGTATACAAATTATTGTTTAAAAAAAATTAATATACATTGTGGCTGTTGTTTAGAGAGGGACCAATACCATACAAATCGGGGATTAAATCCAAAAGGTCGAACATCAGACCCAGGTCGAGTTGGTATGGAATACTTCATTCATAAAATTAAAATCGGTCAAAAAATATAATGTCTGAATACATTAAAAAGAAAGTGTAAGTTAAAATTCTACTTTATGCACAAAATGTAGACGGGTGTTCCAGCTTAGAAAGCTGACGGGAAAGCCTCGGCAGCTGCGAGAGCCTAATTTGGGACCAGCGATTAACCCTTGCACTTGCGGATGCATCACATCGATAGAAGCGAACTTGCTGCCGACGTGTACTTATTTTTAAAGCTGCTCACACTTCGTTGATAAATTGATTCAAATAATATAACCCATATTCGCGTAATAATAGCTTATCTCCATTATTTCATTTAAGTTACTTCACAATTATGGATATGAAATTTTATAAATAAGTATTCATACATATTACCTGTGAGTTTACTGCATAAATCTTTTAATATATCGCGTATTGAAAATCGAAATCCTCTTCTGAAAAGTGGGTGGCTCGAGATATCTTGCAAATCTTGAAATGTCATTGCCATTGTTACTGCTTTCTTCATCCCGTGATTGGTCTCACGATTGGAGCCAAGTTCGCGTTTCATGAATGAAACTTTTGTCAGAATTGAACAAGAACGAAGGGTATGGTCGCTGCCGCCTGTCCACCTAATCCTAGAACCCATAGTAAATTTCATGAGCAATAAAAAAGAATCCCCTATAAGTAGAGCATCAATTTTAAGACCCATCTAAAAAAAATGCACCATCGTAATAATACAAAATCACACACGCGAAAATCATTCTTATGGCTACAGTGTTGAAAATGCAAGTACATTTAATGTACAAAACGATCTGAGACTTACGAATCAGGTATATGTATTCCATATTTATATACTTCTATTGTAAATTCAAGAATAGTATAAGATTATACGTTACTGGTACTCAAAAATGACAGTACGTGAATACCATTTACTTGAAATCAGAGTTGTAAATCCTCGTTAATTCATGAGATATAGTTTACCGTACAATTTTTTTTTTGTAATTATGATTTCATAATATTTATATTTAGCGATTATAATACGGTACCTTAACTTTTGAATAGCCGCAAAAAATATGATTTTTCTATAAAAATTCACCATAATGCATTTGAAAATATAGTTGTTCAAATTTTACATCATTTTGAATATTTGAAAAAATTGAGATTTTCGCTATAACTTCCGCAAAAGTTAAGAAAGTAAGACAAAAGTTTGTGCCTACCAAAAATGAGATGTGCCGGTGTTTTATTTATTTATTCAAAACAAGGATGTAAAGTAGAACCTTGCACACTGTTTCCACACACACACACACACACACACACACACATACATTTTTAAAACCATTTTTCTCAACGTTTTAGGTGATTTTCAGCACGCTGACATGGAAATCTGGAAAAAAAATGTCATGAAAACAAATCTTCCTCTGTGAGGAAGCAAATAATGAATGCATTAAGAAACTAATGTATTAATTATTACTTTCATTTTTTCCACTATTTCGTTCCATATCAAAGCCAAAGTTAGTATTTTTTCAGCTATTCAAATGCTTACACACTATTTTATAATCACTACACATTATTATTATGAAAGTGCAATAATGAAACAAATTGTACTGAAAACTATACCTCATGAATTAATGGGGATTTACAACTCTGCCGTCAATATAGAAATATTGCATTTATTAATGATGAATACATCTAAAAATTAATATACGGTATATGTGTCCGAGCATTTTATACCGGCCTATAAATTTGAAAAAACAAAATGTTTACAGTGCAATTGACTGCACATATTTAATACTATTCTGAGTACTTTAAGATAAAAATATCGATTTCTTGTGCATACCTGGTTAATAACTATGAAAATGTGAGACACGAAGCAGTGAGTAGTGTGGAGATGCGAATGTTGCATTATCGGCGAGTTTCACGTAAATACGTCAGGGTGAATATTTGATATCAGTTGGGGCACGTTTCGTGCACGGATGCGCCGTTCCTTCTTTCTGCGGTGGCTCGAAAAAGCCGATAATACACGCGGTAGTGTTGGTGGTGTGCCTCCGCACCGTTTCCAATTTAATCGAATAAACGAATCCGCCGTCTGGACGCCAACAAAAGTGTACAAGCGTTCTGTGCTCTTCTGGCATGAGAGACTTTGTTGGCTGCTCTTTCTCTGGCGCTCCCTCTCTCTCTCTCTCTTTTTCTCTGTATGTAGTAGCAATCCACGTAAGCTGGTACAAAAGAATTCGTTGATTCGCATTCTACTCGCAGACTCTCTGCCGGATTGATAATGCATTTGCAGTTTGAAAGTGCAGCGGTTGAATGCACTAGAATGCAGCCAATGTCTCTTGGTACAAATTCCCTCAGGGAGGTTGAGACGCAACAATGAGAAGCTAAAACAAAAAACACGCACGTTTTAATATTCGAAATGTGAATATCGTACGAAGAATTGGCAATTAGTGATGAAAGATCGGTCTGCAATAATTTGATCAACTAAGCAAAATAAGAAATCTGTTTGACGGAAACTTGTATAAGCAAAATATACGCAGAATTTGTATAAAAATTATATTTGCTGGAAAAATAATTCATGGAAGAGAAGTGGAAAACTTTGACCAAGGATTGTATGAGGTTTTTAATTTTTAGTTTGTAATAATGAAATTACTGATCAAGTAGGCGAATTTGTTTTTCTACGTTCTCAGACCATTGAAAAATGAGACCACAGAAAGTCCGAATTTTCAACTAAGGATACATTTTTTTAGTGGGATCGATACATCGTTAATTGTTTTTGTTGAAAAGATCAAATTGGATCGCGATCTCTTTACTGATAGAATTTATACCTCAGTACCAATAAATAAAATATTGACATGAACTCAGTGATACGCAGGCACATCTAATCCTTCACAAATGTGGTTGTTCTGAATACAGAAAAATATTGATATTATAAATCATATCTTTATGAGATTTGTTGACTTATTTTCAAACTGACTTTGACAATCGAAATTCTATTTAAATGTATATCCAAATTTGATTGCATTTATCCGATACCAGAAATGCTCAGAGGTTACGTCACACAACAATATACTTTGTACGCTACTCGCTCGATCTCTAGTTAGTCCATCTAAAAATATAGGAACGTGGGGCTTGGATATAGGACGGATCTGATAGTACGTGAGAAAGTGTTTCTGTTCCAAGAGAATTACTCAGCTGGCAGAAAACTTCTCCATTTATTATCTACCCGACAGTTTTAACATTAAACCTGGATACATTGTTAAGAAGTGACCCAATTAACGACAACTCGCTATTTCTTTTACCAAACTATCGGAAATTTCTATTAAAAAAACCCACAGAAACGTCATTTGTCCAATTTCATTGTATTCACCCTATGAATACTTGAGTTATTTTACAAACAAAATGTCTATATATGTATTCACCGAAAAATTCTCGATGGAATACGTTTTATATCTACCCGGAAACCCTAAAAAGTTCATATTTACTTAAAGACTCGATTGATTTTCCAACATGCAGAAAAATATAAATTATAAATTCGATTATTGACTTTTTACGTTTTTTCTCATTTTTTGCATCCATTAACGGTCGAGATTGACCCTAAAATATCGGCTAACATTCCCGATAATTTCTCTGAAAGCCTGGTTATTTCAGCAGCCATTCAAAGATTCAAGTTCAATTGTTTCCATTCAAGAGTCATGCACAGAATCTCTCATCTCATTAACGGGAGATTGCTACGCTTATTTCTGGCAGTCCCGAGTCGATGAGCCGAGAGGATAATGGAAAGATGGATAATATGCCCATTACCCATCATCGCGATCGATATTTTATGAATGAAAGGAGAAAACAGTCAGCTGTCGATAGATGGAGAAATAAATTGAATAGAAAGAACGATGAATTATGGATATATGGACAGTGAAAAAATGTACTTTAAATTTCATGCCCTGGTTTTGTATTTATACAAAAACTGATATACTACGTCTACCAAATAAGCACGATATCAAATTAACCCACAATGTACAACACTAAAATTCTTTTAATTTTGACAATTTACTTCAATATTTATACTATCTTGTAATTCTACTGTATACCTACACTTATTTATTTATATAGAAAAGGTTTTTATCCACTTTGTTGCAACTCGCCGCTAGATGGCGCTGCAGCATATCAACTTGTAGGTTCAGGAGTTGGTATTTAAAGAAAAGTCAATTGAGTGAAGAAATAACACTATATTTTTATTGACGAAACTTTTAGTAATAAGAAAATGAAATGTATTAATCTTGTTAAAGATACGTAGTGGTACGTATGTCTTGACTCGTGAACACCGTTGACGCGACTCTTGTGTTCATAAAGTCAGGACCTCGCAAAGTTACAATCCTGCTACCATGGTAGGGATACGCGAAAAGTAAAATAGTTCTAGTTATCACCAAATAGCGTAACAGTCGCAAAAGAAAAATGATATATTTGAATTGACCCAATTGAAGCGCCACTAGTGTTAGATACCGGCGACCATGTTGGAACGCTACAGCTACTCCCCCCCAATGACCTAACCGACGCAGTCAGAAGGGAATGAAACAGTCTTTTTTTTTCTTGTAAGTCTTCTTTGGTTTATCCAACGTCGAGCCCAACTGATGAAGAGGAACATCTCCTTCATTAGTCACAACATCGTTGCTATCTTGAGGTTGATCGAGTTTGGCGACGTAAGCGGGTTTCAAACGATCCACCGAAACAGTTTTTTCAGATCCGTTTATACTAATGGGAAATCTTCTATCATCCAAACGTTTTAAAACTTGATGTGGCCCAGAATACGGAGGCTCAAGAGGTGGTTTTACAACATCATTGCGCAAATATACATGAGAACACGTATACAAATCCTTTAAAATAAACATTCGTACTTTACTGTGATGAGCCGTCGGAGTGGGCTTTATTGCTCGCATTTGTTCTCTAAATTTATCTAGGAAGATCTGTGGATCAGCAGGAAAGTCTTGTGAGATAAAGAATTCACGCGGCACACGAAGAGTTGTCCCATACAACATTTCTGCACATGACGCTCCGATATCCTCTTTGAAAGCTGTTCGTAGACCCAAAAGCACGGATGGCAGAAGTTCAGTCCAGAGTAGATGTCTGTTGCACATTAGAGCCGTTTTTAATGTTCGATGCCAGCGCTCAATAATGCCGTTCGATGCTGGATGGTAAGGCGTAGTCCGTATTCTGTTAGCCCCGATAAGATTCGAAAGAGATGTGAATAACGCTGATTCAAATTGACTATCCTGATCAGTCGTGATAGTCAATGGAGTTCCAAATCGTGAAATCCACTGAGAAAAGAATGCCATCGCCACCGTATCAGCCATCATGTTTTTTATTGGCACAGCTTCAGGCCACCGAGAAAAACGATCGATAATAGTTAAACAATTCCGATATCCGTCAATATTCGGCAACTCAATGAGATCCATATGAACGTGGTTGAAGCGACTATCAGGTACCTCGATATGTATGGGTTGAAATTTGTTGTATCTTGAAATCTTTGAACGTTGACAAGACTGACATGTTCGTGCCCATTCCAATACATCCCTTTTCATCCCTGGCCAGACATATTTTTGTTTTATAACCTTACACGTACTTTTTCCACCCGGATGTGATAATGCATGAACGGAGTCGAAAGCAGTACGTCTAAGAGAAAGAGGTATGTATGGGCGAACGGTACCTTGGTGAACGTTGCAGAAGATTCGAATTCCATGTTCAACCGTGAGGTTTTGTAAATTCAACGATGAGGATTCATCGCCCAAAAGCTCTGTCAGTTCTTGATCGTTTTCTTGTGCTTCGGCTATGACTGCAGCAGAAAGAACCTTTGGCATATCGACCGCTGTAACTTCCTTCAATCGCGAGAACGGGTCTGCGACGAGATTTTCTTGTCCTTTTAGATATACAATCTCCGTTGAGAATTGTGAGATAAAGTCGATTTGACGCAGTTGTCTCTCCGAAGCCTTTTCATGGTTTTTATGTAGAGCGAATGTTAAAGGTCGGTGATCAGTCCTGGTAACGAAGATTCTTCCGTCTAAAATATGTCGAAAGTACTTTATTGCTGCAAAGATGGCGAGCAATTCTCGATCATAAGTTGAGTATCTCCGTTCAGTGTCAGACAGTTTCCTGGAGAAAAAACCAACTGGATTCCAAAATTCGATTTCCCGTTGCTCAAGGGATGCTCCAATAGCCACGTTGGAAGCGTCTGTTGTTAGGCGGAGTTGTGAACGTGGAGATAAGTATACCAACAGGGAAACTTCAGCTAGACTTCGTTTGCTCATCTCAAAAGCTGTTTCACTTTCAATATTCCATAAAACTGGTCGTTTATCGTTTTTTTTAGATTCCTTGAGAAATTCGTTTAGTGGTGCCTGAATTTCTGCGATGTTTGGGATAGTTCGACGGTAGAAATTGATCATGCCCAGAAATCGTCGTAACTCAACTATAGTTTTAGGCTTCTCATAATCCATAATTGCTTTTACTCGTGACTCAGGCGCTTTATAACCATTGGCATTGATTGTGTAACCGAGGAATGTTAACTCCGATTTTCCTAAAACACATTTTTTAAGATTAATCACCAAGTTATTTTCCCTTAGTCGTTGAAAAACGGACTTCAAGTGGTTCTCATGTTGTTCCGGGTTGTCTGATGCTACGAGAATGTCATCGATGTAAATAATAACAAAGTCCATGTCCCGAAATATAGAATCCATAAATCTTTGAAAAGTTTGTGATGCGGTTCGCAAACCAAACGGCATGCCAATAAATTCGTATTGTCCAAATGGAGTTGTAATAGCCGTCTTTTGGATATCCTCTGGAGCCATTGGAATCTGATGATAGGCCTTGGTTAAGTCAAGAGCAGAGAAAATAGTTTTACCTCTAAGCCGTTGGAAAATATCGTGTGAATGTCCCGTAGGATATCGGTCAGGAACAGTCTTAGCGTTTAAAGCTCGAAAATCGCCACAAAGACGCCATCCTCCTGAGTCTTTCACCTGCATATGGACTGGGCTCGCCCATGGACTTTTTGATGGACGGATAATATCATTGTAAAGTAAAAATGAGATTTCCTCTCGAAGAGCATTCAATTTTTCGCCAACCAATCTTCTTGGACGCTGAAATACAGGTGGGCCCGTTGTCTGTATATAGTGAGCCACAGTAGTCGCTGCATTTGTTTTTAGAAGTGTCCTTGGCTGGAGAATTGATGGAAATTTTTTTAATAACTCTGAATAATCGTAATTGGCACTTATCGTTGAAATGCTATGCATTTTTGCACGATAAACCGCTCCTCTAGACGTAAGTCCAGTTATTGCATCAATTAAGCATTGATTCTTTAAATCGATTAGCAAATCAAAATGTGCGATGAAATCCGCTCCGAGTATTGCTGTTCTTGTGTCTGCGATAGTGAAAGGCCATCTGAATATACGGCGAAGTCCGAGATCCAATGTAATAACATTGGATTTATTACCTTGCTTCCGTATGTGTTGATTGTTGTGGAATTAGCCGCAACCAAGGACAGAGAGTCTGTTGTCAAAATCCCTTTTATTAGCTTTCTGGGAATAACGGTGACTACAGATCCTGAATCAACCAAGAAATGAATATTAAGTTTGTGGTCGAAAATGTGCAGACGGTTTTCTCCTTCGTTGATTTGATTTATGTTGCTATCTCCTACCGTCTCGTTCAAAGACAGCAATTCTAGTTTTCCGAATTATTTTTAAATTCGCAAGGTTGTAAGCAACGATTGGCAGCGTTGCCGAAACGTGCGTGGTAAAAGCAGATTCCTTTGTTGTCTTTTCCATCGTCTGTTTTCGATTTTGAACGAGATCGCGATCGTGAACGAGAATTTCTCATTAATTTTTGTTTTAAATCCAAACACTCGAGTTGAAGAGCTTTTATAGCCGATGAGTTTGACTGGATACTTTCTTCTATGGATTCTAATCGTGAAACTACTGGATCATCATTCTCACTTGAACGAGAAAATCGGTTAAGCTGACTCACCGCCATTACATTTGACGATCCACACGATTCGATTAAACGATCAGCCATGTCAGCCATGTTTTGCAGCGTCATTCCCGTAGAACTTACCAAAAATGCCCGAATCGTGGATGGCATACATTGAATAAACCGTGATCGGAGAAATTCTTCAGAAATCATTCCTCCACCGAGCTCTTGCATTTCCCTGAGAAGATGCGATGGTTTTCTGTTTTCTAGCTGTAACTCGTTCAAAAACTTTTGAATTTGTCTCTCACGTGAGTCGGTCAATCGAGATATTAATTGTTGTTTCAGCGTTTCGTATTTGTCTCGATCAGGAGGACGCCTCACTATGTCCGACACGTGCTTTATCGTTTCGGAGTTCATTCACTCAAGGACATAGTTATATTTTCGAGTGTCGTTCCGAATTCGTTTGTTTTCAAAAATCGACTCAATTTGTACGAACCATAAATCCGGCATCTCAATCCAAAATTTTGGGAGTGTGAAATTTGATATCTGCTCGATCCTGATTTCGTCGTTACGGTCATCGACTTGAACGTCATGGCGGTCGTTTCCAAAGTTTAGTGTTCCCAACGGACGTACTCCTTCTTCATATTGATTGTCGTTAGCCATTTGTTGATTATCGTTCACGTTTTGTTGTATTGTCGGTATAGGAGAGTGTTGCAGAGCCATAGTAGAAAGCGTCGATCCACTATAGTCGTTGGTAAAATCACGAGAAAGTTTTTTTACAAAGTACCAACTACCTGTAGCACGTGGGGTGGATAATTCATTGTCCGTTTAATCCACTCGCATCACGTCGGGGTCACCATTTTTTGTAGGTTCAGGAGTTGGTATTTAAAGAAAAGTCAATTGAGTGAAGAAATAACACTATATTTTTATTGACGAAACTTTTAGTAATAAGAAAATGAAATGTATTAATCTTGTTAAAGATACGTAGTGGTACGTATGTCTTGACTCGTGAACACCGTTGACGCGACTCTTGTGTTCATAAAGTCAGGACCTCGCAAAGTTACAATCCTGCTACCATGGTAGGGATACGCGAAAAGTAAAATAGTTCTAGTTATCACCAAATAGCGTAACAGTCGCAAAAGAAAAATGATATATTTGAATTGACCCGATTGAAGCGCCACTAGTGTTAGATACCGGCGACCATGTTGGAATGCTACAAACTTCTATACCATTTAACCTTTCACCACGAAAATGGGTATGCGTACACTCTAAAAAAAGACTTGAAGTTTTCATTTATAAGCTCTTTAAGTAAATTTAATGTACAATTGTGATATAAAATAGAGGTACTTCTGCAATGAAATCGAAGGAAATCCATTTTTTTAAACTTTTACAGTTAAATTAAAGAAAATTATAAAAATTGCTGTATCAAAAATAAATTTGACATCGCACTTGTATAGTGAATTTAGTATACCAGTTTATCGATAAAAACTTCTAGTAAATGTACATTAAATTTGTACATCGTCGTTACTGGGAGGAAGATTTGACAATACGGTCATGGACTTTTACATTTCTCGGGGAAGCGAGGTTTGAAGATTTATTAAGGTCATTTTGGAAAGGGTCATCATTACTACTTTGCACCAAAGTTTGACGCATGAGAAAAATTATAAAAGCCCGGCAAAGCGAGTTATGTTAAAGCGTGATGCATTTACAAAAAATGTCACGCTTCAGGAAAAAAAGTTGTGGACGAAATAAGCGAAAAAGTGAAAAGCTCTTAGAGCCTCGAGAAATTGATCTCTACATCTCCTGTGCATTATGAGGTCAGAGAAAGGCAGAGAAAAAGCGTGGTAGAGAAGAGACAATGGGAAAAAGAAGAATGTAAGCTAGTTTTCACGGCTGAAAGTTTTTATGCATAATCTGGTATATTATATTAAATGTAGAGTTGTGATAGAAGGTAATCGTACTTATATATTGTGACGTGATTTTTTGCCACGTCACCTGCGCGAAGTGTAAACGGCGAGGAGTGTCGGATTTACGACACTTGGGTCGGTGCACGTTCGCTTCTACCAACCGCGGGTCAACAGCGGAGTCGCTCTCTAATTTCGCTCCCTACCTTACTTTCGTCAGAGCTACCTTGCGATCGGAATTTTAAGCGTTTTTATTAGACAGTAAATAGTTTCTTTAGATTTAGTATTGTTTTGACCGCTCTGTTCCCCCTCTACTGAGTCTCACCGCAGCTACCTACGACCACCGAGGGACTACCCCTCCGCCTGCAATCCGCTACCTGACGTCCACGCGCCCGCCGACAGCCCGTACCGTTACCTATCGCTCTCTTACGTTTCCGACGTGCCCCTACACCGAGGGACTTCGAGTCTTTTGTTTGGATATTTGTTTTGAGTTATGGATTATGGCCCGAAACTCCAGTTTTGGATATAGGAATTCTGAGGATCAGAATCGCGGGCGGGCACCGAACAACAGTGCCCGTGGATTATGGATGCCCGGGGAGCGCGCTGGAAAATGGGCCGACATACTACTGTGCCACCCGCCTCCCCACGACTTCCCAGCCCGGCGCTGGACCATCCCCTGGAGCTTGGACTGTCGCGGTCCGGCCAACCCGGCGCCTCATGAAGAAAGGGTCTAGGAGCACCAGTGGAACAAGTTTATTGCAGTGTTGCGCCTTTTGTTGTGGGTCCAATACCGCCGATGAATCGTGGCCACGAATTCCGGCGTGAGGGACTCCGCCCTCGTCCACTGGGGCCACCGGATCCGAGGGGAAGACACCCACGCTCCAGTATTAATTGGCCGCCGAAGAAATTGGAGGGAAACGGCGATATCAACGGTGCGGGCCACTACGTCAACCGAAGTGCAGCGGAAAAGTTCAAACTAACGTTTGAAGCGCGCGCCAGTGCGCGAGATTCACAGTGCGCCGCCGCACCTCCCAAACACCGTGGGAGCCACTCTCCATCGGAGCGCGTGCGCGAGCGGTAGCCGGCGAGCGGGCGGAGTGGGGTTATCGATCAACGGCCCACGAGGGATCGCAAAAATCCGGACTCTGCTGCTGACCACGTGCACGTGAACATCGCTATCTTCGGCAATAAGGACCTCGCGACCATCGTCGGGACGAAGCAGATTCCGGTGAGACTCGGCCCACCCTCTACTACTGTGAGTCAGGCGATCTTTTAGGAGCTAGTGATTCGGCCCCGTGAGTAAGTTTTGCTTTTTGTTTTATTGAAGTTTAGTATTTGAGATTTTTGAGAGTTTGAGAATTTTGCGTAGAGTTACTCACGGAGGACTCGGGTTACTTGCTCCCGCAGCGGCGTGCTGGGAGTAAAGGTCGCCCGACAATTAATTGGTCGTAAATTTAGATGAGCTTCCGTTTTGAATTATTTTGTTCTGAGTTTTGCGTTAAGTTAATGGTTAAAGATATTTGTTTAATCGCGATTGCTTGTGACTGAGTTAATTGTGCTACCTTCTCGCCATTAAGATTCAATATTTTGAGATACTTTATCTTTCCGATCGTTTAATTATTGTATTAGTTTGGCTCTCTGTAATTATGTTAATTTTGTGTTAGTGCGCCGTAATATTTCATGCGCGTAAAATTTACTATGCTTGGTTTTCTGTCTTTTGCTTATTTGCCGTTGGGGTACTCGCCGAAGGTCACTGGGACCGGCGAGTTGTTTACATCTCGCGCGTATTGTTCGGCTCACGCTACCTCCCCTACGCTACCTTACTATCTTTGTTTGAGCTGCCCGAACATTCACAGTTTAGTATTCTCATAAATTTTCTGTATATTTTATTCTGTGATATTATGAATCTTGCTGTCGTTGAGGCTACCTATAGTATGCTACCTATACTACCCATTACGATCTTCGACACTTGTGCTTTGTCGATTACTTTTGATTTGTGATTACATTATTACTATTTCGCTATTTTATCATGTTGCTATTGCGTTAGCTATATTTTCAGGACTCGAGATTTAGCTGTTGCCCCTCCTTCAGATTTTTGCCGATTCCCCGTGCGAGCGATTATTTGTTAATTTGCCCTTTTGGTTGCGTAAATTATTTGGTCGGCTTATGTTTTTCTTTCCCGAGGTCGTTTTCGTATCTAAGCCACCTTCGATGATTTATTATGATTATGTTCCGCGATTCTTTAAATATTATTTGTTTCAAGCTACCTTTTGTTCTGCGGCTATTATTTAGTAATCCAAATTATAATTATTCACGCTACCTATTGCTTGAGTCGCCGCTTCAAGTTAACGCTACCTTTAACTTCACGTGACTAATTTGTTTGCTTGGTTTCTTTCATTTATTTTATATCGATTCCCCGTAGTATTACGCTCATTTTGTTCACCATCATGTCATCGTAAATGCGCCTTGACCTTGTCAAGTGACGCCCGGGAACTGGTTAATAAACCAAATATTTCCTTTAATAGTCTAGTTTTGTCACCTCATTTCGTCCAGCCCCTCTACCATATATCAGCTCGCGGAGCCTGAGCTAGTCGTGTGCCTTGTGGCTTCTCACCGCGTCCTCGCGCGACCCCGCTTCTGATTCCACCTCATGGGCGTCAATATAAGTCGATGAGAATCGGCGGTACCTCGGTACCTGGCGTCCAGTCGGCCGTGAGGTGGATCCGCGCATCATGTTAAGTTTTGAGATTAAGTAATAAATTAAAGATGAGTTTTAAGCGGTTTAGGGTCTTAGTGTGATTTCGAGTTGCGGGTCGTGTCGAGGGGAGGGGAGCCGGGGTTGTGAGTCCCGCCAGGGAAATTCCTCACAATATTAACATTTACTAAAATAATAAGGATTTTAATACTTTCAAAGACGTTTCTATGTACACTATTTAAAAAGTCTGTAAATTAGCTGTGGCAAGTATTGGAAAATGGGTTAAATAAATAATAGACAAACGCAGTGAATTAACTTTTACTCTTATTCTTTATTTCTACTAGTGAGGAAGAAACGACTGTATCGGCCAAAAAGCTCTAAGACACTGAAAAGGTCTTGCAGGCCCTATGAATAACAGCGTCATCGAATCAGAGAGAAAGAACTCTTGATAGGACTATGTAGTCATAATTCTCAGACCTCTGACTCCATTGTTTATGTTTATATTAACGCTCTAGCGCTCTCGGTGTCAATTGGTTTTTGTTTCGAGTATCGATTATTAATTCTTATATTAAAGCGATACAATCCAACAGCAACTACTTGAAATTTACAAAATTGCTGTTTGAGAGAATGATTATAGTACATAGCATTCATACCAAAATTAACAATAGTAGCGTAGTATTATGTATGTGGAAATAAATTGTTCAAATGTTTTAAGGAAAATTACAAAACCTCTGTAGTAATTTTGTGGAATTGTTAAATTTTTGTCAAGTTCTTAATATGAGTTGACCGATTTTTAAATTCATATGCAGGACTTTTATATCTCTATAGAAATTATGAATCCATCGTCACGGAATTGTCAAGACATATGTTAATGTTTATGTATTTTAAAAAAAAATTGAAAGCGGATGATTAATTATCTGTCGACCACGACTGTAATTTCCGAAATACGAACATTATTTTCATGGTAGGTGGCTTTTGATTTTATGATATATATGTGTACGAAATTTACAGGCGACATTTTTTTTTAAATCTTAATATAAATTCCTAGTATTTTGTAATAATAAATTTACAAACCTCTCAAATCTTTTTCCGCATTGTTACTTTAAATATTTAATGCAGATGGACAAAAAATTTGTAGTACAGGTCGCGAATAAAAACTTTCAGTCTGGTATTGTAAGTTTCCAGTAAATTTTTTTAACCGTGTATCGTAAATCGGAAAGTACACGTTACACTCGTGTATAAAATTTCCCCGATATACCAGGGATACATAAAAACTGTCAAGATCGGTAAATTGAATTTCATGCAATTTTCGTTACTTTGGAGAGGCAAAGACAGACAAGTACACTGCTAAAAAAATTAGGTGAAATTACAACACACTGTAGAAAGCTTTTTTACAGAAACGGGTATAAAAAGATTACTACACCAGTGTAACATAATATTGATGTACAATTCTGGTAAATTCGTTACAAACGTCGTATTAGTTCGTGCATAATCCTAAATTTGTTAATAAACTCGTGTTCTTAAAAAAAGTTAAAAACATTAATTTGATCACACGTACATTGAATTATCATTTTCTGTCGTATATCAAATTGGGTTTCTTACTCGGGTTTAGTATGAATTTCTATACACTATATAAAGTTTCCAAACATTTTTAACAGTTTTTAATAGTAGCCAAAATAGAGGAAGATTAAAAAGAAATACGAGCAAAGGTCAGGATCCTCAATATTTATACACAATAGAAGAAATGTACATTCATTAGAGATTACAATGGATTTGTAAAAAACCCTCCAACTGTGAGAAATTCCTAAATTTCGGTGCTGGGCTTTTCACGAATTTTAGCCCATATTTCTATAGTTGCCTATTTCCTACTCGAGTTTAGTATCAATTACCATACACTGTATACATTTTCCAAACATTTTTAACAGTTTTTAATAGTAGCCAAAATAGAGGAAGATTAAAAAGAAATACGAACAAAGGTCAGGATCCTCAATATTTATACACAATAGAAGAAATGTACATTCATTAGAGATTATAATGAGTTTGTAAAAAAATCTCTAAATGTGAGAAGTTGTTAAATTTTGGTGCTGGCCTTTTCACGAACTTTAACCCATATTTCTATAGTTGTCTATTTTCGAATGCAAGTTGTCTATATCTACGTGATCCATAGATTACATAGGAAGAGTTTCCAGCGAGGCGTTTGACACATATAGAGCGAAAGAGGAGATTCCCAAGCCTTCCTCAACTTGGCCCTAACTCATAGCAACTTTGCTTCATCTTCAGCGCGTGCCCAGCGGAGCGACGACATCGGCGGCCTACGGCGGCGTGCGGGCCGATTCCGCTGCGAAGAGGCAATCTGTCCTCGAACACCTATATGTATACTCGGAAAATTCGGTCTTAACTATCCGAGGACTACGACGGCGACAAATTTCTTGAGGATTTCACCTTCCACACGCCAGCGACATTTTGATTGGCAGAGTACACAACTGCACATCGTCTTTTACAAGACGATGATGTGCGACATACTGCGAAGAAACGAAAAGTCAACACACGCCCAACTAGTCAAAGCCAAAATAACTTTCCCGCTCTAAAAATTTGCTGCAGTATTAAATTTATGTTTGTCTAATGTCCAACTCTTTTTAGGTCTCGGAGAAAATGTGTTTAATGCAATCTACCTCCGGTCGCCGACCATCTGACTTCACTTTACGTATTTTTTATTGATACCTTGCTAACGTTTTTTCATGGATCTAGAAAAAAAACTCAATTCTTTCCAGATTTTTGAAACCACTTTTAAACAAAACATTCATCGTCGAATTTAGATCATTCTTCGCGGGGTATTTTTTTTTTTTCAATAACCGATACTGTGGGCTGTGTGCTGCTCGTAAAAAAAGTACGAATATCTACGGTTTATTTTCGTCTTTCGTTCACCTATTTAGCAAAAAACGCATAACAATAATGGCACGAAGATAGATCTGAAGAAAACGTACCATATTGTAACGAATCGATTTACCCTCAGCGGCAAACCTGCCGATGCCTTCCCACGCTACAGCGTTTGAAGCAATTCTTTATTGCTCCAAAACGTCCAGTTTTTTTTTTTTTCATTGAGCTGTCCCAGTTCCGGTAGGTACGAAATCCACGGCAGTCTACTCATTTTTCTTGATCCTTAACTATTAAGAATTCTAATATCACCTGTGAGCTTATTTTTGCTACCGCACCTATCCTCCACATTCCGTATGATAAAGTGCAGGGTTCGATATTGTTCCAAAATGCTCAGTTTTTTTCCTTGAGCCGAACCATTTCCGGTAGGTACAAAAACTACTTCACTGTCTACTCATCTTCATTGATCCTTAACCACTAAGAATTCGAATATAACCTGTGAGCTATCCTCCTCCTATCCTCCAAATTCCGTATAATAAAGTGTAGGGCTCGATATTGCTCCAACACCTGTAGCTCCACCTTATTTCACATAATTCCGCCCCATTTACCCGTTCGTATTGCTTCGACACCTGTAGATCCATCTTAATCAATATAATTCCGCCTCATTTATCTGCAGATAATGCTGCGACACCTACACTCAAACTCTCCGCAAAATCGAATGCAGAGCTCAAAATTGCTTCACACCTGTGTATTCATTCTCTTAATTTTTCTGCCTTCAATTCGTAACGTTTAGTAGTCAATCATCACAGATAATCGACGCTTTCATTATTCTTCTGGCTGGAACTTCGCGCTAAGCAATTTTGAATAAAATTTGCTACTCATGTATTCGCAACACATTACTTTCTCATTCCGTTTCATTTTGACGTAACGTTTTCATCGTGTACTTACTAGGGTAAATATAAATTTAGGCACTTTGTGCATCAATTAAAAAATTATTTCTCCATTTAATTAGTTAAGATCCCCTTTATATACTCAAAGGCGCACACGAAAATCTTTCGGCCTTCGAACTATATTTTAAATGCAGGAGATACACCGCAAATGTTATTGCGATCTACAGATTTTTTCTGAAAATTACTGTGTTTTCGATCGACACAGATAGACAGGCAAAAACGGGTGAACGTTTTTTTATAAATTCTAGGAAAATCAAAACAAGTTTTCATTTTTAAAGACCGGGAGTAAATTTTTTTTGTTTTTAATAACAGTACTTTCTTTTTTTACGTCCTTTTTAACGTATGTACTGAGAAAGTAAATAAAAAAAGATAAACCCTCCCGAGTTCCGTCTATGCGAGCTTGGCTTGGAATCACTCCAACAATCACACTTACACTGCATCCCGTGAGGCTTAGACTCCCAGATGGCTACGACCATAAAAGACACACACCCACAATGCATCCGAATAAACGCAGTAACTATTAAACTGGCGATTTGAAACGATTTTCGTGTATATTCGTCAAAACTAATAGAATCAGGTTTAGATTATCGCCTAGTCCGGTGGAAATTTTATTCCCCTACGAATACATTTAAAGGGAAAAACAATATTATTATTTCACTAATTCGAATAAAAATCTTGTACACGTAAATTCAGGCAGCAAAATTATTGTTCAATATTTCTGTTAGAAAATTACTCTATGTTACGATACATTTTTTAATAGATTTTAATATTTGATAAATGCAGATTTGAAACATTGGGAGACTATCCGACATAACTTTCGCAATTTTTCAAACCATTTTTAGTTTGCAAACAATAGGCATTTAAAAATCTTAATTATTATTTCAATATTGTCTTTAATATCTTTATTTTTTTAATGCACGTTTTTTTCTTTGCAAGCGAAAGTCGAAAAGGAATACGAGATACTAGATTTTATACGGATAACGCAGATCCGGTGCAAAATTCGATGATAGATATTTCCGTTAAAAGTGGTTGTAAAAATCTTAATCAATCAATTTGTTTGCCGGGTCTTTGCGAAAATAATTCCAAAGTATCAATAGAATACACAAGATTGAGGTTCAATGCTCTGGAATCTGCCTTATTTACAGCTAAACATTTCCATTTTTCGCTACTTTTACGCGAGCTCCTTTTGTATGTTAATTTTTATTTTTTTCATAATTTAAGAAATTAACTTGCATTGCATTGTATGAATTAAGTTTATATAAATCCACTAGAACTCACACTTATTTCATTTTTTTTCAACTCCTAAATGAACGTATCATCCATTCAGTTAATTTTCGTTTTTTTTAAATCGTCCAAGCGAAAATTGCAAATCTTTTTTCGCAAAAATAATGTATTGGGTTGTAAAAATTTAATTCTCAATATTGTTTAAGCTCGTCGTATACTTTTATGCGGTGCAATGGCTTGTTTCTTATATTTTTAAGTACGTACCTAACCGCAGTAGTGCTGATATAAATTGTGCAATATTTCTCTTTCCGTTTTTGTCACGAAATTGCCGCAGGAAAGAATGTACACGCACATATAATCATATGTCCTGTGTATGTAGGTCCACTCTTATTGCACACAATTGCAAAAGAGCGCTTAGGGAGGGCGTGGGTCTGTACTTTCGTCGTTGTCAACGCAGGAGCGGAACGAACAGCTCATAATGAAAATTAGCTATGTCGGCTAATGTCGGGCCGCGCTATAATCCCGCGGGATATAGCCAGAGACCGTGAGATAGAACGTATGGTATGGGGAGAGGATGAGGAGCGCACCAGGGGCTCGCTGGGCTTCCATGTACGCTTGAATGGGGTAATGCTACTACTTCCCTTGCTCTCTTACTCTATCTGTCTTTCTCTCTCTCTCTCACTCTTTCATATTGCACGACTCAGAACGGTTACGCACATAATACTGGCCGTCTGATCCAGGTTAAATGAGGGAGTATGCAACATCATTCATTGGCTTCGTTGCTCGCTCGCACCTGGTAGACTAATCGCACTCGTAGACGGTGAGTTGCATCGTTGCGTATACTCAACAATGGTCTGCCCAGCAGAATACACACAATAGAGAAATGAATGGAAAAAAAGAAACATAAGGCGACAATCACGGTTTCGAGTGAAATGAAAAAGCTGTGAATTTATACAATGTGTCCGCAAGAGCGTACAATATAAAGTGACATATACATTTGTTGAACGTACAGTAACTGGCTAATGGGTTTCTATTTTTTCAACTACCAATGTAATCGATTTCTTCAAATAAAGGTTATCTTGCAAATAATAGTTGCAATTTTATTATTGACACTCAAGAAGGGAATTTGCATGAGGAGAACGAGAGGGCTTCGTTTTGAAGAAATCTCTAATATTTATAAATTTATTACATTTGACACTGGTGGTTGTGCGGTCGATGTGCAACTCTGGCGATCTTCCGACTTCAAAGTCAGTGACACTTCCCCCGCCCCACCTCAAAATTTTTAAACCTATTTATTCCTTAACTGCTCGGCAGTTAAAGCCCGAATTTCGAGACAATGTGCGGAGGTATGGCAGAAATGCACTGAGCTTATGGCTATTCGAAACCAGGAGCCCTTTGGTCGAGTGAACCGGAGAACAAAAAAGTTAGGTTACGTTCGAGAGAGCCCTATAGGCGTTTAACATCGGACGGTGACATTCTCAACGGTATATCAGTGTGTCTTAAGAGGCAGTGGTAAAAAAGTGTTGAAACCTAGTTTCTCCCAAAATACTCGGCAAAGTGGGCTCAAACTATGAAAGAAGTGTGCGGAAGTATTGTAAATTGGGCTAAGCTTCAAACTTTTCGATACTAAGAGCCGTTTGGTCAGGAGAATCGATAAACCGAGGAGTGCGATGAGGTGCGAGGGAAACAATCCTATAGCCGTTTAACATTGGGCGACGAAATTCCCACCGATGTATCACCCGAGTCGAAATTTTTCAACCGTCAGAGAGTGTAAAAATACTCAGAGACCATCATTTGAACGCTTGGACCTTGGACCAGATATCCTCCGTCAGCCGTATAAACCCTTACTATGAATTGCCTTTCACTGTTGTTTTGTAAGGAATCTGGTGTAGGTGATTTTTACAAAGAGGGTGCACGTGAATTACGTACAAAAAAATAGCAAATGTTTATTTCCACCAATAACACAAAAAAATAAGAGTTATTAAGTACAATGAGTGTTGTCCCGGAAATAATTAATGAAATTGATGCAATGAATTCCCGCTCGCAATAGTTCTACCGCCCGTTGGTCCCGAAAATGCCGCACGACCCGAAAAACGAAGTGGTAGCGATAACACGTTGAATATTTTCCCGTTATTTCCCGTTATTTCCCGTGAACCCAGGGAGCTCGAAAAGCCCTGACCCGATTCCGATACCGATCCCGAGAATATCCCGTGAATTGAAAAGAGAGAAAAACTGAACTAAAATTTGAATGTAACCCGAGAATTTCGACAAAGGCCGAGAAGAGTACGAAAACACGTGTTGCACACTTCGCTTGTGGATCGAGAAGAAGGAGTCGTTACGGCAAATCGATGAAGAAGCGGCTCGCGCAGGCGCGTAGCGCTCGCAACCGCAGTGCCCGGAAAGTGGCGCCGCCAGCGTCAGCGGCCGCGCACGAAACCAAACCCGAGGCCGCGCAACGGCTGATTTTAATTCGCTAATTCCTGAACATTCCGCCCCCCATCGACAGCAGTGCTGGCGATTGAAGAATCTGGGTGATGAATCGGAAGAAGCGCCAACTTTGCAATTGGTCGTTTGAAGGTGGAGGTCGCCGTTTTGATGGTGACTACCCGTGTGAGCCCGTCCTGTCCCGGATGAAGTTGAATCACTCTTGCGAGTGCCCATTTTGCAGGAGGCGAATTCTCGTTGGTCAAGACCATTGACCCGACCCGAATGTGGTGTGAAGGATGATGCCATTTCGAAATCGCTTGCTGCTGTTGAAGATATCCTGAAGCCCAATGATCCCAAAAATGTTGAAGCCGTTCCTGGATGAATTGCCAGCGTGATAAGCGGGCAGTGTTAGTTTCCCGAAGTGATGGTTCTGGAACCGTGGTGAGTGCCTCCCCGATGAGAAAATGCCCGGGTGTGAGAACGGATAGATCATCCGGATCATCCGACAGAGGTTCCAACGGACGAGAGTTGAGGACAGCCTCAATTTGTATAAGAAGAGTCGTAAGTTCCTCGTATGTGAGGCTTGTCTCGCCGATCGTCCGTCGGAGGTGATGCTTCACTGACTTGACCGCTGCTTCCCATTTCCCGCCCATGTGTGGAGCGCCCGGTGGATTGAAAGTCCATGAAGTCCCGTCATTAGCCAGCAACGTGGCAATTTGATTTGACTCTTGAGTCCCGGCTTTGAATAACTTCTTCAGTTCTGCGTCCGCGCCTTGAAAATTGGTGCCACAGTCGCTGTAGAGTGTGTGGCAGATGCCCCGTCTCCCGGTGTAACGTCGGAATGCAGCAATGAAGGTTTCCTTTGTATAGTCAGTGACCGCCTCAATGTGAAGTGCCGAAGTTGAAAAGCAGACGAAAATGCAGAGCCACCCCTTATGACTTCGATTCCCGCGACCCCGCCAACTTTTGAGTGAAATTGGCCCGGCATAATCGACTCCCGTGAATAGGAAGGCCCGTGAAGGTGTAACCCGATTTAGAGGCAACTGTCCCATCAGTTGTTGAGCCTTGATTCCCCGTAGGCGTGTGCACCGTACGCAACGCAGAATGAAAGACCGCACCGGAGCCCGTCCTCCGATGATCCAGTATTGTCGTCGCAGATGTGCTAAGGTGACTTGTGTACCCCCGTGAAGTGTCCGTTGATGAGCATCTGCGATGAGCAGTTCCGTTAATGGAGAGACCCGCGGGAGGATAGCTGAATGCTTACTCTCAGGTTGTAAGGCTGAGTGTTTCAGTCGTCCTCCTACCCGTAGAATCCCGTTGAAGTCTATGAACCCCGTTAATCGCGTGAAAGGGTGCGATTTTGGAAGTAGATGACCCGATGAAAGTATTTTGATCTCCGATGAAAAGTAGGCTCCCTGTATGGCTCTTACCCAATAAAGCCTTGAATGTTCCAGGTCTCCCGCTGTGATGAATTCCCCGTTCCGCCCGTCCCGCTTTCCCTTCAGGTTTGTAAGCGCCTTGAAGAGTAGTGATGTAATTCTCAACAACCGAGTGAATGACGAATACCGATGAATGAGATTGAAGACCGACGAAGAGTTTGTTGAGACCGAGAATGTGAGACCTGGTCGCTCCTCGAGCGCCGCTGAATCCGCCGTCCCGATGAAATGAATTGGCCAATGGAATGAATTTTTTGCTAACCAGTGAGGCCCGTCCCACCATTGTTGAAATCGCTCGAGCTGAAGGATGGTTAGCCCCCGTGATGCACAATCTGCTGGATTGTCCCGTCCCGGTGTGAATCTCCATTGAGCCTGTGGTAAGAGCTCGTGAATCAATGAAACCCGATTCCGAACAAACTCCTTCCAACGTGAAGGATGATTTGTTACCCAAGTAAGTGCAACCGATGAATCTGTCCATAGAGTGACCGATGAATTCCCGAGTTCCAATGTAGTTTGAACGTACCTAGTGAGCTTAGCCAACAGTACGGCTACTGCAAGCTCGAGCCGTGGAATTGTAAGCCGCTTGATTGGCGCAACTTTCGTTTTTGAACATACCATAGAGACTTTTACCGTGTCTCCAGGTCCCGTAACCCGAACGTAGACGACAGCTCCCATTGCCAGTTGTGAGGCATCCGAAAACCCGTGAATTTCCACCGTGGTATTGGCCGTGATGTGGAGCCATCGCGGAACCGTGATGGTGTGGAGTTGAGCTAGTTCCCGACGAAATTCCGTCCATTGTCGAGAAACGTCTGTGGAAACAGGGTCATCCCAAGACAGCTTCTCCAGCCATAGTCGTTGAAGTAGAATTTTGGCCCGGATGACTACCGGTGAAAGAAAACCCAATGGATCGTATAGTTGAGCAATTTCCGAGAGAAGTACCCGTTTGGTTATCCCGTTCCCGACCGAAGAAGGAGTTGTCGTGAATTTGAATCCGTCTGTATCTGGAAACCAAGAAAGTCCGAGAATCTTGGTCTCGCAGTCTTCGAAAGAACGCGAAGTCTCCGAACTGGAGGTCACCCCGAGGTTGAGGAGCAGAGCTTGAACGTTGCTCTGCCACTTCGCGAGAGGAAACCCGCCCGCCGTGCAAATGCCGATTAATTGTTGCGCCTGAATTGTAAGTTCCTGAAGATCATCAGCACCCCCGTAGATATCGTCCACATATCTCCCCATTGTAAGAGGGGGGACCGCTTTCGGATATCTCTCGCCTTCATCCTTCACCAGCTGAAGGAGGACCCGTACAGCGAGGAATGGTGCTGGCCGAGTACCGTAGGTGACAGTGGTCAGCTGATACGGCACTGTATTCCCGTGATTGTCCACCCAAAGTATCCGTTGGTGATCCCAATCCGCCCGATGAACCCGAATTTGCCGAAACATCTTGGCAATATCCGTAGCGAAAATGAACCGATGCCGCCGTACCCAAAGAAGAACGTCTGAAATATCTCGTTGCAGCTTTGCACCCGTGTGCAAGAGATCGTTGAGAGAAATACCCGAATCCGTTTTACTTGACCCGTTGAAGACGACTCGTAATTTAGTCGTGATACTGTTTTCTTTCAATACCCCGTGGTGAGGAAGATAGTAGGCCCGGTCCCGGTGAATTGAAGTAGAAGACGTTTGAACCATGTGTTGAAGAGTCTTGTATTCGTCCAGAAAACCCGTGTACAATTTTTGATATGCCGCATCCCGAGTGAATTTTCGTTGTAGACGCCGAAGGCAGGCTACCGCAGTATGATAAGACCCACCCAATTGAACCAATCCCGTTTTGAATGGAAGCCGAACGACATATCGACCCGTGGAATCGCGTGAATGCGTGGAAATGAAGTGAGACTCGCAATCCTGTTCATCCGCTGACAGTGGTGTTGTTGAATCGGAAGGGGTCTCCTCTTGTACCCAGAATTTCTTGAGGAGTTCCTGCAACTCCTGAAATCCGTGATCAACGACGGCGTGATGAACTAGCCCTGGTGAGGAAAGATTGACAGAAGTCGGCCCGACGACGACCCACCCGAACAAGGTGTCCTGTGCAACAGGAGCTTCCGCCGCCCCCCGTCTTATGCCCGACCGAATGATTTGCCCGTAAACATCCGCTCCCAATATGAAGTCAACCGCTCTTGGGGAAGTGAAATCAGGGTCTGCTAGATTGAGCCCTTGAAGATGACTCCAGTATGCATGTGAAAAGGAAAATGAAGGAAGAATAGGCATTAACTTAGGCAAAATGAAAGTTTTTATTGACAATGAATGGCTGGAATGAATTGAGTGAAGTGTGCAGGCGACTGTCCCGCGTGTATGGCCTGAAGAAGTCCCACCGATCCCGATGATAGGAATTGAGGATGCCTCCCGACGGAGTCTGAGCTGCTGAACAAGAGAACCCGAGATGAAGGACAGCTCGGACCCAATGTCGATCAGCATCCGCACCCGATGAAATGTTCCGTGTGGTGTTGAAATGTCAGCCTGCCCCGTTGCTAACAAGACCAGTGGCCTGCTAGCTCCCGTAGTTGCGCCGGTTAATGCCACCGAATCTCATTGAGCGGATGAAGTGGTTGAAGATGGTCCCGTTGTCCCCGATGAAGTCCCTTGAGTCGCCGGTCCCGATGAAGCGTTGTTATCCCCGTATTTTGACCAGCCCGTGTGAATCATTATGTGATGCTTGCGGTCACACTCCTTGCAGCGAGTGGTGACCTGACAAGTCCCGACGTTGTGATGTCCCAAGCAGTTGAAACAGAGCCGAAGTTTCCCGACTTGCTCCCGACGTGCTTCGTTAGATAGCTGCCGAAATCGGGGGCAAGTCCCGATGTAGTGATTTTCCTGGCAGTATGCACAGGTCCTTGGAATGGTTGCGGTAGTGACTGAGTGAACCCGTGTGCCCGTGATCCGCGAAGTTGATGCCCGGTGATCCGATCCCGATCCCAATTGCGTGGCTGAGTTATTTTTGCCCACTTCAGCGCCCTCTAGTGCCCGCGCCCGATTTGCGAGGAAGGCCCGAAGTTCAGAGAATGTTGGAGGTTCCCGAGACTGTCCTGCCTTGATCTCCCAAGCTTCCCGTGTTGGAGTATCCAAACGCCTGGAGATGACGAAGACGAGCACCCAATCCCAGCTATCGATGGGTGCACCCAATGCCCGTAATGAATTGCACGCCTCTGTAATGGTGTGAAGTAGAGAATGTAGATCCCGTGCCGAGCGTGGAGCGATGGTAGCCGTGTTGAATAGGCTCTCCAAATGAGAGGATACAAGGATCCGTTTATTCTCGTATCTCTCAAGGAGAGTCTCCCAAGCCGTTGAGAACGATTCCGCCTCGATGGCCAAACTGGCAATTAATTTGGCCGCTTCCCCGGAAGTTGCTGTTCGAAGATAGTGCATCCTCTCCACGTCGGTGATTGTTGAATTTTCCCGCACCAGTGCAGTGAATAGATCCCGAAAAGAGCACCACTCTGAGTAAGCTCCCGTGAAGGTAGGCAGTGCGATTTTTGGCAGCTGCAGTCGGCTCCCGCCGGCAGGCTGCCCCGATGAACCCGTTTCCGCCTGTAACGCAGCGATAAAAACACCCCACTCGAACTCTGGACTCCTTGAACCTTGGACTCCAGCTTGACTATATAACCAGCTGCCTCGCTACACTCGGCAGTCCCTAATTCAACGTCGACCGATACAGTGCTGTGTCACTTACTACGAAGTATCGCATTACGTCATATACATTATATCTACGGAATAATTATCGAATTATACTCTGTAAAAGTAATTAAAGACAATAAATCAGTGAGAGTACACTTAGGTGTATTTCTCACTTCTTTTTAAAAAACTCTTTATTACTCCGAGCTCCGTAACATTTTGGCGATCTTGCCAGGATAGTTTCGCGATTTATTGGAAAGTTATACCTCTTGTACGAGCTGAACCACACTGGCTTAGGCTACGACAGGGTCCCTGAACTTTCAGTAACTTCACATCGAAACTATCGAGTGATACGAACCAGGAACCTACGTCAAGTGGACTAGAGGACGCCTGCTTCAAGGGTCATATTCTGGGTTCCGGTGAACTCAAGCCATCCCGCTATAAGGAATCACTGAACCAAGAGATAAAACCGAACTCTGAGCGCTAGTGAACTCAAGCCGCCTCAACGAATAGAGAGTCAACGGTCAAGGAACAGGACAAGAGCAAGGTAAATTGACTAATAGTGATTACATTTCATTTATGAAAATCCCGTCAATTAAGAAAACCCACGCTACGTACTGAGACGTACAGACACCCTGGCATTCACTACATACAGAAACGGGCCTTCAATCCCAAGTAGCGAACCAGAAACCAGTGATGTCATAGAAAGGATACAGAATCCTTATCACACAGCCTTAACGATGTCGAGAGCCACATCACCACACAGGTCTGTTGTATCCCTAGAGGAGGGTAATACAAATCCCCTCCAAGAAATTTTGGAACAATTAAAACAGTTAAAATCAGATATGACAAGGAATTTTGCCATATTAAATCAAGAAAACATCACGAGAAAGCAAGAAGTTGCCGACATATGGAAACATCTACGAGTCGACGTCACAGAAGACGAGGTAGCTACCGCCCCAATACTGCCTGACTCACGACCATATGTACGAGGAAATTCACGACCAACCAGAGAACTTCCCGAAGATCTCTCCCGAGACTCAACACCGGAAAGACGACCACACCTCGCAGACGCGGAAAGTCCAAAGGACGCAATCGAGTACATACGCACTCTCCAAGGTTACGATGACGTAGGAGTGGAAGAATTCATCCGCTCCGTGAAACGCGCATATGCGTATTTTTGGTACCCACTCTACGACTCAGGATGCTACTCGCCACCAAGGACTCATCGCCTCCTAAAAATTCAAACATCAATCAAGAAAGGAAACGTGTACATCTATGACCATGATCAAATCCCCGAAGGAGTCTACAAAGTAAAGAAACATGAAATACGCATCCCGTTCGAGAATCTAACGGACCAATCAGTCCAGATAATTAAACAACCAAAATTGGAAATCGTCCACGTAATTACGCCAGAACAACTGACACCCCAGGAAAGAACCAAGAGAATTCAACTGCTGATAAACAACACTCGACTGGATCACGTAGAGTCTAACATGAGAAATTCGTTAGAACAGATCATCTCCAGATATAACGAAGTATTCTGTCTACCAGGAGACCCTCTGCCATGCTCCTCAGATACCGAACACGTAATTACGGTAAAGGACAAGAAACCCATTAACTCTGCAAGCTACCGACCACCAGAAGTTCATAAGCAAGAAATCAACAGGCAAATGACAGACATGCTAGAAAAAGGAATAATCAGAGAATCCAAGTCACCATACAATTCACCTGTATGGGTAGTACCGAAGAAAGCCGACGCATCAGGAAAAAAGAAATGGAGAATAGTAATCGACTATAGGAAACTAAACGAGAAGACGGATCAAGACGCTTACCCGTTACCATTGATAGATGACATCTTGAATCATCTGGGAAAAGCTAGATACTTCTCTGCCTTTGACCTCAGCTCCGGATTCCACCAAATCCCTATGGAGGAAAAGAGCAAACAATATACAGCCTTCTCCACACCTGACGGACACTTTGAATACAACAGAATGCCATTCGGACTCAAGAACGCACCTGCAACATTCCAAAGGGTGATGGACACTGCATTAAGAGGATTAGTGGGAAAACATTGCTTCGTTTACCTAGACGACATAGTAGTGTTTGGAACAACGTTGCAGGAACATCATCAAAATCTGGAAATACTATTGGAACGACTGTCACAGGTTGGACTAAAACTACAACCCGACAAATGTGAATACCTGAGACCCGAACTCGAATATCTCGGACATCTAATAACACCGGAAGGAGTAAAACCCAACCCAAGCAAGATCCAAGCAGTAAAAGAATTCAAGAAACCGACAACAGTAACAGAAATCAGAGCATTTCTAGGATTGGTAGGATACTACCGCAAATTCATCAAAGGATTCTCCACAATCAGCAAACCCCTGACACAACTCACCAAGAAAGATCAAGAATGGAAATGGACTGAGAAATGTGAGACAGCATTCCAAACGTTAAGAGATGCCCTGTGCACATCACCCGTGTTAAGATATCCAGATTACGAAAAAGAATTCACATTGACAACCGATGCATCGAATGTGGGTCTAGGAGCAGTAATGTCACAAGAAGGACATCCGTGCGTATATATCTCACGCACGCTGAACAAAGCTGAACAGAACTACACCACTTCAGAAAAAGAGCTACTAGCAATAGTATGGGCAGTCAAAAGACTCCGACAATACCTACTCGGAAGAAAGTTCAAAATCGAAACTGACCACAAAGCTCTCATTTGGCTATTCAACATCAAGGACCCCTCTTCCAGACTAATGAGATGGAGACTAAAACTGGTAGAGTATGAATTCGGGATCGAGTACAAAAAAGGAAAAGAAAACTGTGCCGCTGACGCCTTATCGAGAGTGTTCATCACCAGAGACGCACTACAAGAACTCATAGACGAACTGGACCTCAACCCTGAACCACCACCGGACGAAACTCCCCTAATCACACAAGAACAACTTTATTCTGACTATACACTTTGGTGCTTGACCAGCAACCACGAACTCAAGGTGCAAACCCTGAAGAACACCAACAAAGGACAATGGTTAGGAATAACAAAAGAAGAAGACGATGACAACCACGTCACTTTGGGGAGATATGATGAAAAAAAATGGCTAAACGAATTATATATTGGATTGGAGTTTACCAAGGAAAACAAACAAGAACCTCGATTCTTGATCAAAGACCCAACACTGTCCATTTACGAAAAGGAAACAGTTAAAGACATGTTGAATTTCCTGGCACACAAAACTCAAACCAAGATTTGCTTGTGCCATAAAGAAAACGAACTTACAGAGGAAGATAAAAGGAAGATCCTCAAAGAAAACCATGGAGGAACATTAACCCACCACCTAGGCGAAAACAAATCCATCGAAAGATTGAAAGACAATTATGAATGGAAAGGGATGGAAAACGAGATGATAGAGTTCATCAAGAATTGTGCTACCTGCCAGCAATCAAAACTCACGAGGATACGACCAAGAGCCCCAGCCGTCATCACCGACACACCAACAGCTGCCAACGACAAGATCGCTATGGATATCTATGGGCCATTACCGAAGACTGTGAAAGGAAATTGATTCATACTAACAATACAGGACGTCTTCACTAAATATTTAATCCTCGTACCAATGAAAACTACGACAGGAGAGGATATCGCTAACGCTCTCATTACTCACTACATCTACACCTTTGGAACCCCAAAAAACATCCTAACGGACCAAGGACAAAACTTCCTATCAAAGATAATGGAAGAATTCGAAAGAGCACTCAAAATATCTCCGATAAAAACAACTGCTTACCATCCACAATCTAACGGATCACTCGAAAGAACACACGCCGTAATTCGAGACCTCATCAAAACATCACTCAACACCACAGAGAGGAATCAAAGATGGGATGAGAAAATCGCAAGCATAGGATTCGCTTACAACACTTCCGTGCATGAAGGACACAAACATACACCCTTCGAACTCACATTCGGAAGAAAAGCCTGTATGCCATCTAGCATAGACAGCACAAACAACCTGACCTACAACGAGCTGATCGAAAAATGGAAGAAACGACACAACGAGACACTCGATCGCGCTCGTAATAAACTCTTACAAGCCAAAAACAAAAGCAAAGAGTACCACGATAAAAAGATCTGCAGAACTCAACCTACATATGTAGAAGGAGATCTCGTGTGGATAACAGACGACACGAGAAAAAGAAAACTTGACGATAATTGGGAAGGACCTTACCCCATAACCAAAATCCATGACAACAACAACTTGGAAATCCTAAAAAACGACAGACATCTGAGGATACATATTGACCGTACACAACCATTCTTCACAGATGAAGCTGAAAGGAACCATGATCCTGCAGATAATGCAGATGACGCTTTGGACGACCATCCAAGCCCAGGTGACAGTTCAACCCCTGAATGACACCACCTTCTTCCTAGAAGACCTTGGAAAAGCCAAAGTATTTCACCAAACTTGGCGAATCATCGGATCCATCGACGTGTCAACATTAGCTACCCGATACGCCCAACTGTGGGATATGCACTCAGAAGTCGAGACATTATGCAAACAAAAGTGTCACGAACAAACCGAGATAACATTGCTTCGCACGAGACTCAAGCGAACGTATAACAACATCGAAATCTTGGAGCACATCACGACCCCGTTAGAACATCAACGTCGTAAGAGAGGACTAATCAACGCAATCGGAAGCCTCTCCAAATCACTCTTCGGCACACTTGATAACGATGACCTCAAGGGAATCAACGCCGAGATAGACAAGATATACAGCGTCACCAACACATTAGGCCAAGGCATCAGTAACCAGACACGTATTATTAAAATCTTATTAAATAACGCAAAACACGACATGAATAATTTAAACAAACAAAGCGCAGAATACGTTAAAGAAATCAAGAAAAATGCAAACAAACTAAATTCGAACACAGCAGACATACACATGTCCAGCTATCTGACAATCTGCGGATTTTTACTAGCCGACTTACAAGAAGACGTTAATACTATACTGAACGCCATTTCCGACGCCAAACACGGAATCATCCATCCACAAGTATTTGCCCCAACAAATCTTATGGAGGGAATATCTGCTTTGGAGAAAGAAAACAGACGACCTTACAGTCTAGAAAACAGAATAGAAAATTACCAAAACATACTCGATATGTCTAAATTCAACATCTTGCTAACTAAAAACAAACTGAATTATATAATCGACATACCCCTCTGAGAAGACGACACTTTCGAGATCAAACATGTGATACCGATACCCCTACAAAAGTTAGGAACCCAAGTTATTAACATTCCAGAATCTGAATACCTAATGATAAACCACGCACACAGCTCCTACATTCCGATTAATGAGAATTACTTAGACAAATGTCTACAATCAGGAGACTTAAAAATTTTCCCAAGAAAGCAACCTTCATTCTTATTAGCCGAGACAGAATCATGCGACTCCGAACTTTTAAATAGAAGAGTCAAAACCTTGAAACACAAAAATTGCAAAACAGGTTTATTCCACATTTCAGAAATCAGTTATATCCAACTTCAAAACCAACAAGGCTATTTAGTATTCCCCGACAAAGAAGAAATACTCGACGCCTTATGCGGAAATAAAGTACAAATGATTAAAGTAAACACACCCAGCCTTATGCAAACCACAGAAGATTGCACGGTCACCACCCATGGAGCCATGCTTAAATTAAGTAAAACAAAAGAAGTTAAGGTACCCATTCTATATCACAAAGAACAAAAATTCCCTTTTAATGAAACAGATTTGAGGCTTATTAGGGACCAGATTCCCCTAGTACAACACCATCTGAGCACAAATGAATTAAACGGACTAGAGGTTGACTTAGACAACATCAACAATCAAATTGAACTTGCAAAAGTAACGCGTAGAAACAGAACATGGACAGAAACCTCAGTAAGCGTACTCACTTACATGGGATATGCGGGACTAGGACTCATTACATTATGGCTCGCGAATAAAATAGGATTACTAAATTGCATTAAGAATATGATGCCGAAAACATTGATAAAATTAAAATGGTGCTGCAATAAACAAATAGTCGAGGTAAGAACTAGCCCTGACTATCAAGTAAGCTATCGACCAGAGATCCAACATCTGGGTAGTCACACGGCACCACCCCTGTACACCTTGGAAGAAGAGGCCCCACTCCGCCTCCAAATAACCACCAAAACCACCCCTAGAAGAAGGTGAACTTCCAGGAGAAAGTTCAATCTAAGTTGGGGGGTGTAACACAGCGATAAAAACACCCCACTCGAACTCTGACTCCTTGAACCTTGGACTCCAGCTCGACTATATAACCAGCTGCCTCGCTACACTCGGCAGTCCCTAATTCAACGTCGACCGATACAGTGCTGTGTCACTTACTACGAAGTATCGCATTACGTCATATACATTATATCTACGGAATAATTATCGAATTATACTCTGTAAAAGTAATTAAAGACAATAAATCAGTGAGAGTACACTTAGGTGTATTTCTCACTTCTTTTTAAAAAACTCTTTATTACTCCGAGCCCCGTAACACCGCCTAATCCCGTGAAGGTTGAATCTCGTCCCGGAGCCGCGCGACCCTGCTGTTGAGGTCGCAGTGAAGACTGAATGTCCGAGAATACGTGTTCTCCACTACGTATGGGCTGTTCACGAAGTCTGAAGTGCAGGCTTCAGTAATGACGTCATGGACATCGGCGAACTTTGCCCAAAGATCGTTGGCCTGAAGTCGAATGGCGTCGAGCTCCGATCTCGAGAATCCTGATGAACCAGTATCCGTAACCCGCTTGTATAGTGCCTGAAGAATACTGACCCGCGAATTTTGAGTGACGATCTTGAGCGCCAATGAACCCGTCCCGTGAGCGGCTGGCGCAGCAGGTGATGGATCCCGTGATCCCGACCTGGAACGTGATCTCCCGGTACCCGACGATGCACCCAAGGTAGGAGCGGAAGAAGGCACAGATAATGCCTTGCTGTCGCCTTCCCTCTCCATAGGTGTAGGCTTGGTGTCGTCGTCAGCCATGGCTCAGAAAAAGCAAAGTCCGTTAGAATTAAATTCGAAATGTCCCGAAAAATTCCCGAAAAGTCCGAAGATGCCCGAAAAATATTCAACGGCACTGAATATTCACTCAATGTAATAATGAAAACCCGAAACCCGTGAGTGAAGGAGAAAAATTAGAAAAGTGACCGAAAATGTCCGAGTGATCCCGAAAATGTCCGAATGTTCCCGTGACCGCACTGAGTGTATGAAGAAGAAATCGAAATATGACCGAAGATGTCCGAAAGTTTTCCAGAAAAATGTCCGCTTGTCACTGAATACCGCACCGAGTGTATGTAAGGAAGAACCGAATGTAACCGAATAGTCCCCGCGAAAATTCCCGAAGTCCCGATAAATGTCCGACAACCAATGCGCACTCGCGGATCTTGAGCGGTCCCTTCCCGCGCCACCAAGAATCACCCGAGAAGGACTCACCAATCTTCTGCCGTGGTGTTATGCGCAGGAGAGAGACGCCGTGGCATTGGTCGAATCTCTCCGCTCTTGATCGATGGCGTGAGCGCTCGATCACCCGTGACGTGCTGAGCCGGCCGGCTTCACTAATGGCCGCCGCACGAATACCCGCTAACCCGAAGTCCCAGTCCCGCACACTCACTGCTGTAAGCACTCACTGCACGACACTTTGCCACCAGATCCGGCTCGAAGGACCAAAAATGTTTTGTAAGGAGTCTGGTGTAGGTGGTTTTTACAAAGAGGGTGCACGTGAATTACGTACAAAAAAAAACAAAATGTTTATTTCCAACAATAACACAAAAAAAGAGAGTTATTATCTACAGTGAGTGTTGTCCCGCAAATAATTAATGAAATTGATGCAATGAATTCCCGCTCGCAATAGTTCTACCGCCCGTTGGTCCCGAAAATGCCGCACGACCCGAAAAACGAAGTGGTAGCGATAACACGTTGAATATTTTCCCGTTATTTCCCGTTTTCTCCCGTGAACCCAGGGAGCTCGAAAAGCCCTGACCCGATTCCGATACCGATCCCGAGAATATCCCGTGAATTGAAAAGAGAGAAAAACTGAACTGAAATTTGAATGTAACCCGAGAATTTCGACAAAGGCCGAGAAGAGTACGAAAACACGTGTTGCACACTTCGCTTGTGGATCGAGAAGAAGGAGTCGTTACGGCAAATCGATGAAGAAGCGGCTCGCGCAGGCGCGTAGCGCTCGCAACCGCAGTGCCCGGAAAGTGGCGCCGCCAGCGTCAGCGGCCGCGCACGAAACCAAACCCGAGGCCGCGCAACGGCTAATTTTAATTCGCTAATTCCTGAACAACTGTATACACCGTATACACTCCTCATTGACCCGCTAAACCAGCACTTTGAATTTCTTATATACCGTATTACACCGTCTACGCTCTCGACGCTCCTCTGATACCCAAATAACCCGCTTTTCAAATATCTCACCGTATTTTTTACATATGTTATATGTCGATCTGCAGATTCTCTTTACAATCGACCTGATAAGTGCGTATGCATCACATATTTAATGCTTGTTCAATGCATTACTTATAAAAAATATGATGAGACGGATTTTTTTTTCAATACGTTTATTCCAATTCTTTAGTATTTACAGGCGATACTATAAAAATTTGGCCGTCGACGTTCACGTAAACAGAAACTCCACACAAGTTTTCTACCGGAATCGCATAAAAATTCTCTCTGTGACGTTTGTGTATGTAAGCGAGAGGGACACGCAGTCCACACCCGCCGTAAGCGTTAATGTATTATCGGATAGCATTTATCTACTCTCTAAATTTGAAAAAGTGGAAATTCACTTTTTCGAAGTCAATACTCACCTTTTTATAAAGTTATAAGGGAACCTCACCAAAAGTGTCTATTGACTTTTCGAAAAAGTCAATATTATGCACTTGCAAAACAGTTAAAAATTTCACTTTTTTTAAGTTGCAATTTTTTTTTCATCCCTAAAAAAGTGAAAATATATATATTTCGTCTCGAGGATTATTTATTGAGACATTGTCAGTAGTATTGGATGGGGGGGCGAAACGGTTTCGGTCGATGAAAATTTTTACTAAAAATTTGCAAAAGTAAAATTTTTACTAAAAATTTGAAAAAGTAAAATTTTTGCTAAAAATTTGAAAAAGTAAAATTTTTACTAATAATTTGAAAAAGTAAAATTTTTGCTAAAAATTTGAAAAAGTAAAATTTTTACTAATAATTTGAAAAAGTAAAATTATTACTACATATACGATTCTTTCTGTTTCCTGTAGAGGAGCCCGCAGCAAAACGAAGCTCGGGGCAGGACGGGAAGTGTGTTTGTGTGCGTGACTGGTGAACACAACAGAGCCTAACACAGCGTCATTCGCGCGAGATTCAGTCGTAGCCCACGATTCCTAACGGCGCGTGCGTGCCACTACTTATTTTGGTTGCGCAGCGAGAAATAACGGTTTTTTCGAGAATTCTTACAAAGTTTTCTGTTTTGAAAATATGTGCACCAAGGTAGGTATCAGTGCTATTGTAACAATATACCATATACTTGTCGTAGTAATGTCAAACTAACGAATTTTAATTGCATTTTTGAAGAATAATTGTGTAGGTTAGAATTGTTGTTACTTTTGCAAAATATGTCTCTTGGGGAAAATCGGTCGGGGCATAATAGGATAGTATCCCGTTTTGCCCCATATAAATATTCAACGTGTAACGGAAGTCGCCCAAAATACTTAAGATACTCACTCCACCCATCAATGCGAACAACTTTTACTATGGGATCAATTTCGAAATCGCAAAAAAAATCAGCTGTTCCATAGAAAATGTTCATACCTACTCGATACAAATGTATATGGAGCAGCTGATTTTTTTTGCGATTTCGTAATTGGTCTCATAGTAAAAGTTGTTCGCATTGATGAGTGGATGGGTGAATTAAAATGTGTACTCATTATGCCCCACATCATTTCCCATTTTGCCCCGATCATGGGGCAAAACGGGATTTTTTACATGTGCCATGAAGTTCCTTTGCCAAACAAATATGTGATTTAGCACCATAAAAGATTATAATTATGTTAATTAAAACTATAAGTGTTTTTTTTGTTGTAACAGATGTTTAATAAATAGCTTGATTTCCATATTATGACCTTTTTTCTCTTAAGTATCCCATCTTACCCCGGTCTCCCCTAAGTTTATGATCGTAATTCGACCAGGCAACAATACATTTATACTCATATAACATCTGTGTCAAATTTCAAGCAAGTACGTAGTGCTTCCACGACGAATAATCGATTCTACGGAACAGACCAATGTGAGCATCATCTTAAGCAGTATTGTTTTGTGGCCATCACTTGGTTGTTGATGCTATGGCCGCAAGTGTTATAAGTGATGAAGGATTGTCGGCGATTGGTGACCGAATAATTTAAAGAAATATCCTTATTTCTTTATACGTTTCGGCCCTGACCAGGGTCCTCTTCAGTAAATTCATTATCTACAATAATTAGAACCTTATTAATAATTGACATTTTTTGTTAGTCTACATTAAATTTATGTTGTTATTCTTCGTATCTTCGAGTTTTTGTGTTGTTTTAGCATTAGATTTTATGAATGTGTTCTTGTTCCTTTATGTTTCTTGTACGTGTGTTCTGTTATCTAATAGTCTAATGTTTTTCTAATTACTTTTGTCGAGTTGATTATTATTATTGTCAATCTTTGTTATCTAATTATCTGATATTTGTTTCTTACTTACATATTATTTGTACTCATGTTCTATTGGTGTTTATTGAATTCATCACTTCTCGGTCCATGTATACTTAAGTAAGTTACTTTCGTGCATGCACCAGGAACTTGAAAGAATACAGCCATCTATACCCGAACAGGATTTCCACAGTTTTTGACTCCACACGCCTGATACCCGAGTGGTACTCAGCATAGTTCGACACCGCAAAATTGGTCACGACTTGTGTGATGTCGAACTATGCTGAGCACGACTTTTGCCTGGCAAACTAGTTCTATGCGAAGTTTTCCAGCGAACAATTGTCTCCATGTAATGGTACAACGTGAGTATTACTACTGTAGACTATTAATTTTCGTCACATTTGTTGTTGATAAAATTTCTACATAGCTATATGTTACCCGTGTTCAATTTCCGGCATTTACAATTTCACCGTGTGGATTTAGGGCGTGGAGTAAAAATCGGTGAAGGACCGCGCCTGACAAATGAATGTGTGTAGAGATGGTGTCTGTAAAACTGCCGCACTGCCTGAATAAGTGAAGTGCGAGTAGGGAGTGATAGGAGGGGTGGCCAGGCGAGGGGGGAGGTCAAAGTGTACCTCGGAATTCGGAATTAACGGATTAACAAGAAAACTGTACATTTATCACATACACAGAAGAATCGAGAATGTGAGTTAACAACAACCGGGAATTTTTTTAATATATTTTTTTTAAATGTCTGTCATCGCCACCTCTGAAAATGTTAATTATTCTGGCATCAAATCCTAAAGAAAACTGTCACGTAAGCAGAGCGTGCTCTATGAAGAAGCAAAAAGAATGAAGGAAATGACATTAACAGTTCGGGACATGTCTAAAATAATTAATGAAATACAATACTTTAGTTTGACTGCCAACTAGAATTTCGCCGAGTTCTCTCAGTCAAGTTGAAAGACGACAAGATCTCGATTAGTAAAACCCCCGGTAATTGTTAAGAATGGAAAAAAGTTTTGCGAAACTGTGAAATGAGAAAGACGACGACAACGACGGAAAATATATGCGTTCGGTACGTGATCGGACTTCGTGTTCAATATACAACTATACCATAGACTTGAATGATATGTATAGGAGAAATGGGGAAATATGTCCTACGCACTATCGGTACGTACCATACAGAGGACAGTAGCAGAGTATACAAACATATATGAGGCATTCTGCGCCCGGTCAATCGTTTTTTTTTTTGGTTACATCTTTTTTCATTAATTCACACTTTCTTGATATTTCTCTTGATTTTATATAGCCTACAGTACAATGTAAAAAAAAACCTATAAAAATTGTCAGATAGACAAATAATATTTGAAAAGGTAAAATATCGTGTTCTGTTATAACTATAGAGAAGCTCGATTTAACATATATTTCATTTATTGGGATCGTTTACCAATAAAGAGTTAGCTCAAGTGAATGACGTAATGGTAAGAAGATTCGTTTAAACAAATAACAATAAAATGTCTTATAAGTCTGATCCAGGACCAACCGTTCACCTTGATGTTCGAATGAAGACTGATTTTGAGTATTGCAGTTTCTAACTGCAATAGCCAAAAGTTGCTGACTCGGCAATTTGTTTTTGTTAGCGCCGAGTGGTCGCAGTCAATACCTGGTCGATCACCTCCTGCTAAAAGCGGACATATTCATACGCGTGCACGGATGAGCGCCCTCACGATCATTCTATTCCTCAAGACTTGACCTACAAGATCAGAGAGCCTGGTCACCACACAACTCAAAATCGAACAATATAACAACTCGTTGTTAATGGAGAGTCAGATATTCAAAAAATATAAAAGGTCACAAACTCAACTCTGAAACAAAATAAATACATTTCCGAAGAGCCCTGATCAGGGCGAAAGCTAAACTTAAATACACAACTACACGCCACCATAATGCCACCTCATTCGTATCTATTCCTCAATTATGAGAAAAATAAATATTTGCAAATTGTTATGAAAATAATTCGGGCCACAAGAGTTCCAAAAATTGTCGTGACGCAGAATGCCTGATAGGTGTCAACATATATATATAGTGTAAGCTTGGTTTACGTCCACTGTAGTTAAACGTAGAACACGTAGTTGCAACGGCGACGCAGGCTCGTCACTACGTGCGGCGGTCAGGACGCAAAAATAAATTACCAAGTGTTTCTTAATGAAACCTTTGTGGACCTCGTGCACGAGCAAGGAAGACTCTCCGGCGTCTGTGGAAGCGGTATAGAGGACGGTAATTTTTCAGACGTGTCCTATTCGCGTCGGAAAGACGCCAACACGGAGTTAAAGGCTATTGGAACAACAGCGGCGAAGCGCGGGCGCCCCCTCGGCGGCGCGTGTTAAAACTAAAAGCACGATGCAGCAGCTGGCGACTACGTGCTGCACGATTAAATGCAACACGTGAGAGATCGATAGAGCCAGTTTCAAATGCCAAATTATTTATCATTGCCGAGTTGCACTGCTACTGTACGGGACAAGTGAAATATATTATATCAAAGTATCGTAAGATAAATACATTTATTTCGTATTTGACTATTTATACGGCGAAAAGCCGTTTTAGGATGCATCTCACATACATTGACGATCATAAATTTCATACTCTTACGTCATTGATTTTATTCATTTTATTTTATTTAAAAAAAATACGCAGGACAATTTATTTATTTTATTTGTTCCAACGTTATTTAATGGATTTTGCGGCCTCGGGGTTCGCAAAGTGAACATCGAACAAAATTTCGATACATTTTGTTAACAATAGGTTAGCGAGTCGAAATTTCACGATATTAATATCATAATGGTTTGAGTTTTACATTGTGTATATTTATTAATAATTTATGTTTATGTTTAAATACATGATTGGTCGGCAGGGCGACCTGTCGGATCCCGGAATGAGAAAATTCTAGCTTTTAGACTGGCTATATGAAAAATTAAAAGTAGCTCTGATGGCACAGCGCAATAATACAAAAATAGGAACATTGCACATGCTAATCACCAAGGAACCCCTCATTCTACGCTTAAAAGGACAGTGAAATCCCCGGTACTGAGACGCAAATACTGCACTGGAAATTGTGTCCCAAAAACGTGAAAATGTTAATGAGACAAAAATACAAATACTCAGTTGTGAGGAGCGCTACTGGGTATTACAAAATAAGGCAAAATATGAAATTCATAATTATTATTATTAACACACAAATTAATCAATTTTATGAATTCATTCATTTTTTAATGCTTATGATCTGTATAAAGATTTCACTTATATTTTATATTATTGCTTCCTCATAGAGGAAGGTTTGTTTTCATGAAAAATTTTTTTTTCGAGATTTTCATGTCAGTATGCTTAGAATCACCTAAAACATCGAGAAAAATGGTCTAGAAAATGTGTCCGTATGTGTGTGTGTTCCAGGGACCGAAAATTCAATCATCCATAACTCGCGAATGGCATGATCGATCGTGCTCAAATTTGGCACACAAGTAGAATATTAATTCCTCTTCAATTGCTGTAATTTTTGAGAAAATATATCTATGTATACTGATTTTATAGAATTTTTAATTTTTTTGAAAAATGTCGTATACTCTCTAACTTTTGTAAAAGTTCGCCGATATGGCTAAATAGTTCTTTATAACTAGAGAGACATTAAATGCTGTTTGGTATTGAATTTCGACAAAATCGGTAAAGCGGTTCGAATTTTATAGAATTTCGAATTTATGTAAAAAATCAAAATTTTGCTATAAATCGCGTCGAATTTCAGCAAATTAACTGAAATGTTCTACAAACGAAAAATAATATACAGTCCTACTGTGTACCAAATTTGATGGTGGTCGGTAAAATCGTTCAAATATTACACCATTTTGAATATTTGAAAAAATAGCGATTTTCGCTATACCCTTCGCGGAAGTTACTAAAGTAAAACAAATGTTTGTGCCTAATAAAAATGAGATGTGCCGGTGATTTATTCATTTATTCAAAACAAGAATGCAAAGTGGAACTTTGCACACTGCTTCCAAAATAAATTTTGCTTTTGACAAAGCTTTCTCTATGAGGAAGCCAAAATCAGTTACAATACTTCCTTGTAGAGGTTGCTATGTAAAGAGCAAAATTTAATGAGGAAAAAATGTGCAAAGTTCCACTTTGCATCCTTTTTTTATTTTATTTTGCTTCTTCATGAAGGAAGCTTTTCTCTTTTCATGAAAAATTTTCTTCGAGATTTTCATGTCCGTATGCTTAGAATCACCTTAAACGTCGAGAAAAATGGTTTAGAAAATGTGTCTGAAATTGTCTGTATGTGCGCGAATGGCACGATCGAACGAGCTCAAATTTGGCGTGCAAGTAGAGTAGTAACGCCTATTTAATTGTTGTGATTTTGAAGAAAATATATCTATGTATACTGATTTTATAGAATTTTTAATTAAAAAAAAATGTCGTATACTCTTTAACTTTCGTAAAAGTTCGTCGATATGGCTAAATAGTTCTTCATAACCAGAGACACGTTAAATGCTATTTGGTATTGAATTTTGACAAAATCTTTAAAGCGGTTCGGATTTTATATAATTTTGCATTTTTGTAAAAAATCAAAATTTTGCTATAAGTTACCAAATTTTGTGGTGATCGGTAAGGTCGGTCAAATTTTACACCATTTTTAATATTTAAAAAAAATGCGATTTTCGCTATAACCTCCGCAAAATTTAATAAAGTAAAATAAAAGTTTGAGCCTAATAAAAATGAGATGTGCCGGTGATTTATTAATTTATTCAAATAAGGATGCAAAGTAGAACCTCGCCGATTCTTCCTCTTTAAATTTTACTCTTCATAAAGCTTCCTCTATGGGGAAGCCAAAATCAGTTACAATGCTTCCTCGTAGAGGTTGCTATGTAAAGAGCAAAATTTAATGAGGAAGCGATGTGCAAGGTTCTACGTTGCATCCTTGTTTTTATAACAAAAATATGACCGGATAAAATAGATACAGAAATTGAGTTGATATTGAATTTATTTCCCACGAAAAAGGGAAATTTGGAATTTCATCGGTTAAAAATTTTGATATTTTTGGATTCCGACTTTTTGTGCATAAAAATCAGATAAAGGGAACCAAAACGACATTTTTTCGAGGAGGGATTATTTTTTGTTTTTGTGAAATAAATCGATTTTTTAGCGATGTTGGTCATTCTTCAAACAATTGGGAATATGGGTGCCAAATTTTTCATTGAACTTCTCAAAAATGGCCAATTTATAAGTGATTTTATACCCGTTTCCATTGGGCTGCAGCAATCTTGCAATTCGTCTTCTATCGACACTTTACAGGACAAGTTTAATCCGATGAATCCAGTGTTCGCGACTTGAATTTTCAAATAGCGCTGCTGTGCGAGTGGAGTATATAATACATCAAATCCTGACCTCTGGTAGATGAAATCCTGCATAGCAGATCAGTACACAAATACTGTATGTACTCGATATGTCCAGTAAACTATATTTGCACCTTTAAAAACTTTTTTTTCAAAACAACTTTTTTGCAACCCGAGTGCATGATACCTAAAAAAAAATATTGAACCGATTGCCTTGAAATTTGGTTACCATGCTTAATTGACACCGTTTTATTGTTTGACCAACGAAAAATGCAATCCAATGAATTTATTTTTATACTCAAAAAATCGGTAATTTTTTTTATTATTCGATAGTTTGAGTTAAAAATATATTCGGATCCTCAATTAATAATTTTTTTTTTTTCGTTTCGTCAAACAATAGCCACGTGTGTGCGAAATATCGGCTTTTTTGTTGCGGAAATAATGAAAAAACTCCAACCCTGAAAATCATTGAACGTTGTGCGTTGAAGGGCGTGGGTCGGTTTTTCTTTTTTTTTGGAAAAAACGTCTGAGACATACGGCTTGTTTCAGAAAAAAATAGATTGTCGATCGTTGCAAAGGACTTTTGCAAAATGAATCTCGTAAATTGTCCGATAACTTTCGATAAAATTGAAATCATCATCATGAATTACAGTGGTTTTTTTGTACTGAGTAAATTTTTATATTAATTTATTTATTCTTTATTACGCATTACAAAATGCAAAATAATCGTATAGCAAGAAATGAAGGTTGATTCATATAATATTTAGAAAATGTTTTCTTTTGATAATTTACTATACATATATGTAGTCGTTATTATTACTTATTTATATATTTAATCCCTTCGGTGGAATTGACGCAATAGCGCGTCGATATGCTATTGGCGGCGAGAAGTTCGTGCCACCGAAAGGGAACAATACTAACTGTCAGTTACAAGAAGTTTCCATGCAAATGATATGTTAAAATACGTGACATAATCAGACTTTCTTATTTTCACTAACTCCCTCGTAAAAGGCACGTGAGTTTGTTGTATATAAGATCATGCTTTGATAAATGCAATATAAAGTGAACATGAAAACAAACAATAAACATGCCATGGTTACGTTGAATCAGTACAGCGGTTTATGGGTTTTAAAACAAAAGTCGATGACACGGGAATGACGATTTTTAAAAAATAAAATATGTGATATCTTAAGATTATATCTATATTTTAAAAAACTCTATACCCCACTAATTGATCTCCGTTGCTTTACTCGTATATGGAACGGGCTCATCGTCGTCCTCTGTCTCCAGTTTTCTTATTCTCTGCAGCTCTGTGGTTCTCGATCTGAATAAACAATTTTTTAAATAATTTATTATGTAAGTTCGTTGTGTGAGTTCATTATTGATAGGTGTCAAAAAAATGTAAATGTCACCTGATATCTGCTTCTTCCTGTTCGCGCTCTAACTTCCGGCGCTTTAATACTCTGAATGCCACGCAAATTATGATCATCAGTATGGGAATTAAACACCCCAAGATTATACCTGACGTGATGCCTGCTTGACGTGAACTGTACTCCTGCTGACCTGTATTGCATTGACATATGTTTATCAAGTTTTTCAGTATTTTTAAAAAGTAGGGATATGCGAATAATTTAAAAATTATTTAAACACGGATAAGATGTTTTTTAAAATTTGAAAATTCATTTTTTTAAATAAGAAAAAAATGTAAGATTTTTGTCGAACAAGGAATTGAGTATCACTGTTGTTCGATCAATCCGATTTGAATATTATTCCACAGCCAATAAATAATTAAAGAGGAAGCTTAATCAAGGTTGTAATAATATTATGAATTGAGGGAAAAAAGCAAAAAAATATAGATGGAAATCTCCACTCCACGATGAATGCTAATTAATTTTCTTTACAAGTGTCAAATTAAAGTCGCCCAATGTTATCTCGTTTTCTATTATTCTCATGTGGAATAGAAATTTCTATCTGTATGTACATTGTAATAAAGATATAATAAAAACTTTATTAAAAATCATTGGATAAATCTTTACAAAAATTATTACAATACGCAGTATTAGTGCATATATAGCCATATACAATAAAAACATTGTACTTGCAGTATTACAATACAGCAACATTGTCGTCACAACAGATACGACTAATTTCTATTCCACAGGAAATGCAGTCATTTTTAAATGAATTTCATGATCAAGTCGATGAATGGTCCTGTTTGCGAAAAAAGTGTGCGTCATTTATTGAAGACATTTATGTCTGTGGTAACTTCACAGTGAACCTATGGACGGTAATTCTTGCCACGACCAAAAGGGCCCAATACTATTCATTATTATTCCGGGTAAAACCTTCGATGAAATGAAACCATTAAAGTTTTATGAATGAATCTTAGTCTACTATTTATAATAAAATTGCCGATACCCCGCCAGATCTTCACAAGAAAAAATCAATCGATAGTCTGCAATGTAACTGCTGTACTTAATAAAAAAAACAAAGTCAAGGTAAAGAAAAAGAAAATGCAAATGTACAAATATAGAATAGCGTTTACTTTAATAGTGACAGAGCGATGCTAATTAGTCTCTGAATTTCCGATAATTCGTGAGTCAATTAATTTTGCAAGTTTCGTTCACGCTTCTTTAATTTATCTTAATTGGTGTAGTACAAATTATGGTATTAAAAGCCTTATATTTAACTTTAATGCTTATAAAAATGGCAAAGAAATATCTTATTCACAAGAGAATTATTAATATCAAAGCGATAGACACGTGAAAGGAAGAGATGGAAGGAAAGAGCACGGAAATGTTTTCTTGCAATGATCCGTTAGGGTAGTTTTCGAGGGAAAGGTTTTACACGTCGCTCTCTTTGCTCGGACTGCCGGCTTTTCTGAGAGAATCAGTGGCTGTCGATTCCGAGTCATTTGGCGAATTGGGCTCGTATTTGAGGTCCCAATCTTTCTCCTCAAACTCGCTATACGGGCGATTGGGTAGAGGCTCGTGTGTCCGATAAACTTTTTCGTAATTTCGACGTTTTCTCGGGCCACCGGCACTGCCGGTCGTTGTGCTTGTGTCGCTAACAGGCGAAATCGTTCGATCGTATGGCTTGAGTGGCGTCGCTTGACGCGACAATCCCGAATCATTATCGATACCAGAACCACGCTCCGAGAAACGTCCTGAGAAACGCCACGATCTCGCCGAACTCTCTGATTTCTGTTTCTTTCTCATGCAAACTACAACAGCCGCGACGATCGCTATTGCCGGCACTATTACCGCGCTTATAATACCCATCGTTGTCCAAGCTGTACGCTGCGAATACTCGATCTGACCTATATTCGTGCAACACAAACCCATAGTCAATTTCGAGAAGCTCTCAAGAACGTCGCATCATCGATTTTGTACTGATGATGAATAATAGAACACGAGTTGTATCGTGGATATGACACTACCGATATTGCACCACATTATCGACTAAATATATTCCTTAATTAATTGGATGGACTTTCTTGGTGCTGTGGTCGCAAGTGTGAAAGATGATAAGGGCTAATCGGCTATTGGTGACCAAATTATTAGAAGACTGTTTTCTTCTTCATATACGTTTTGACCCTCAGGGTCCTCTTCAGTAGTTTTTTTATGTTACGTAGATTTCCTATTTATTCCGATTTTTTTTTTTTTTTTGGGTACCAGAATTCATGGTCATGTGAAGTTCTTTTTTGGAGATTAAGTGTTTGATCCGTATGTGATCAATTTTTCCTGGACGATGTACTATATTTGTTTTGCTTCCTAAAGAAGCTTTGTATTAGTAAAAAAACATTTCCCAGATTTTAATGTCAGTACGTTGAGAATGTTCCAAAATGTCGAGAAAGCACATCTAGTAAAAATGTCTGTCCGTATGTGTGTATGTGCAAATCATTAAAAATCCGTAACTTGAGAACGGTTTGAGATTTCGAACTAAAATTCATACCACGTGTTGAGGGATTGAATCCTCTTATTTGGTTTAACTTTTATCCAAATCTGTACAGTCGTACAAAATCACAAAATTAACTAATGAATTACAAAACAAAGCTTCTTGAGAAAACCGGAAGTGATAAATGTACTTTGATACAATCAGAGTAGAACACACTGCAACAAAAGGAAGAGAGCAAGCAATATGCCAATGTGATTGGCAGCTTTCTTGTTTTTGTTCAACACTACATTTTTACTTCTTGGATAAAACATAGGAGGAAAAATGTAATGTTGAACAAGAACAAAAAACAAATATATTGCGTCATCCAGGAAAAATTTAACACATACAGATCAAACACTCATTTTCCAAAAAAAAAACTCTACAGACATGAAATCCGAAAATTAGGAATAAATAAGTAATCTACGTAATATATAAAGAATCGATTAACCTTCACCACCTTTAATTAGATGGGAACTACGTAAGGATACAATAATATAGAGTTTGAAATTCCTCAAATATAGATCCAATTTTCTATCATGAGTCTTAATTTGAATAAGATTAATATTTTCACAGAGAATGTTTCAATTTTCCTACAAATATGTAGGGTGTGAAATAACTTCATTTTTATCAATATTATGAGCTTTGAATACTCATTACTTTAAAATTCGATGCATTTCTTTAATTATTTAAAAATAATATTGAGTGTATTTTTATGTAGGAATAACAGAACACGAATAATATGATGGAAATCACAGAACAGATATTGAAACACATTTGACGACGAAATATTAATCAATCGTAATTAGTGGGATTGAATCTACGTTATGGGATACAATAAGATTGAGTTAGTAATTCCTTAAATGAAAATTCATTTTCGGATTACCATTTTCAATGTAAATCGAATACATACTTGTAAAGGAAAATCGTTTTTCTTTTCTGCCGAATGGAGTGTTAAGATTAACTTATCTTCAATCAATACTATGAGTTGTATTGACTCATTACTTTGAAATCAAGTTAATTTTTGTTAATTATTAAAAAAATAGTACTAGCACTGAATTTTTGTGTATAACGAATAATGGAATACGAGTAATATCGCAGAGATCATATTAGCAACATTGAAGTACACTCATCAATGAAATTAAAAAAAAAAATTTTATTCCATTTCAGGTCGCATCAACAACATGGTTATTAGCGACCGTGATGAAATTTTGATAAATGATAAATTGAATGGAAACTACGTTTAAATGCAATAAAATAGATTATCGATTTTAAAAAATGGAGATTCTATGTTTATTTTAAATTTATTAAAAATGTCGTTTTTATGCTTTATCTAATATTTCAAGCGGGATAATAGAATTTATAGGAGAGAGTAAAGAAAAAATAAACTTACGAAGACACTCCGTGTAGCCAAACTCTGGAGCGTCCCATTGACCCGAAGGTGTGCAGGTCCTTCTCTGATCGCCGATCAAAACGAAGTCTTGATTGCACTCGAATGTGACCTTAGTTCCTGGTACGAACAGGAAATTGCTTTTCCTCCCGAAACGCGGAGTCTCAAGAATGCCGCAAGAAATTACTGAAGCACGAAAGTGAAAAAACGTGTGTTTCCAAAATATTTTCATTAGACAGTTAAAGTAAAAATGAAAGTAAAAACTTGAGGACTCCATAAAAAATCAATAAAACATATCTGCAAATTTTTCCCGAAGCCCTTACGACCATTTTTCAAGCTTTAGAGACGCTAACGCGCTTGAAATTGCTTCGGCGACCGAAACGCGGAGTCTCAAGAATTCTGCAAGAAATTACTGAAGCACGGAAGTGGAAAAATGTATTTTCTCAATTATTTTTACTCCAACAGTCGCAATAAAGATAGATGTAAAAAATGGGAGCTCCATAAAAAATATAAATAAACGGTGTATGCAAATTGTTTCTGAAGTCCTCTGAATATTTTTCAAGCTTTGGAGACTTTAATGCGCTTGAAATTAGAATCTCACCTCGTCTCGAATTCGTCGCTTTTATCTGCGTGTACGTATCGTAATAGTTTTTTGTAAAATGCGCCATATCTCGATTTAGTGTTAACGCGTAGTCGTATTGGCACTGATAATTTTCTCCGCATAGTTCCTGTGCTCGAAGTATGTCCTCGGATCTATAAATACAACAACAAATATTGCGAAATATTCTTAAGAAGTTTATCTTTAAATATTCCTATAAGATTGCAAAGAAAAGTTTTTCCAATTCAAAGAAAAAATTCTAATAAACTCGGAAAATAATAATAATAATAGTCATAATCTTACCGATTGCCCGGCAAAATATCGTTCGGTTTACTTCGCCACTCCGGTTCAAAAGTTCGATTTGCAAAATGACTCGCAGTCCTGCCAAATTCTCTGGTAAATAAGGGACCTCCTTTTAACTTATCCTCTTGATCCTCAAGAAGCCAGTTTATTGCAAAATCCTTATGAACGCGCTCGAAGTTGTTGAGGTTTCCAATGGGCGCAATGTGACCGTCAGGATTTGCGAAATCATCCAGTATATCGTAACTCCAGTTGCCCATTAAACCACGCGTTTTATTCTAAAGCAGAAATTATTTTTATTGAAAATTTCCACAAAAAAAAAGCTGCGTTAGCCTATTTCAGCATCTTTACATTAATTTTCTCTGTGAAGAAAGTATTCTTCATTTTTTGAAAATAATTGCTTTTATATGAATCGATTTGAATTTTTATATGTGAAAAATTATTACTAAGATGCATATTAATATTTATTGGAGGAGATGGGTTCTTCAGTCGGTTTTCAATTTACCATGTATGACCAAGGCAAGAAAACTCTTGCAGTCAAAAACCCTTGATTTTCAACAACCTCAACACCAGCACCGGTGTCGAACATAATTATGACTTCACTTTGATTCAAGATGTACGTCGGTGTGTAAACGACGACTCCTGGAAAGTGTTGGAACTTCAATGACGGTCGATCGAAGTACACTCGACGTCCTTCAGCGAAAACGTCCAAGCGATACCGCCACTGGGCATGCGGTGGTCGAACACGAACCTCAATGATTGCTGAATTATTTCCTCTTGCTAGAAAAATAAAGATATTGCAATTTTGTAATAAATAAAAAAATAAAATAAAATGGTTTTAAAAAATCTAACAGTTATTTTATTGTTAAAATGACTATGACTACTAACATATTGAAATATTATCCATTAATAAATCAATCGTTGATCATTTTTTATTTCGTTGATTTTTTAATTTCAAATTTCTTTCTTGATTTTATTTTTATTTATTATTATTACATAATTATCATTATTATTCAGTGACTGTACCTGCTACTGATGTCAATTGCGTGGCCCGAACTTCACCATAATAATTTTTCGGCATCTGCTCAAATCTGCCCTGAATGTCTAGTTTGTCTTTGGCGTTATCGACTCTTACGAGGACGAATTCGCCCTTGCCGTTGAACGTGTACTCCAATCCGTCGAACGTGACTACGTGAGGGTCCCCGAAAACCGTAGCTATAGCGGGCGATTGATAAGCTACGCAATCCTGCGAAGGCCTTCTCTCAAACCGGAAAGTTTCACAACCGACAGCTTGCTCTTCCTGCCATAGACAGCAAAGGTACATGGGCACCATATCATGGAACCAGTGCGAAAGAGTAGGCACTTTGTTAGCCTCGTTCCATGGCAGGTAGCCCAAATTGTGGGATCTATGGGGTCGTGAACCCCACTGCTGATCGTAAGTCAACATAAGATAGCCATTCTTGTCGTAACAACATTGCTGCTCCGACCCATCGAGACTGCGAAAAAAAAGTAGTCGCAATCAAATAAAAAATCATTGAAAATGATGCAAATGAAATAAATACATCTAAGAATGCTGAACACATACTGTTAAAAAAATTACTGGAAAATCGCAATACCGGACTGAAAATTTTTATTCACAATCTGTACCATAAATTCCTTGTCCATCTGTATTTGATATTTAAAGTAACAATGCGGAAAGAGATTTGAAAAATTTTGTAAATTTACTGTTACAAAATACTGGGCTTTTATATTCTAATTTTGCTTTTAATGTCGCCTTTAAATTTCGTACACATATTTATTATAAAATCAAAAGCAACCGACGATGAAAGTAATGTTCGAAGTTCTGAAATTACAGTCATGGTCGACGGATAATTTATTATCTACTTGAAATTTTTTTTCCCAATGCACATGAACATTATCATACGTCTTAGCAATTGCCGTGACAATGAATTCGTAACTTCTATAGAGATATAAAAGTCTTGCAAATGAATTTGCAAATCGCTCAACTCATATTAAAAATTTAACGGAAATTTTACGATTGCACTTGATTACAACAGAAGTTTTGTAATTTTCATTAAAGATTTGAAGAATTCATCTCAACGGACATAACATTACGCGGCTATTGTTAATTTTAGTGTGAATGTTATACCAATCATTATTTCAAAAACCAGTTTTGTAAATTTCCTATTACTTGTCACAGTTAATTTACAATACTTTTCAACAGTGCAGCTCACCGACACCCTCGCATTGACGTCATTATTCACAAGACAATTGTGAGAGACTCTTGTACGCCCACACAGAGGAAACAACACTCTTGACAAGAGCCAAGGGATGAAGCGTTTAGAGACGCGGTAAATGAGACATTTTACGACGAGCCTTAGACTCGTTAACGTCTACTCTCGCGATATGCCCTTTTGTATTACACATTCACTCTATCTCGAATAAATAGAATGTTTTGAGTCAACTCATTTTCGAGTTTCTTACAGAAAGCCAAAAATTCCACTTGGTTTCCTCATTATTTTTCACTGCTTTCTCATGGGATTGTAAGACATAAACAAAATAATGATGCAAAGGGACGGTGTACAAGGTTTTACTCATTGCCGTCACTGCTTATAAGACCCCTGTGGGCTCACGCAGAGGAACCACCACTCTTAAGGGGATGCTGGAGTGGGCGATTTCGTAGTATACACTGTTCATCGTAAATATGCTACAAACATACCTCAAATTTTGCACGGATGTCATAAAAACCTTCATGCTTTGGCGTCCGGTCTGATTTAACACATCTGAGTTCCAGAAAAGTTTATATCTTACTTCAACGGATCTTTTGATATCTCGAGCGGTCATATTCGTTTTTGAGAGGTTCAGTAATATACATTTTTTAAACATTTGTTGTATATCTTGAACGGTAATTCGACCAGGCGCCGAAGCATGAAGGTTTTCATTACTTCCCTGCTGAATTTAACGTATATCTGTAGCATATTTACGACAAATAGTGTACTACGAATTACCTAGTCGACTCCAGCATCCCCTGGAGACCAAGGAATGCGGCGTCTTGCGAAGCTCTGGATGAGACACTCTACATTGAGAAAAATAATCGTTAGACCCAACAAAACTGGCGTTTGCGGGCGGCGAAAAGAAAATTTATTCGATCGAAGGATATATTTCGTTGATCGAAGCGATTCGAGAGAGAATCAAAAAATCTTTCGATTAGTATGGCAAAATATTATGTCTAATGGTCAAAATATGTTTTTTGCCGCCCACAACAGCATGTTTTGTTAGTTCTAACGATCTTTTTGTCTCAGAGTACGATGAGAATCCCTCATTCATCCATTCATTGACTTCTTCTCGCGAGACACTTTTTGGTATTGCTCTACTAAAAAAAGGATCCAAAGAACCTTGCACATTGTTTTCTCATTAAATTTTGCTCTTTACAGAGCAACCTCTACGAGGAAATATTGTAACTGATTTTGGCTTCCTCATAGAGGAAGCTTTGTAGGGTAAGGTAAGTAAGGTGTAAGGTTCTACTTTGCACCCTTCTTTTGAATGAATGAATAATCAGAGCACATTGCCGCTTTGTGGAAATATCATAAAGACGAACGGCACAGGAATACTCTCGAATACTCTATGGACTCTATTTTTTGTTGTAGAACAGGATAGAAACTGGCATTTTCTCAAATTTCATTGGGAACCAAAAATATGGCTAGTTTATACGACATAAATTGCAACTTTTCGCAACAGACTGTACAAAATCACTATGAAAATATGTTACATTTATCATTTTCGGGCTATATCTGACATTTTTTTTTTTCGTTTTCCATGAATCAGCAACTCAATCAACTTCTAGCTCGATATTTGATGCCGAAATTTGCATAAAAAATAAAACAAACAAATATAGAAAAATCACAAAAAATCAGAACCTCATGAAATTTTGAGCTCAATATCTCGAAAATTCAAAGAGTTATCGTGTATACAGACATTTTTCAAAAAATTAAAAAACGCGTAAACAGTGAATGACCAGGAAGATATGTCAAGACGTTCTCGAGTTATAAAGGTTCAAATTTTTCGACCGTCTATCATACACACACACATGTAGACATTTTTTCTAAACCTCTTTTCTCCATGTTTTAGACCATTCTGCGTGTCCTGACATGAAAAATTCGAAAAAAAGATATATTTCACGAAAATAATCCTTCCTCTGTGAAGAAGCAAAAAAAAAGAGCCCAATAGAATATGCTCGAAGATAAGAGATATCAGAAGCAAAATACAATAGCTATTTATAGGTATTTCGATTAATTTGTTCTTCCAGCAATTTGCTCGACCCATTTTCTCTTTGGTTGATCTATAGATCCTTGGATAGGTGCTTACTTGGGAGCTCCGGTTTTGACACAATGTATCGCTCCTTCGTTGTAATAGCAATCGGGATTCGAGTCCTTGTCGCAGTCATAATCAGGCAGAAAGCGTCCTTTGTCGGTCAAAGCATGCTCCAAAGTACAAGGGCAGAGGGAAATTTCGGCGGCAAAGTTCTTCAAGTATCTATCATTCATGATCCACTTGTCACAAAGCTTCTGCGGCCACTTGGCACCGTATTTCCGTTCCCACTGTGGCCCAAAGTACCATGCTAATGGAATGGGTTTGCTCCATAGTTTTCTATTAAAAAAAAAAAAAAAAAAAAAAATCGAAATATAATGAATCATTTAAGTAAATATATCGACGATATAATGGAATAATCGTTACCTCTACACCGTTAATTATTTTTTATTTAACAGCACATTCATAGTGTCATCTACAGATAGAATACATTAAAATCATTTCAACTCACGGAGTAATTTCAAGCCCGCCGAAATATTCACCCGGATTAGTTAATTCAATTTGAATAAATCCAAATTGCATATCGCTCTGTAAAGGGTTCTCTTTATTCCTATAAGTCCCTGGAACAATTGTGTAATAACCTGTATTGGTAGTGTCCCGCTAAAATTAAAGGATTAACAATTAGCCATCTAGCATTAAACGGATCGTAGCAGAAATACCAAAAGAATGTTATTTAATTCACCTCCAAAAGCTCTATATATTCCAATTCTGGTCTTATCGTCGTTTCTCGGTAACCCCACAGAGATATCTTTATTTCCGCGAGCATATTACTTGTCAAATTATATGCATCCCATGTTATTTTTATTTCCTTTGGGTCACGCTTGTGCACCGCTCTCGTGGAAAAAAATATCTTTTCCGCTGCTGTTGCCGGTGTTTCTGCAAAACAAAGATGCATTTTTTACCGTTTTTTAAATCGGAAAATCTGATAAAGAACGCATGTAAATTAGACTTTGGGAAATACTACTATAATGCTTTCGCACTTATCGAGAATATGTAATACCAACTTTTAAAAAATAACTCTTCAATAAAAAGTGGTATTCAAATTATACGGCGTAACGCATAATTAGAGAATTCAATTTTGGATATAAGTGGCACAACATTTTTACAATGGTCAACTTTATTTTTATGGAAGATTGTTACTTACCGATGAAATATTTGCCTTTCCAGTCGTACCGTCCGCTACCGATGGCTATCGCGAAACGAATATATCCTTCAGCCTTGACGAAAGGCTGGACGCAAATCGCACGGTTTCTGTCGATCACCTTACCCATTACTTCTTCGGTATCGAATCGACATTTAACCACATCGGTTTTTTCGAAACAAGGCCCAGTTATGTTAACAATGGTACCACCCAACATGTTTCCACTCTCTGGCGCAAAAACCAAAGGCAAATGTGCTCCAGCTGATGACGAAAAAAAAGGATATCAATAATCAATTCAAAGATTATAGCAAGTTTATGGAAAATATGTCGCCTCTCTCTTACCGATATCCTTGTTGCAAGTTCCCAGCATTATCTTCTCGTCGATCCTGAAGATATGACGACCCGGAAAACCATTTGCCCAACCTCTGCTCGGTAAATCACGGACTGTTGACTGCTGGGAGTAAGGCGCGTATTCGTAACTCTGTGTTCCATTTCCTGCATTGAATCCGACCTAAGGAAAAAATTCAAATAGAATATCTACATACTAAATACTTTATTACAATTTTTCGACATGGTTCAGAAATTTTTGAAATATGACCATACATTTGTTAAATTCATTCCACGACAAAAAATTGTATATTTATGTAATTAAAACGAATAACTATTATGCTTCCTCATAAAAGGAACTTTATTTTTGTATTTTTTCTATTTTCATGATTTTCATGATTTTCATGTCAGAATTGGATGCATAATTCACAACATTGCGAAAAGTCGTTTAGCAACATTGGCCAGATGTATGACGTATGTACGTGTGTTAGTATGTATCCATTTTCGAAAATTCGAACAGAGATAACGCAAAAATCATTTTAATTGTCAAGCTCAAATTTCGCACACAAGTGGAGCAGCAACCCCTCTTTAATTACTGCGATTGTCGTCTGAATGTATGTAAAAATTTATATTTCGTAGCTTCTTTAATTTTTTTTAAAGGGCGCGGACTTGCCCAAAAACTAATCTATTATGTTAAATAGTTCTGCATGCAAGCATGTGCACTCGATATTGTCTGATATTTAATTATTCAATACGTTTCCAATATCATACCTGAGATATCCACCCTAAATTTAATATTTAAACAGCATAATATTCAACCACGATAAATATATAATTTAGTGACGAACGGTTAACAATATTGATTTCAAGAAATTGCGAATTCTTAAAAAATTTACTTCATCGCCTTCATTTTAGCAAAACGTGAGATAACAAGCTCAAATTCAGTATGTGAACAAAATAATACATGTTCATCTATTTATTTAAAACAAGGATGCAAAGTAGAAACTCGCATATTGCTTCCTCATTATTTTTCGCTATTTACACAACTTCCTCCACGAGGAAGCCAATATCGATTAGCACACTCACTCATAGAGATAGCTATGTAAGCTTCCTGACTTCCGTAAAAATTATTTTAATTTTTCAATACGTTTTCAACATTATACTTGAGATATCCAGTCGAAATTTAGTATGTGAACAGCATAATATTCAACGACGATAGATACATAATTTAGTGACGAAATATTAATAATATTGATTTTATGGAATTGTGAATTTTTGAAAGAATTAACTTCATTGCCTTAATTTTTGCAAAACATAACATAACAAGCTCAAATTCAGTGTGTAAACAAAATAACATGTTCATATATTTAGAAACGCGCGTATTGCTTCCTCACTATTTTTCGCTCTTTACAAAATTTCCTCGACGGGGAAGCCAATATCGATTAACATACTCACTCATGGAGGTAGCTTGGTTTTCTAAATAATTCATTTGATACACTTACGAATGCGGCAACTCCACCCTCTCCTCCAGTGGGATCGCCCCTAGCTTCCGTATGAGATGTCCATTGTATGTTCAGATAATTGAATATCGCATAGGTATAAACTTCATCGGTCGCGAGTACCAATTGGAATGTGTTTGTTTTATACAGCGAATCATCGATACCACCAGCAAAACTCATATTCTTCCAAGTCACGATGACCACGTGCTTAGGGTCGAAGGAGTTTGAACCCACGACTCCTTCTCGGATGTCCCACTTTACTCGCTCGCGAAGTTCTACCCCGAACTGATCGGTTCTCGTTTTTAAATCTCTCTCCTGTCTGTAATTGAATTCAATTAAACCCACTAAATATCAAATTAATTTTTTTTGTTTCAATTAAAAACGAAAATCAAGAGAAGATGGAAAAAAATGAAGAAATAATTGCAATTCAACTGTTCTTCAAATGAATAATCATCAATTGTTCGTTCCTTCATTCCTTGTTTAAAAATAATTTGACGTCATTCGAAACTCAAGTATTTATGGGGCATTTCATACCAACTCGACCTGAATCTAACCCTTGACCTCTTCGATTTCATTACCGATTTTTTATGTTATTGTTCTATCTTTAAATATCAACCATGATTTTTTTTAAACAATTCATATACTTATGATTATTTATAACGAAAATCCTGAAAGCCATTTTTTAGTCTGAAAAAAATTCTATAAATTCTGTATCAGATATCAATATTTGTAAGCTTAGGCCTAAAATGAGTCCCACCTCGTTTCTATGTTTTACAATTGTTTTTTAAAACGAAAATTGTAAAAACTAATTTTTAAGCTTATGATTATATATAACAAATATATTGAAGGCCATAATTTAAAAATCTAAAAAAATTTACAAAAATCGTGTACTCAAAATAAAGAACTTGGAGCCATTTTCGATATTGGGTATGATTTACCTTCTATTCAAAAAACATTTTTTTTTGCTTGACGAATCCCAGAGAAGAGATAGTGTGCGGTGAAAGAATTCGTAAAAAGTAGATACGACGTCCGGCCCATTTTGGAATGAAGCTCAAAAATATTGATATCTGATACAGAATTTATGAGAATTTTTTCATGCCTAATAAAATAGCCTTCCGTATTCTCGTCATAAATAATCATAAGTAAATAAATTGTTTGAAAAAAAAATGTAAAAATTGTGGTTGCTGTTTGTAGATAGAACAATAACATAAAAATTCGAGGATGAAATCCAAGATATCCAGGTTGAGTTGGCGTGGTATGCCCCTTATATACTATGTATAATAGTATAAATGCTCTTTTGGATACCAATTCAACTTTTTTTCTTGTTGTAAAAAAAAGTTAAATAACTAAATAAATATTCTACAAATAAAAACATAAATGTCACGATCTAAAAAAAAAGAGTTACGAAGATATTCCTACCTGAAATAGACGCCAGGACGTCTCTTATCAATATCTGTAGGCCTTAACAATCCGATACGACATTTGCTGTAAAATATGCCAATAAAGGCAGGATCGTTTTTCTCCGGCCAGTCCTTAGTCGGGAATGCCACGGGGTATGTGTAATGCTCCGGAGGATCACTGAATTCCAGGAATCCGTTCATGGATAACTAATTTATTAAAATTCTCATTTCAATATCACAGAAATATTTCTTCTATATAGTGAAAAATAAATCAACTTATTGAACATAATATATGTATTTTTTAATTTATGCAATTATTGATATGAAAAAATCTACTGGACTAACTCGAGTGTAATTGTATCTGAAGCCGAAGAAAGGAAGTTGGAAATTGAAGTTCTTGTGAATCTGCGATATCGAAGAGTGAACGTTGGTTTGGTAGTCACCCAAACCATCCTCGCCTCCCTTGTCGAAGTACCAGTACATCATCTCCGATCGAATTTTCTTCCATCTTAACTCGGGTATTTGGTAATTAGCAATTATGTTATCGGGCGATGGTGCATATCGATTGGCCTCAGGATCATCAGAATCTGTGAAGAAGAACCCGTTCTTTTCACCCTTAATTTCAAAGAAATTTATAACTTAATAACAATTGCTTATAAACCTTGTAAAAAAAACTTTCGAATGACCGCAATGAAAATTCAATTACCACAAACGAATTGCAATTTCCATTTTTTAATAAAAACTAATTCTAACGAAAATCAATAATTGTTTATAAAGGATATCAAACAAATTGTTAATTTTTTTTCTTCTTTTTTTTTTACTTCGGACGTTCGTGAATAATAGTTTAGGAAAATAAATGATTAATATCCAAAAGAAGTTCTTAACCCTTTCCTTTTAAATTGAATATCTGTTGCACAAATATGAACAATCATCGTTCTATTGTTAGACTAGTAGTAGTATCTTCATCTACAAAATGCGTACTACTCCGAACACCTCGATGTGTGACTCATCGTCGATTCATGCCTGCCGAGGAGCAAGTGAGTAACTGATAACGCTCAGATAACATCCAATATAATCAAAGTTGACGTGCAACAAATAACGAAAAGGTATACCATCCTACATCGATCCAATTATGACCAACGCACCTCGTCCATACGTAAAAGCATCATGGTCGAAGGTGCACCAGGTGCCAAGCTAAAGTTCGTTCATTATATGATCATAAAAAAAAAGGAAAAAAGGAAAAAACAGATACCAGCTAAACGATGTGTCACTGTGATTCACACATCTTCACCCTTCAATAAAGTTCCAAGCGAAAATTGTTTTTACAGTTTATAGAAATACTTCAATTTTTAATAGTTTACAATATCTTCGTATATCATTTGGTGGGAAGAAATTCTTTTGTGTCTGCCAATGTACGAATGTTATCTGTCTTTTGTTGTCCATTTTTTATCACATATCGTAATATTATATGAATAATCAATTTTTTATCATTTGCATTATCTTCGTTCATTATTTGGTGGGAAGAAATTACGTTGGGACTGCAAATCTATTGACACTACCTATTTTTTGTCGACCATTTCTGATCACATATCCTAAAGTTTGTCCTCTGTACAAAATTCTCAAATGAAGCTATAAATAATTTCGATTTTCTCGCTTACATCCTCAAAGACTTCCTCTGTGAATGCAGACATGCATAAATTCAACAAAGCCAATATCAAAGTCTATACTATACTTCAAAAACTTCACACCCTCATTTCTTTTATTAATATGTCGAATAACGTTCTCTGGAAATAAATTACATTTTCCTACGAAGATATTCCTGACCAAGTATCGTTAAATTAGTCCTGAATATTAAATAGACTCAGGAAGAAATACAGAAAATATATTTTTGCGATTGTGTCCTCAGTCATTATTTAGGGGTGAAAAAAAAAAGCTTAAAGAATGAAACAAAGGTTCACCATACTTAATGCGATAAGCGAGTGCTGTGGTCACGCCCATTGATAACGAACATTACTCACCGTAGCTAACATACTTTCCGCTTCTTTCAGCACCGATACGACCGGAAATAATAACCGGGTTCTCCGTCCGTGTAATTTCTTCTTTGGCCTCGGCGCCGTTAACCGCAGGATCAGGCAGAGGTGCAGCTTCAGATGTATTCAGGTGCTCCTGATGTGGATCTGTCGCAGGATCGTTACTGGACATGTGCGTATCATCTTCACTGATACTCTCCACGAGGTCAGCCACTTCTGATGGAGTCTTTTCTTCAACAGCTTCTTCCAATTTTTTTTCTACACGCTCGATACTTTCTTCAGATTCGCTGAGGCCAAAGACACTGTTAAAACTTCCTTCTTCATCCTGAGCGTAAACACCGATGATCACGAAGACTATTGCCAATAACCCTTTTAATCCCAATTGGGAAGACGACCTTTCTCGTCGCATTATGAGGCGACGCTCCTTTCAAGAATATAAGCAGACTAGCGGACCCAACGAAATTAGTTGTACGACTGAGCAGCTCGTATTTCTGATAAACCCAGTAATGATAACGAGCACTGATATCATCACGCGCTATCCGATGATAACAGGAATACTCTTATCTTCGTATCTCCGCGTTCCTGGATGAGGTGTTACACGCATGAAAGTGCAGGGGCCTCTTTGGCCTACATTTCCTCGGGGAACTCGAGGATTTTTTTACGAACTCATTGTCTTTACGGTGATTTTTTTTAACACGTGTAGGTGAAGAATATGTATAAGAAAAATTAGGGAGACTCCAGTTGAATTAGAGAAAAACACTAGAACTTTTTTTTACCGTAGGAAGGAGGTTGGCCTATTTAGCTACTGCGATTGAAAGCTCTCATTCTTAAAAAAAAAAAAATTCTTCATACCTAGCCGAAATTACGTGCTTTTGGCTTCGACCGTGAAGCAGAAAGTCTAACATTTATGCATTGCCAGGGACACGTATGCAATCTGCTACAGTGGGCAGAAAAAAATTGGTAATGCACTGACATCGATACACGAGGCGGCCGCCAGTCAGCAATCGCTGTCACTCACTCGATTGTTTTTGTTATTTTTACGAATAGGAAGTTATCCATAACCTTTAACTCTATAATTATATTTGCCTTTCTTCTTTATTCGATGCCTGCCCCGCTGACCAGCAGCACTCATGCAATACATGCAATACATGCAATTTATTTCTTATTTTTTATTTTTCCGTACTTTCGGCCGGGTATGAAGAAATAGTATATTACACACCTAGGGCAGTAAATAAGAAAGCCTCAGATCACATGTTTGACAATTACATGAGGTCTGAAACATTTCTTACTTTACTGTCCTAGGTGTATAATATACTATATATCAATTCTTGATAGACATAATCCCAATATTTCGAGTGATATTTATAATATAGTTTTATTACAATATTATGCAGAAGCTAACGACTTCGGAAAGAATAAAGTATTTGGATAACTCCAAATCTTAGCCCATTTTTTAATGTGTTTTCGAAAATACAGTTTTTGTAGACAGATTCAAAAAAAGGCTTGTCAATTTAGGACTGATAAGTCATTTAATTAGTCAATTATCCGGAAGGCAAATAAAATTCGTCTCGTTTTCTACCATCTTACTTGCCCACACTCAACAGTGCACGAAGATTTGGTAATTACGTTAAGAAGCATTCTGTCCAAAGGGGAATTAAGAAAAAAGAATGACAGTACCAAAACGTTATTAATTTTTTTATTTTTGCAGATCCCTTTACAATAAAGTACAGGTTTAATACACGTGCTAAACATCGATAAAAAAAAGAAGAAAAAAAATCACAAAGACACAGAGCTATACACCAACTGTGAGATTTGAGAAGAAATTGAGGCGCATCTTGTACGATTCTTTTTACGTAATTCATTGAAACATTTGTACGTGCGTTTCGACGCTGGAAAATAATAACATGAAATCTCAGCGAAATCTATACACCAACATTGTGTAGTATGCAATATTGTCGTAGTGTCATTAAAAAAAATTAAATAAACTTTTCTATCGGCACATGGCTCGTCAACTAACAGGGCATATACTTTTCTTGAAAATACGGGATCGGTATAAAATCTACGGTTGATGAAAAAACAAAAAAAATCTTCGATTTAATAATGTTTTATAATGTTTTATTCGTGTAATGAAATAAATTTTCTTTTGTAGTCGTTGGGGCTTGTGAATTTAGTTTTAACATTACGAGGACGAAGAGTTGTCGCCGTTGCTGTCGAGATAGCCACCCGTACCATTAACGACGAACGACGTACCCAAACCGTACAGGTGACCGCAATATTTGGCATCGTCTATATTGTCTTCGAAGAACATCTGTAAACAACAGCGTTTGGTTATTAAATTCACATTTAAGCAACGCTGATTCATTTTAATAACGTACCTCACGCATTTTGAAAAAGACCATTCCCGTTAAAAGCGAATCCGAGCCTGCTTGATGCTGTGGACCGACGCGTTGAAGTTCGAGCTGTTCCGCAACCTCTTGCAGTCCTCCTTTCAAATTCTTGCAAGATTTCATCAAGTACTAAAGAGAAAAGTAATTAAAAAATGTATTAGAGTTTGACCATAAGATTGCACAATTAGCACTTGCGTTTTAAAAATGTTTTTGATAAAATTTAATAATCAATGTATGTAACTTTGCACTAAAATTAATTACCGTTTGTTTAGGAAATTCTATCCAAGATCACTGGATATTGATTAGTGAACAAACATTTGTGCATGACTTTTTTCGGTAGTAAGAGCGTTTAGTTCGCTACGTTAACAATTATTCGTGAAAAAAATGAACAAGGCAAGTGATAAATTTACTTTGACGTCGTAGATCGTTGGAAAGTATATCCTCAGCAGTTCGAAGAATTCACTTTCCTCCTGTGGCAAATTTTGGTCAGTGAGAAGTTTGAGTAAGTATCCAAAGTCATAGCCAGAATGGAAAGACAGCCATTTGATGTCGTCGACGAGAACGATTCCAGAAGTCATTAATAGTTCCGCGAAGTCAAGAGGATCGATTCCCTCTTCTTCGTGTTTCTTGAATTGAATGCCACTGTTTTGCAACATATCTATGCTGTCCTGTGCGTACATGTCTTCTCTAAAATGAAATAGACAAATCGATAAATTGGATACTCTCGTGATCGTTCCAATGCTTTCGCGTGGCTGCGAATTAAAAAATATACTGACTGTAAATTAAATTTAAAATTAAATTGCCATGTCGTGTAACTTCCGCCTGGTGTATTGCCGGATTCGTCTAAAAATGTGAGGCCCAGTTGTATGATTCTCAGGAGATCGACGTTACATCGCAGCAACTGATACTGATAATCTGCGCTCGTTCTGAACTCTCCTAAAATTGTGTGAAAAAAAATCCCAACCTTGATATAATTGATTCTTGCAAAATAAGCATCGATCAGTTCAGCCACTTTTTTTACTTTTTATTTTTTTCAGTCATACAGACACTTTTTTTCGCTAAATTTGATATAAGCTACAGTGCTATGTACAAAAACTGCGGAAAAACGTGGCATCGATGACGACAACATATTTTGTGGAGAACAGATATTGAATAATTATTATTTATTATTTGATGTTTACGTCTTTTATTCTTTATTTCTTTTCATTTATTTAATTTATTTATTTGAGCCTTGAGAAGAAATTACATTGTGTAGCAATGAGAAATTTATAAATCATATGAATACCAAACCGTGTTAATTACCGATGGGCCTCGCGACAACTCCTGGAAATTCTGTGTCCATGGCAATGTACTGATACTGTTGCACAACTTGACGAATAGTGCGGAACTCTTCCTCCAAGTTGTGCCCCCACACATCTCGGATTCCACATTCTTCATTACTGGGCATACTCGCCCCTCCCTTCCCTATGGAATTAACTCCACCTGTGCACAAAATAACATTAACGTTAATCATGTTTATAATCAACTAAATAAGTATGTATCTCGAGAAGGAACAGAGGAGCATTACAATGTTCTTCTCAGTTACATTGCCTTACCGCTTGCGCTTTTCCTGACCATTTGAAGTTGTTTGTTGCAGCTATGGAATATGGATGCGATCCGTTAGAACTTTAATCACATGTAAAAAAAATGTCATACAAGGGACGAAAGGCAGAAAATTATAAAATAGCTACACAATTCATATTAATATGGTCTCAATTAATGTGAAAGATTCTTGATACAAACGTTTAAAAAAAATCAAGCGATGTTAATATGTGAGTAGTGGATAATCCATAAAAAATTACTGTAATTGAATTGTGAAGGTTCAACTATTATTGAAAACATTTGCTTCTTCTTAGGCCAAAACACTCAAAACTTCTGGAATGCATTTAAATGCAGCTCACGAATAACAAAAAACAAAGGGCAACAAAAATGCAAATGTAACCTAGGAACATTGGAGCCCAACCAAACGTTAGCGATAAGAGAAACAGTGTTTTGATTCTCAAAAATTCAATACTATCGAGTAAATCGACTCGAACAAAGGCACAACAAACGACAAAATCTGAGATTCCTGTCATTATCGAGCGCTCTTTTGACCCCACAAATAAACATTATTGTGACACGAAATCTGTCAAAAACACAAGTTTTAATTCACAAATTGCAGCAGACCAACTGAAGAATTCCAAAAAATAAGGAAATGTACTAAAAAGAATAACAGAGAGCGAGTTAATGATGCACCTTATAAAAGATTCTGAATACAAACTTCACAAGAAAATCAAGCGATGTTAATATGTCAGTAGTGGATAATCCATAAGAAATTACTGTAATTGAATTGTGAAGGTTCAACTATTATTAAAAACATTTGCTTCTTCTTGGGCCTAAACTCTCGAAAATTCTGAATGCATTTAATGAATAACAATGCAGTTAACTCATAACAAATCGGTACAAAGGGCAACAAAAATGGAAATGTAACCTAGGAACATTGGAGCCCAACCAGACGCTAGCGATAAGAGAAACATTGTTTTGATTCTTAAAAATTCAGTACTATCGAATAAATCGACTCGAACAAAGGCACAACAAACGAGAATATCCGATATTCCTGTCATTATCGAGCGTTCTTTCGACACCACAAACAAACATTATTCTGACACGAAAACTGTCGAAAACACGAGTTTTATTTCACAAATTTCAGCAGACCAACTGAGAAATAAAAATAAAAAAAAGGAAACATACTCAAAAGAATGACAGAGCGCGAGTTAACGATGTATATTTACCCTCATGTGAGGTTAATTGTAATCATTCTTTCAGTGACGAAAAGTTCGTTTTTTTTTTTTATTCTTCTCTTCTTCTCCTTAAGACTGACTGCTCCAGCCGCGGGATTCGGCCAGGCGTGCCAACCACGCGCGACTACCAAAAAAAAAAGCAGCAGCCCAGCCGCTCAGCTGGGGAAGTACAGCGGCGTGAGCATAACCACCGGAAATATCGTCGTGTGTCGTGTTGGCCTAGTGGGGATAGTGCTCAACGTTGTAATATCTCCATCTCCGTGAAGGCTCAAAATTTTTTCTCAACCCCGAAAATCCGGAGACTACGATTTCGCTCAAGAACTCACTATTAAGAAGTGCTCATTGGAAAGAAGCCGTGAAAATGGTGTTAGCCGACCTAGGGCGTAAAATTACGTCCGCTCTACGGTCTCTCAGCAATGCGACTGTCATCAATGAGGAGGTAACGCAACGTTTTCGGGTCAACTGTAAACAGATGGAATCTCATTTCGACATCCTCACTTTCCGATTAATAATCCACTATTTCATATCCCGCAACCCTTTTTTTATTCCTTCCTAAATCTTGAGCACCAAAAGTGGAATACGTTGCTTAAAATATTCACATGTTTATTTTTTCGACACCGATCTGCATGATCTGCAGGTTGTCACATGCTATGTCAGTTCACCGTCATGACTGAGTTTTTTTTTTCTTTTTTCCTTTTTTTTTTCAATAGGTACTGAATTCTATGCTAAAAGAGATATGTGCCGCATTGCTCGAAGCTGATGTCAACATTCGACTCGTCAAGAAACTACGCGAAAATGTGCGACAAGTTATCGACTTTGACGACATGGCCGGAGGCCTCAACAAAAGACGGATGATACAGAGCGCCGTCTTCAAGGAGCTCGTCAAAGTGCGTTGGAAAAATTGCTCCTCAATCGGCCAATTTTTCTATGGGTTTTTGTCTTTCAACTACTTTTTGTATCGCAGCTCATCGATCCCGGAGTGAAAGCTTATCAGCCGGTGAAAGGAAGACCCAATGTCATCATGTTTGTCGGTCTACAAGGCTCCGGTAAAACCACCACGTGTACTAAACTGGCTTATCACTACTTAAAGAAAAATTGGAAGGCTTGTCTGGTCTGTGCTGATACATTCCGCGCTGGAGCTTACGATCAGATTAAACAGAACGCTACAAAAGCGAGGATACCATTTTATGGAAGGTGAGATAAGCGTTCAGTCCAAATGAATGTGTATGAAATAGACACATTGGAGATTAAATTATTGAAGAAATATTGGCAACTATGGAAGAATCGTTGATTCTTCTTAAGGCCACTTTCTACATTACTTTATTACTTTTTTTTGTTGAAAATTGAATACACTAGAATTTTGTCCATGTGGAAATCTTCTAATTTGATGTTATACTTCTACATTAAATTTAGAAAAATTGTCAGTACTGGCGAATTTAATCTCCAAAGTTTTTATCCAATGCTCCCATTATTTTGGCAATGTACAATGCATTTTTTTTTTTAAACCCCCAATGTAAAATATGAAATATTGGCTCTGCGATTCTTTTCGGAATACAACATCCGTAAAACGACACAATATGTCTGCAATTTTCCACAAAATACTCTGGCTTTTAGTTACACGGAAGTAGATCCCGTGGTCATAGCTCAGGAGGGTGTTGACATGTTCAAAAAAGAAGGATACGAAATAATAATCGTGGATACGAGCGGTAGGCACAAACAGGAGGAATCTTTATTCGAGGAAATGTTGCAAGTGTCCAACGCTGTGGTAAATATCACCGTTCTGTATATCTGACAGTCGCAAAGACGTTCGGCAACACTAAAGCTAACATTTTACAGCAACCAGACAACATTATATTCGTGATGGACGCAACGATAGGTCAAGCTTGTGAAGCACAAGCAAAAGCTTTCAAAGAACGTGTCAATGTCGGTTCCATTATTATTACTAAGCTCGACGGCCATGCTAAAGGTGGTGGAGCGTTGTCTGCGTAAGTATTGAATTTATCACGTTGTACAACTGATTCAAGTTATTTTCGATCAATAGAATTTTCTAAGGGACTCGAGCTATGCGGTTGATTCACTTGATCAGTCAAACTGACTGAAAATATGTGTGAAACACGATTGGTATTCTTTGAATTTTAGAGTCGCAGCGACACAGAGTCCGGCTATATTCATCGGTACCGGAGAACACATAGACGACTTGGAGCCATTCAAGACAAAGCCGTTTATCAGTAAATTATTAGGAATGGGTGACATAGAAGGTCTGATTGACAAAGTAAACGAATTGAATCTAGACGACAATGAAGAATTATTGGAGAAGATAAAACATGGCCAATTCACGTTGCGAGACATGTACGAACAGTTTCAAAATATCATGAAGATGGGTCCATTTTCGCAAATTATGGTGATTATCAGGTCATTCGCAAAAAAAACTTAGTTGGGCGGCACATATCACTCAAACGTCCCTCCAAATATGTTTTTACATGAAATAATCTTTTCACCGTTTACTGAATCGGAGATTTTGTGTTGCAGGGCATGATCCCAGGTTTTAGCCAAGACTTTATGTCGAAAGGAACGGAACAAGAGTCAATGGCTAGACTGAAGCGACTCATGACTATAATGGACAGTATGAATGACGCTGAGTTGGACAGCAGAGACGGCGCTAAGCTCTTCAGCAAACAACCCGGAAGAGTTGTGAGATTGGCGAGAGGTTCCGGTGTAACGGAAGCCGAAGTCAAAGAAATGATATCGCAGTACACGAAATTCGCGGCAGTCGTCAAGAAAATGGGTGGAATAAAGGGTCTCTTCAAGGGCGGTGATGCTATAAAGAACGTTAATCCAACGCAAATGGCTAAGCTTAATCAACAAATGGCCAAGATGATGGATCCGCGAGTTCTTCATCAAATGGGTAAGATAATTCCCCTCGAATTCCTAAAAGTTTGAATTTAATTCGAATTTCGGCGTCCCGCGAAAAGAGATACACTTGAAAAAATCGATATTACTGCAGATAACATTTATTTTGAAAAATTATAGTCTTGAAAGTGATCAATTAATTGGTAGAAAAAATGAGCTGCTTGGCTAATTTTTAAAAAAATGTAGTTAAAGTTTGAGGCGAATTTTTACTTAAATTATGTTCCATGTACTCTTTATAAGAACACAGATGTTTCTATTTTTTTAAATTCAGAATTACATAAAATTTGAACGAGGACTGGTTTCCGTAAAATTTCTTTTGATCTTCACCCAATTAAACATCTATTACAGCTGGATATTATTTCGTTCTTGTGGAAAATTCGCGCACGGCGAATCCAAGTTGACTTAAATTCAACCAAAAGAATCAATTTTTTTAAATTCTATAAAATCTAAACCTTTTCGTAGGTTTCACTAAAATTCAATACCGACCATTTGCTTGCCAAGATCCGTTTAACTAATCAGCTAAAAAATTGCGGTAACTAGAGAACAGACATTTTTCGAAAACATCACAGTATTATTGAACCTGAAAAGGGGTTTCTATTTTTTTCGATACTTTAGACTATTTCAAGTAATCCGTCATAAATATCCGAGAAATTTCTCCGTCACGAAAACAAAGATTACCCTAAGAGAAAGCGAAAAGGAATCTCACGATTTTCTCCACATGAATGATGATGATAAAAATTTGTAATTTTTTTATGACTACAAATCATTGCACGAGTATTAACGAGAAAAATGAATTTTCAACAGGTGGAATGTCCGGTTTGCAAAACATGATGAAGCAACTACAGCAAGGAGCTGCCGGTGGATTGGGCAATCTGATGGGCGGATTTGGTGGCAAGTCTTGAGAGGAAGTTCCTGGCAGTACGACCGCTGCCGTAAATCACTCTCACTCTCAACAAAACAGAAGACACAGCCGAATTTAAACCATAATAGCTACATTCGCCTAACGATTTGTCGTCCCGTCATTGTTTCATATTTCAGTTGCATCAAGTGACAAGAAATGCGGGAAGCTATCGACGAAGCAATTCTTCTGTATTATCCCGTTCGCTGGTGCTCTCTCAGACTCTCGTTAAACATTATTGTTTCCTCATATTTAACAAAATCTTCCCTTTCGTTGAATACTCGTACAGAGCGCAAAACAAGAACCCGCGTTCTTTGGAAAAATTGAATGAAATCCGATTACCGATTTTACCGATCATACCTCGCCCGCCGAAAGTTTGGTTGAAGGAATTCTTCTGCGACGAGAGTAGAATTAATTTCCGATGCGAATACATATATCGATGTACAACATTGTATGTGCCCACGTCTTTACGTTGATTTTTGTAAATAAATTATTATATAATAAAACAAGTGACGGAAAGCCGAACGAAATCACAAGAAATCGATTCTTCACGACATACATATTTCTTATGTTAGGTTTCAACTGCACTTTTATGTTCAAACTAAATTCTAGATTTGTTCTGAACTTCTAAATATCAAAAACATATTACACATCCTTTTCATTGCACCATCTACTATCCAAAAACTGTTTGAATGAAATGTGTCAAATTTTCTCCAACTTGCGATTAGATTAAATTGCAGAATTTTTAGATTCAATTTTCAAATTTGAATGGTAATAGGACCTGGCAATACTGTAATATTCTTTAACTATCAGAAGATTTATAAAAGATGAACGCATTTGTTGAAAATATTTATTAGAAAGTTTGTGCAAATTGACCAAAAAAAATTAATAATCATAATAATTGACCACACTTGACAATTTCATTAACGTCATTACACAAAAAATTAATTTGGTTTTTCATCTTCCTCTATAAAGCGATTATAATGAGTGTCTTCATTACGAGATAAAAATTGATTAGGACATCAAATATTTAATAATTATGCTCTTTTAGGCATTGAAAAAGCAAATTGTAATAGCGCGCCACCGTCGCTCCATCATGTATGATTCGCGAAAATATGACCGCCTTCATACGCACACACACACACACACACACACACGCTTCCCCCACTTTCTTGAAACACATCGTCATCACGCATTACTTACCCAAGTGAATTGAATCTAGATTTTTCCAAGTTCTTCGTCGTCCGCCGAGTCATTATTTCACCGTTATTTCCTGTGATAAACTAATTAAAATAATCAAGTAAGTATCTTTGCGTACTATCGACGATTTATTTGAAAATAATTGAAAATAGTCGCGACGATCACTGCGCTGAAAAAACTTCTCGGGCTATTGCTAATGTCGTCGACGTGACGCGTTTTGTTATGCCGGCTTTTCATCCTCGAATCGGCCAAAATAAACGCACGTAGTTGCACGAAGAATATTATTGAAAATTTGATCACGATCAATTGGTAATTGTTGGATCGATTGGTAATACATATCGCAAAATTTTGCCTAACTAACCATTAACCATCTCACCATTTTAGTGTGTATGTGTACTCTGAGGAACATAATTTAATTCATTTTATGACACTTATCATCGCCAACAGGCCGCACGATGACACTCCCCTTCAGCAAAGAGAAACTCGAGCCGCTGACCGTATTTCTCAATCTGTGCAAACAAAATCCCTCCATTTTGCACAGCCCTGAACTTTCCTTTGTCAAATCGTTCATCGAATACTTTGGCGGAACTGTGCCCGATGCGGAAACCAAGACCGAAACAAAATCCAATTCCGAACAACTGCCAAAAAGCAAACCAATGGAATCGGAGCCAGTACCAGAACCGGAGAGCGACGAAAGCGATATGGAGTTGGACATGACTGGAGTCATCGGTGAGAATCACTTGCCTGGATTTGATATTTTGAATTGCAAATTGGAAGCTTTTAATCGGAAGCTTTTGGAAAATGCATAATTTTCATTGTGTTCTTACTTTTGCATTGAATGCTCAAATAAATAATTTTGTGAGATGAATATTTTTTAGAGGGACGTATCGATTAATTAAAGAAATTATTTATTTGGGTAAAAAAAATCATTACTGATTTAATTATTTGCAGAACCGGATGCGGATGCTCCACAAAAAATGGGCAATCCTACTCTGCAGCCGACGGAAGAGGAAATTGCAGAGTCTCAAGCAAAACGCTCGGAGGCTGTCTCTGCATTTATGGAGAAAGATTACGAAAAGGCAATTGCTCTCTACACAGAAGCTATTGTGCTCAATCCACAAGCGGCACTTTTGTACGCGAAAAGAGGACAAATTTATCTTATGATGCAAAAGCCTAATGCTTGCATTCGCGACTGCGATCGTGCCTTGGAACTCAATCCCGATAGCGCGGCAGCGCACAAATTTCGCGGACGGGCCAATCACCTTCTTGGACGCTTCGAAGAGGCCGCTGCTGATCTTCGGCTCGCGTGCAAATTCGATTTCGATGAACAAGCTGACGAGTGGCTGCGTGAAGTAACACCGAACGTAAGTATCAAACGCTTTTCAATTTTTTTTTAACTTATTCAAACATTTTGATATTCACGACCTGAAAATTTACGGAAATAATAAGGTAATGCGATGATGAACAGCTTTTGCAATAGGTATTTCATTAAATTTTTATCAAAAGATCGATCTTTTCTGTGTCCATTGATACGCGAAAAATTAAATTTAACCGCCTCTTTGCCAAACTATCGATTATTAAAGTTCACTGTTTTAACATGAGCGCATAGAAAAAGCGTTTTTATATTGTGAATAACATATATTTGCAAGAAATTCGTTCATATGCAAAAAACATATTGATCGAAGGTGGAGAATCTGAGCAAGTCTAAGATGAAACGCAAACTCGATTGATCATATAGTTTTTGAGATATAAATAAAAGAAATATTGGCTATTTATGTATGTTCACGGCACGTTTTCTTGACGTTGCAAAACCACATCTGTTCCACTGCTACGTTTATCATCGAATTACCTTAAAATATGGAAGACAATTTTTTTTAGAGCTAAATTAAGAAAAATTGAGGAATCGTTATAGTGTGACGGCCCGAAAAATAGCCGGTTTTCTCGATTTTTTTTTGGACCATTCCTGTAGGCCGATCAATGTGAAATTTTTTTCACATATATTCACATTCATAAATAAAACAAAATGATTTTTACTAAAACGATTTTTATTGTTGATATATGTACATATATTTTTGTTGTTGAAAATACCGTTGTTTTTAAAAAAGTCTCGATGGTGAATCATCGCGTTATGGAGGCTTTTTTTTCTTCTTTCAAAATTGGTAAAATGGCAGCAGTTTGAACAAAAATTACCGATATTAGCCGTTTTTTTCGACAGTTTTTCGTTACAAAAATGGGAGACTTAAAGGAGAAAGCTTCTATAGCGCGATGAAGAATCGGATCCAGAATTTTCTCCTAAAATTTGGAGACGATCGGTTGAAAACTGTTTCCTAGGGCATATCCACCGTTTTCAAAAAATGGGGTTTCGAGAAAATCGTGTTCAAAGTTTCGAGTGGAAAAATTTCATATAAATAGTGTTCTCACGACTAATCGGCGATGCCTGTTTCATAGAGTATACCTTCAGCTTTCTCATTTTGCTCATTTTCCTCCATTATCTCATGTCGTCGATCTGTGTGAGCCTCTCTACTGTCGAAGGAGCGTATAGTTCGCATTCTTGGCACTGAAGGCTGCTGGATCAATTTGCGCACTCATCGTTTCCATAAGTTTCAAAATTGAATCATAACCTTCATTGCAGGTGCAAACTAGGATTTCCACGATTTGTTTCCCGTTGAAAATGTTTTTGGCGCTAATTTGAATTATTCTGCATATTCGCACCCGTACATCGCTCTAGCAAATGATCCACTGTTAAATCTTCATAAATTGGCCTCAAAACTGCTTAGAGGTTTGAAGCAGTAGGTATAAAAGCGCCAAAAGAATAAAAATTGAACGCGGCGATAGAGCCGAAGGTTTCTGGCGCGCCATTCGCGCAAGGTCACTCGCCGCTGCTCCGTATCCTCCTCGCTAGGAATGGCTATTCCCAGCGAAGTATTTCGAATAACGATTTAATAATTGGAACGGATGTTCTTGACCGTATATATTAATGGATAAGACAAAAAATCTAATTTCATATTAGAAAGAACCCCTTACACTATTCAGAGTATGAAGATTTCCCGAAAATACCAGATAAAAATAAAGAAAACTCGACGAAAACTTTCGAAAAGTTCCGAATATAGTTTTGCAAAACAATTTTCATATAGATATTTTCACCAAAGACAGAAGGAAAAATAAGGCACTTGATTGGTTTTTTTTTTTTTTTTTTTTTCACAGCACACGATCTTATTTAAAAATACATAGTTTCCTAAACATTAACCAACCGCTAAATCTTGAGGTATATTCCTACTTATCCTAAGCAGTGCACGGTCCTTACGTTAATTGTTAACGTTATAATCCTTACCTAGTAAATCGGCTCGTTACCGACAATGTCAATGGTAATGATAATCATAATATTATTAACGTCATCACTCCGAATTGCCGCAACGGGGTACAGCTCGGATCGGTGATTGCGCGAGTCTCGCGTAAGTAGCTCGATAGCGGAACATCATCTTCGTAACGCGAATTGAAAAATTAGGAGACATTAGGAGAGGGATACATACAGTGAAAATGTGTTTATCGAAGCTACGACGAAGTTTCGCACGCGATAAACCGTTGAAATATAACGACTTTTGGCAGTCGTCGCTACACGATTCAATATTAAACCGCTACAAAAATGCATATCATAGCAAATGAAAATTCAGACAAGCTAAACAATTCTTCGATTACTTTGATTTCTCTTTTTTTCACACTTTTCCTAACTTTTGGATAATAAAATTACCTCATCTCGTAAATTCCTCTCTCCGAGTACGAACACAATCAGCACAATCATAAGAGCATATATATATATCCTTGGAAAAAAAGAAAAAATCACCTAACGATACTCGCTGTTGCAGTGGAAACATCTTTGGTAACAATAACAATTATACAATTAAATGAAACGCACTATCCGAAACTGTTGGAAATTCTCGAGGTGGCGCAATTTTTTCGTAGTTTTTTGTAGGGTTTTAATCGATTATGAACAATGTGTTTGTCTGTGTATGTGTGCACGTAATGATAACGTAATGACAATGAGGCGTACGGGATTTATGATAGGATCAGCAGCAGAATTGTAAGCCCCCATTTCTTTTTTCACAGAAATTTATCACTAAATGATGTTCATAATTATTTATCAATAATAAGAATCTGCAGTGTTTTCGAAAATATGTTCAAACTCTTAAGCCGTTGCTCAAAATCAATTTTCAATAAAAATTCACAAAAAATTGTGAGAAATTCGTGTATTTTTATGAAAATTAATTTTCCATTGCAATTTCTAAGAAAATTAAAACGTCCCTTCATTAAAGTTGCAGATAATTAGTGCAAAATAATAACAATCATATGAATTACATGATAAATATTTATAGAATGAAATGATGGGGCTTTACAACTGTGGATAACAGCGATCTTAAGTTTGGTCGTAGTTGGGGATAGGGCATCGATATTTTGATGAACACGAGCCAGGCGAACACTCTGCGGTTGGAATCTTTAATAGATTCACTTTAACTCATCGATGAAGTGCTGCCGGCTGCCAGCAGCGAGGCACGCATGTCACGCGATGAAAAGGACGAAGAAAATTGCGACTTGAAGCGAATTTTCCATTTCCTTTTGCTTTTCGTTTATTGTTGAGGATGGGATTTTGAGGGCCCGGCTCCGTTGAGACGCACTGCGCACGATGTCAGCACTCCTTAATTCGTCCCTCAACTCGCTGCCGGTTGGCCGTTTTTCTCGCCTTCATGCATGGCTGCTTCCACCGATTTCTTGTACTTACCGACGAGCTCTGGAAGGTCGTAAGCAATCGCCACATCCAGCCTGTTAATCGGGCAGCCACGGAAGTATGTGCAAGTTGAGCTTAGTGGCTGGAAATCGTAGAGAGCATTCAGGCGGAAGAAGTCGCGATAGACGTCCGGATCCGGAAGATCGTAACGCGAGATATTCGTCAGCGTGCTGAGACCCTCGTAAATGTGATAGTCCTGAGGATTCTCGATTATCTTGTCGCTTATCTCCTTCTTGTTACCGAAGAAGGTTTTGTGGTTGTAGTAAGTCGTAAGGTAGCAGTCCACCATTTTTGCGTGGTTACGCACACGTACCTGCGCACACAAGTTGTATTGAAGTTGAATAGCAACCGAATTAAGTCACCTTAAAATTGGATTGCAATTGTACATATAAACTCATGCAATTTCATAATTAAAGAAAGCGGAAAAATTTGGCGAGAGAAAGATTTCGTTTAGAGCTCAGTTCTTGTGTTTTATCCGTAATCGCTTTTGTTCATAATTACCTAATATATGAATCTGATGATACATAAGTAAATCTAGAAATTACTACACTCTCTTTGATAAATCTTAGAGACTACATTAGTTTATCAATGCAAATTGAATATATTGAATATAAAAAGAACGTAGACACCAACACACGGAGCTACAAAATATTTTGTTGTTATGATTGTGGAGAAGTAATTTCTATAAAGTTACAAGATTCTTGCGTTCAGTAGCAACACAATTCTATTTCGATAGTTTTTAGATGACTCAGTCACTTAAAGAGACGCCAAATTTTATAAAAACATCGCTCAAATTTGTTTTCGCGACTTACCGCGAATCTCCTGGCGCTTGCAATTTTATGCTCCACACGCTTGTCAATTGCGGAACGTAAATCTCGCAAGAAAGCGCGCTCTTGAGCGTAGAGTAGCCTGGTCGGCGCGCCGGCTTCGTAGGGCATTGACCACAAGGATGTGGAGTACATTATTGGCGGTTCAGCACTCGACATAAGCGGCGAAATGTTCCAGATCAGAGCTCCCTGAACTCTCATCAGTTCTTCAGGTTTTACTTGGTCAGCTTTGTTGAGAATGATTCGTGTCTGTAATTAACAGTGGGACAAACATTAAATTTTCAAAATATCGAATAGTTTATTGACGTACAAAAAAATACAATTTTCACATCCCGACACATTTTCCTGATTAACATTCATAAAAAACAATAATGAAAAGTGTTCGTCTTTCAAAAATCGTTTTTCCGTATAAAAATGATAGTAAATTCAATGTTGTTATTTTGTAACAGCAGAACTTTTTGCTACTTATCCCTATTTTGTCCTACATTTCAAACTTCAGCAATCTTACGCTCTTGAGTATGAATTGTTTATCGTGGAATAACATCACAAAACCGCATGTTAAAAATGATTTAACCAGAATCATCAGACATGATTCTCTGATTCTTGAAGGGGCACATTCCACTCAGAATGGAAGAAATAAATAAATTTGAATTCGTTGCATTCATGCGATCCAAACACAATCCATGGCGTAAAACTCTCTGAGTTTTGTACAGTTTAGATCGTTGGATGGTTTTTTGCTTACCTGGTACTCACGGCCCTTAAGCTGATCAAGTATAGCTTCAGTCTCTGGTCCAACGTCCAGTTTCGACGGGTCGTAAACCAAGAAAATGATATCAGCTCTGTCGATGAACCATTGGCAGGCATCATTGAAGGGAAACAGGCGTTGAACCTGTTTTCGGATTTCCAGAATGCCCGGAATCTCGACAATGTTCACCTGCGAGTGAATATCAAAATAGTGTCCAACAAGAAGAGGGCTCTTCACTGCAATTTTGACAACTTACCCTCTCGAGTAATTTATTGTTGATCTTGAGTCCTCGCAGACGATCGAGCATTCCCTGACCGAATTTCTGTAGCCCTGAGAAAGTCCAATCAGCAGCAAGCTGAGTACCGTCCAGAACTTCCGTCTCCTCGCCGTGCATCAAAATATTAAAGTAGGCCGGCGATGGTTCGGCACCTGCGCATCATAATTCATATATTTTGCAATCAATTTATTTGCTTACTCGAATTAAATTTCCGATAAACAGCTCGTCCCACTCACCAGTTCTAAGCGCGTTCGGCGTGTATTCGAGATCAAGAAGATAGTTTATTATCGATGATTTTCCTCCGCTCCACGGACCCATGAAGAGAACCAGGGGTTTCGAGAATATTTCCGGATCTATGAATTATCATCATAAAATACACCCATTGGTTGAACGAAATACAAATGATTTTTATCATACTGACCACCAAAGTGTCTGTTACTGAGGTCTCTGTATTTGTACAGTGTTTCCAAAGGCTGGATAGCAGAGTCGTATAGCTTCTTCAGATCTTTAAGTATCACTTCAGCAGCTTTTTGAACAGCCTTTTCTTTAACTTCATTTTCCTCGTCCACTCGGAGCAATTGGTTGATGTGCTCTCGGGGCCTGAGATTTTCAGGGATTTCTATCTCTTGGATCAAATCTTCCTCTGGCGTAGCTTCGGGAGAAGCTTCTTCGCTATCTTCGCCTTAATAAGAAAAAAAAAACTAATTATCCGTAAACGAAACTTATGAGCATGATGACAATAACTTTGTCTTCACTTCTTACCGTCTTCTCCTAGTTCTCCATCATCCTCAGTTTGTTCACTCTCACCAGAATCTTCTTGTGTTGCAGCCTCGCCGCTTTGATCATCTGTCTGTTCGCCAACTTCACGTTTGTTTCTGGATTGTTCATCTTCTTCTTCGGTAGAAGCTCCTTTACTGTCGCCTTCGGCGTCTTCTTCCTTGGAATCTTTTTGTTCTTCAGAGGTAGCTTCTCCTTCTCCTTCTACTTCGTGGCTGTCTTTATCATTGACTTCCCTGGTTTCTTTGCTGTCTTTATCATCGTCTTCGATGGTTTCCTTGTTGTCGTCTTTGACGTCTTCGACACTGTCAGCTTTGGCTTTTTCATCTGCATCCTCCTTTGATTCTTCCTTGATATCCTCTTTGCTGTCTTCGCCATCATCCGCCGGCGTCACTTCGCCGGATTCAGTAGCATCGTCTTCTCCGGATTTTTCATCAGACTTGGTTTCGCCTTCATCAGCCTCAACGTTTCCATCGTCGGCACTGTCTTCGTCACTCGGGGAATCTTCGGCCTGTTCTTCAGCATCCTCTTCCTTGGAATCAGCGCCTTCGGCCTCCGAATCTTCGATACTCGCTGTTGCTGTCTCTTCAGCTTCGCCGGAATCCTCAGCAGCCGATGAATCGTCTTCGTTAGCCTTCGAGTCATCTTCGGTAGCCTTTGAATCGTCTTCCTCACTTTCGTCGTTGTTTTCCTCGGACTTTTCGAGCTCCTCTACCTCATCCTGATTCTCATCGGAGTCATCGTCTTTATGATCGTCTTCGTTGTCGTCTTCAGTTTGCACTTCTACCGTCTCCACCGAACCCTTCTCTCCCGAATCTCCTTCTTCATTTTCGATGGCTAAATCCATACAGAAATACATTTGCAATGAGCTACATGAGCACTTTGTCGTCATGCAAAGACAAAAAATTCCTCACCTTTCTCGGCTGCCTCGGTACTATCCTCCGTAGAATCTGGCTTTTTCTCCTCTTCATCGTCTCCTTCTCGTGAATCGCTCGTTTCCTTGTCGTCTTGATTTCCGTCTTCCTTAGTCTCGTTGCTGTCGTCATCCTTCGGCGCCTCGGCACTCACGCTGTCGTCTTCTTGGGCGACGGTGTCAGTTTCCGCGCTGTCCTCGCCGGATCGTCCTTCAGCATCCTCGGCAGTACCATCGTCAGCTTCCTGTGTTAATAATGTCCGTTACTCCAGGCTTTTTCGACTCCGCGAAGCTCGGATTTTTCTTTTTTTTTCCTCGAGCTACCGAAACTTTACCTCACTCTCCTGCGGAGCTGACCCGTGCTGCTCGTCAGTTCCGTCATCCTCTTGGCTACCCGGACCGTCTTCGGCACTGCTCTGCTCGAGAGGTCCTTCAAACGAAATATTCTAGAGATCGCCATGTCCGACCCTGGCTAACCGGCTAACGTCTAGTATTACCTGTTCCAAGATCTTTCAAAGCTTTCTCGATGTACGGTCGACACTGGACCTCGGAGGGTACTGATTCCAGCTCATCTTCGCCTTGCACACCTAAAAATATAAATTAACGGGTTCTTTTCTTTTGAAAACTTCTGGGGAAGCTTTGGGATATGGTCAATTTGCTTTATTCAAAATTCTACCAAAAGTGTAACAACGTGGAATCTTTTACTCCCTTGAATAATTTGACGAACGTTCAGAACGTGATGATTATGTTGTTCTGTTCTAAATTCTACACAAATTGCATTTTTCCTTAATGAAACTGTTGATGAACATCAAAATGTAATGTTGATAATGCTGTGTTTAGATTCTACCCAAACTATGTTTTTTTTCCTCACGGGACTCTGGAGAAATTTTGAGACGCGCAGCTTGCTGTTTTTAGAATTCCATCATGGTGACTCATGAGTGGCAAAAAAGAAGCAGATCAACTGGGACATATTAAATAATCGACGTTGCTAGAGTCAGTGAGAGTTCTATGCGTTTGATGCCTGCACACCGACGGAGGACTAAAATATCTGACCCGTCAGGTGATGCAAGTTCTCGCGTGCGACTTGCAGTACGACGACGACGACGACGACGACGACGACGACGACGACGAGGATGAAGACCGACAGAGAAAAACATCCAACGCCAGCCTTATTCTGTATTCTTTCTCTCGCGAGCTCACTACTGGGCACGGTCACGAATGACAGGTGTTCCGAACAAGAAACAACGGCCTACGCGCATCTGACCCGTGTGCAACCCGTCCACGAGAAACCAGGGCCAGCCAAGAATTCCCCAAGCGGACTTCCTCGGATACCAACTTGTTGCATTCTCTCCTCGGCAGATCCGGGCACAAACGTTGCGACCGCTAGGCCATTTCAAAACGGTCATTAGGAAAACTCTGTTCTCCATCAGGGGCTACTTTCACTCTTATGGTCTCAGTGAAAAACTCATACCTGCTAACATTGCCGTTGCCTCGCAATATTTCTCAAATGCAACCTGCCTTACCGAATTTTTAATGCCCAACTGCTACCCGGCGTAAAAAGACTGGAGTTATGCATTTCACAACGTTGAACAATTACTTCCAACATGTTATCGAAAATCGTAAAAAATTGTTCAACCAAATTTACCATCTCGATTGTATGACTGGCGCCTAATGTCTTTTTTCATCAATCAAATTTTTTTGAATGCCGCAGAATAATGAAAAACATACAATGTCCGGAAAAACTTATGAAATTTCTGCGATCGGCAACAAGAAAATACTTTTCTATTGGCTGGGTACAAGGACATGATAGCGGTGACGCTTTTTGCATATTTAAAAAAAAAATTCATTTATTTCTGCTATTTGAGTGATTTTTTTGGCTGTCCCGTGATTTTTTATTGAAAATAGATAAAAATTTCGATCGTCGTGCAAAAACCGTGCGATAATCTTGTAACAAATCGGGGATATCGCTCAGCCGGGAAAACGGCGTTGGATTGCATACCCGCAACCGAATGGATAGAGCTCGGTTCAGGAGGAGGCAAGGGTTCTAAGTTTAGCTGTTCGGGTAGGCGTTTTCGAGCCGTGGCAACACTCGGAAATATTTGTATACACACACACATAGCGACACAGAAGCGATATAGTCACACCAACGATATATATCACGTGTTGGGTCCATATATACATCTTCGGAATCAACCAAGAGAATCTTATTTTTATCGACTATTTCAAATTTTGAAAAAGAGTCGAGGGCTCTGGTAACGTTTGCAAACAGCGGCTGTCGCACGCCACTCATTCGCATCCTCTTCCACTCGAGTCCCTAATGACGCACTGTTTCGTAAGTTTCACGTACGGCAAACGTCACGATAACCGATATAAGAGTCTGCTTTTTCATAAACTAGGTCGTTTCGCTCCATCGAACCATCGGTAAACTCAAGGTGCCTTTTCGGAATACCGGGGGAACTTTACTTTAGCCTAGGCTCTGTAAGTTGTCCGCTAATGCTGCATGTTGGAGGATAAACGAGCAGACAGGTTGTATTACTGTAACTGGAGCTGCGACTTGAACTTGAAGAGATGGAAGACGACGCTGAGGTCTAAAGTGAAAAATATATCAATGAATCATCGGCGATTGGGCGGTTCGAAAAAAAAAACTATGCCGGAAAACCGATCGGCCACCGACTACGGAGACGATGATGATGAAGACCTTATGTAACATTGACCTTCGTCAGTCCATCGTCATGTCTGCGTCAGCGGCTCTCGACGACGACATCAGCTTACGAAAATCTGGCCAGAAACTCTCTTTCTCTCTCTCTCTCTCTCTCTCTCTCTCTCTCTCTCTCTCTCTCTCTCTCTCTCTCTCTCTCTCTCTCGCTCTCTCCTTTTTTCACGCCCACAACGTACGCGCGATCTTGTGCCATAACTTCGGTGTATATTATGCGCCTGAACGTACGAACATGCGAAATTGTGTAAGCGCGTCTGCGTACGCAACTTCGGTTGCCAATTCAGAGCAGCTGTCTGCTTTTATTGTTGGACTGAAGAAACTACCTACAGAGGATCATCTACGTACGAGATTTTTTTTAACGGTTTCTTATAAAATGAAATATGAAGTACGACTGGTGCAGCAACGATGAGGAGGATCGTGCTGCACCCGAAACGACCTTACTCAGGCCTTTACATAACGTTGGCCAGCGACAGTCCGTTACGAGCTACACTATAAATACTTATGACAATCGAAACCCTGGTGTCAATGCCAGATAACAGAAAAAAAGTTCAATTGGGAACAAAAATGGTGCACATTTGATGCACGCAACGAATCGAGGAACAAAAAATAACATAGCAAGGTGGATGGTCATTGACATCTCAACATCCTTCTACTCGCAAAAATTCTTTCAAATTAACGCAACACTATTCTGCAAATTAAAGTATGCAAACTTACTTTTACAGTAAAAAAGTAATCGACTTATCCTACGAGTAAAAAAAATTCTCTAAATAAGATAACGTATCTAAAAAAAATCCAAACGTAACAAAACATTGAAATTTGAACAGATTAAAAAATTTGTTCGAAAGAATTGTTCGAGTGCATCGGCACTCCATTTGTGACATTCTTTTTCTAATTGTACCTATTTTAGCGTCGACGAAAATGAAAATCGATGCATTGAGAAAATTGTCATGAAGTCGTGATCGCCAAATGATTTTCGACCTGAGGGATGTGAGATCGTTGCCGGAGACCGGATGAACCGGAAGCGGAAGCGGTACGGCCGAAATGGTACTCACCATGCAAGGCCACGGCCAGAAGAAGGCCCACGACGAGACCCACTAAAGAAAGGGGTCTCAACCGCGGCGAGCCCGTCATCTCGTCGCTTCACTATGCACTACACGATGAGCCAGGCTGCTGGCGGGGCTGCAGCTCTTAACCCGATAGTCACACGTTCGACTCCGCACACTCCCGAGAAACTGTTGGCCGGCGTTTGGACGACCGCGAAACCCGCGAACACTTACGTCTCCCCCCGTCGACTAAATCTACCATCCCCGTGTGGTATCGCCACTCTCGGACCTTACTCTCTACCCTCGACCATTTCTGTCCTCTCCCTCTCGTTCTTTCTATTTATTCGCTTCATAAAATTCTATCTATTCATCTCTCTTTCTCTCTCTCCATCTCTTTCTCCCTATCCCTTCCTTAACACAATCAAGATTCCATTTTTCATCCCTACTTATTCATTACCTGAAATTATTTCGGAAAGCAAATGTGTAATGTTGTTTCGGCACTTCTAAGCGATTTATAGAGTTCACGGAGCTTCGCATTTCCTAATTTCTTGCAGTCATTGGACAATCCGTTTTTATTAAATTAATTATATATTTTAGGAGGCTAGTTACAGAATTCATTTCCTGCTGGCAAATAAATGAAGTATAATTCATTGGTATGAATCATAATTAAAAATGAGATGGGTATTTTTAAATAATATGAAATTAATTCGTCGAATGAAAATGCATAGTCATTTTCAGATTATATTCTATTGACTCGGAACGAAACGCCTGCAAATAGAACCTTGCAAATAGGTCTCCCATCATTTTACACATTTGAAGAAAACAATTCTATGTTTATCAATTTTGGCTTTCTCTAGAGCTTTTTGCTTTCTCTTGAATTTCATAGAGGAAGTAAATGGGCCAAATAATGACAACCAAATTTGAGTTCATCTAACCAAATTTAAACTTTAAAAAAATGCCTTCAACGTTTTCTATTTTTTAATGCGATAATTGAAATTTTTCAACGTAGCAATCATTCCCCGGATTAAATTCGTCATTGATAATCACTCATTGTTAATTTCCGTCGAAAATTGCTGCCAGATATGTTAGAGTTTACTTGGAGTTAAAGCAAATGTATCATTTCAAAAAACTTATCGGAGCATTTTTGTGAGCCAAAGATACTTTCAAAATAAGATCGAATGCTCCAATATTTCAAGATTTTTTCCAACACATTTTTCGCATTAATTTTTTTTATTTTTTTTTATTTTTTATTTTTTTTTATACAGTAAAGGGGCTGAGAGAGCATGAACAGAACCAAGATACTTGACAATAAAGTTGCTATTTCATTGCTACGTCAAGAGCTTCGAAACGACGTTCATAAATCATTATTTTTCAAGCTTCAAAGTTGTTGAAGCGCATCGCACGAAGTTTTCGCGATAATCAAAGTGGAATTGTGCCTCGAGTTTCTTGTGATGAGTTGAGTGTCGCGAATTTCGCGAGGCAAGGCCCCGCCTTGGCTGAGTATTCCTCTTCGGGCAGTTCGGCAAAAGCAGTTGTCGTCAGTACCCTCTGTGTTCGCCGTTATCTCGTGCCCGAGATGCTCGCGGTGTATCGATGTCTAGGTGGTTCGCAAGAGTCTCTAGCCTCTTCATGCTTATGTTCGTGTACCTTCACGGACGTCTTCGACACACTCGGTGTAGTAGTTTTAAAAATACCCGGTGGCCCGGTTTCCTGCAGCAGTATCGGCAAAGACCCGCGTGCTTTTCATCGTGAGTGACAATAAGCCGCGAGGTACGCTCCGATCAACGTGCACGGTGCCGTTGCTTGGACGATATTGTCACGCGAGAACCTGTCAATCACCCGGTGCATTCGCTTAGACAATAGGGTTGAACTAAATATAAATAACAAGTTCTTTTATTTAAAAAAAAATGAAAGATGCCTTTTTTCAGACAATTTTTCCACCTAAAAACTTAAACACCAAGGATTAGAGATTATTATGACATTTTTTGCACGGCTTGAGCTTATCATTAAACTTTTTTTACATATTCTTTTCCTGTCAACATAAACGTTAAATATGGGAATTCAGTATGGACATTTTGTTTTGTGAGATCATATTTTTTTGGTTTCTGTAGCTTAAAATTGAATTATTTCGTTTGAAGTTGTTTAAAAACTCGTAGCATTTGATAAGAGCGAGTGAGAGGAATTAATGAATGAGGACAAGGCCGTTTTTCTGATGCACAATAAAAAAGACAGATCACGTGGAAATCTTGATGAGGCGATCCTGACGTGATGACGCGCTCTTGCGACATAAAACTTATTGTGCCGGAAGCATTTGGACGGAGGCCGCGAGAGCGAATACATGCATTTTCGTCAACGACATATGCAGCTTTGCAAATAACGTTGGATTGGTTCCTTACACGACAAATTTTGGCAGATTGTACTTTTACCCTCTCTTCTCTTGCACATATAAACGGCCAATTATCCCGATTATCATCGAGTTCTTAATGTCCCGCTGGCTAAGATCCGAGTCACTCTCACATCTTCAGCCACGTCCTTTTAAGATTTAGGATTGAGACCAAACTCGATTGTAGCCATTTTTGGGATTCGATACAATTGATATATCATTATGTTTCCGATATAGTTGTCATTAATAAGCTATTCTAATTTCCCTCTAAAAAGGAAACTTCAATAATGCTAACAGTCGGTACGAAATGCAATTTTTATTATTTGGAAAGTAAAAAAAAATTCTCGAATGTATTTCAGATAGATGAAAATGGGAAAAAAATTACTTTCTTTTTTCTACTTCCGAATGCCGCATGGGATCGGAATTTTCAGTCGATTGCAAATTAAAAAATATCTTCATTGAAAACTCAAAAACAGTTTTTTTTTTTAATATTGACAAACGTACAAATTTCAGCAATTCTTAAAAAGAAAGAAAAATCAGTCGCCGAATTGCTCTTAACCGTTAAAACATTTAGAGGGAAGCGAAAAATTAATGTATTTCAATCCCTGAGTAACGCTTTGATTTATTCTTGTATCTTGTCTTGTGACACGAAATTTTGAGGCGTGACATCAGAGTTGAGGGTGAACGAGACCGTCCAACATTCGGAAGTGAAATTGTATGATATCGAGAGGAAAACATATGGGGATAGAAAAAGAGGCAATTTGCGAAGCGTAGCGAAGGCAAGACGTCTCTTGTTCGCGAAGAAACGATGCGCAGACCCGCCACGGGGACAAGGTTTGCTAGCTGCCTCGCGGGATGCTCGCGCTCTCGGACAGTGGAGCGTCGCGACGCCGAGCGCCTTTATATTTAGACGCGTCCGGGCCGCCGCCGTATAAGGTTACCCCTCGTTCAAACACCCCCTCGCAGCCAACCCCTCCGCGATTCCACGTTCCTCTGCTTCTGCATCGACCTATGACCACAACTCGAAGAGACGTACACCGTCTCTGCTGGTGCACCAGGTTTCTCGGGTCGTGCACTTTGGTTCCTCGGGTTAGCCACCGTCTCCGGTTGGATCCGACCAATCCACTCAGTGACTCATACCGCACGCGTTTCTTTCGCACACGAAACCAACGTTTCGCTAGAATCTTTACGATGCTATCGATCATCACTTTATCTAATTATTTCATGTATGTAAAGAATTTCGGAATTAAATATCTGAATATGCTGCCATCAAATTTTCCATATGAGACTAAACTATAGGCTGATTATTATTAATATACGAGGAATTTCTTATAATATCGTTCGTACATTTTTTTGACTACGAGTACAATTATAATTTGCCATTTTGTTGAATACCTTTTTATTTTTTACTGTTTTTAATTTACTTCTAAAAAGTCATTAAAAAAATTAACGTTCACTGAGATATTTATAAAAGGCGATTTTCTATCTGATAATTTGCACACTTATTTCAATAAACGAATATATAATGTGTGCCGTTTTTTGATTGAAACACTTTTACTCTTAGAATTTACTCGTTCTTTGACTTGTAAAATATACTATATAAATTCACACTTGATACATATTTTTTCTTATCGTTTTTTTATTTCAGGCGCGCAAGATCGAGGAACACAAGAGAAAGAAGGATCGTAAGGCTGTCGAAAAAGCGGAAAGAGAACGTCTGGCCGCGCTGAAGAAGGCGAGAGAGGAGGCAAAGGCGCGCGAAGATAACAGCCGTCCATCGCAGACTGAGGGTTCAGCTGCGGGTGGAGCACCGGGAATGGGTGATTTCTATCAGTACCTTAATGATCCCGAGGTACTCCAGGCTTTCCAGGTAAATTTCATTTCAAGACTCTATATAAAATTCCTATCACAATAAATTCTCTTATTTTCAAATAAAATATATTGAAGAATTTCCCGTCATAATGCATATTGATATCAGCTTTTAACAGTGCCATAGACTTGCTCCGTTTCAATTTACACCTTGTTTTATTAACCACGCATAGGCAAGCGTTTTGTTAAGAATTCAATGAAGAAAATTGGAAATATAATCTTAATATTTGAAATAATATTTCACAAGATATAAAATACGTTTGCGTTTATGTGTTTTTAGGATCCTGAAGTTTCGGCAGCTTTTCTCGATATATCGTCGAATCCAACCAACATACTGAAGTACCAGAGCAACCCGAAGGTGATGGCACTGATCAACAAAGCCGCTTCGAAGTTTGGCGGTGCAGCGGGTGCAGCGGGCGGCATGCCCGCTGGATTCCCAGGAATGATGGGTGGTATGCCCGGCGGTGGATTCTTTACCGGTGCAGGCACCACACCGAATCAACCCCCTAGCGGCGGGCCAAAGCCATCGGCCCCCAACCCCGACGACGACGTCGGCCTTGACTAAGAAACTAAGCGGCGCAAGGTCTCGTTTATTTGTCCCTCCCGCATCTCCGATCCCCTCCATTTTTCTCCACAAATTCAGTATCAATTTTAAAACGCTAAGAATTCACGATGTACCGAGAAATGTCCACGTGTCGCGAAATCATTACGCAATCGTCATAACAATGCATTTTTCGTTTTATCACGTTAATATTTTTATCTTAATGTTCACTCAACGGATGTGCGCGATTCAAAAAAATCAACCTCTTGAATATTCGAATTCAACTATTTCAACAAGTTCTGATAACCCGAACATTTTTTTAATCGATTTGTTGAAATAATGTTTGAATTAATGAATTAATTTGTCGCAAATTTTTAATAATCACGTCACTTCGTACTTTAAACGGTGCAGTTACAGCCGACATGAGTTATATAATATATAAATACACAAGTTATACTCTCGTTCGTATTATTTAGTCGGTGCCTCATATAGTTTCGCGAATTCCTAACTAATATTCAACGCAATTAAAACGATTCTCGATTACATTTTGGTTAGAGAGTATAGACATTTCCATATTACGATTTCAAACAAAAATAAGAAGAAACAATATGATCTCGGTTGTTGAAGCACGTAATCTGCCAGTAGATCGAGCGATATTAATACGATTTGTTGGCTGTACGAAGACAAGGCAATACACCGATTTCAACCGAATCGCAATGGATGATAACAGATAAGAAATAGGGCTGGGATGAACCCCATTAACAGAGCCTGCGTGTCATTCTAATGGTTAATCCGTCAGCTGCCAATTTATGGCGCAACACGGATCGTTCTGTCGTTTATTAAAAAAACAAGTCTTTCATATATTATTAAATATAGAACATTTTAATCCGTAAAAGTTTTCGATATTTTGTGTTTTATTGATTATCCTTTCCCACCGAAGGTAGGTAAACACTTTCGATACCGTGCGCTCTGATACAAACTGTTTCAGCATTTTCTTCATAATTCAATTACTACTGCTTTTTGTTTGTGATATTGAAGTAATTTCTTTACGATTATATTTCCAAAACCAATCGATAAAGCATTGCCGAATTTCTTTAGCAAATTGGTGTTAAGATTTTGCCGCACAATTTTTGTTTGTAATTATGATTTCACAATAATTATATTTAGCGATTATAATACGATGCCTTAATAGCTGCAAGAATTATTATGTTTCAATAAAAATTCACGGTGATCCATTTTTTTAAATAATTAATGCATTAAGAAAGTAATGCGTTCATTATTTCTTCCATTTTGTCCACTATTTTTTTCCATATTAAAGCAAAAATTAGTACTTTTTTTAGCTATTCAAATGCTTACACGCTATTTTATAATCACTACACACTATTAATATGAAATTATAATTACAAAACAAATTATACTGCAAGCTATATCTCATGAATTAATAGAAACTTAGAATTCTGGACATGACGAGTAAACTTTGTAACAAGAAACGTCTCTTTTTTTGCTTATTCGTTACAGGAAATACATGCAAATTATGCCAACTTTAAGTGTAAATATCTTAACACACGGATGGTAAATGCAATTCAAATGGCACGGAAGTTTAAATCGTAGGTTCAATCCTATTCCATGACAGCAGTGGATGCGCGGTCTGTGTGGCTTCGGCGATCCCCAGAATTAAACAGCATTTCTTGCGGTCATATCTTGAATGGTAACACCACTTATCCGCGCACTGGGTTGCGCGCCAACTGTTGAATCGGAGGCAGTTTTTCTACGTTTATAATTATTCTCATATAATAGAAATTCAGGCCAGTTCCCGTGTGCCCGCGTGCGAATGCCATACAGTAGCGCATAGGATAAAGTGGCTGCAGGTAACACTCTACGGGGATTTACACAATTTTTAATGTAAATCTTAATAAACTCCAACATAAATATAAAAGGGTCATAAAACTTTTTGTGAATTCTCATAAGTATTAATTTTTCTACGCAAAATAAATATCCGGTTGTCGAAGGAAAAATAAACAAGACGCAATTAAAATCATTGACGACTTTGTATATGTATAAATAGATCAATATTTATTAAATTCTCTTGGCTTTCCCATATCGTATCCATCTCTCAAACTTTCGATAGAGTCACCAATAAATATGTACAAAAATATGTATAGAATTACAACGCTTACCAAGAAAAAGATTGATGATACTTTTACATAATGAACAAGAGAGTCGTCTTTGCCACATGAGACAAAAATGACCCAACTCGAATGGCTATTTCAATTAACGATTTACTTATCCGCGATAAAACATACTTCCGAAGCGCCTGTGAATCTAACAACAGTATTAAGCTATCCGCACAGCGCGATCGATGTACAACTTGTTAACTTAGAAATAATATTGCACGTGACAAAATCGCCAAAATCGCATTCGACACTCTTCGAGCAAATTTCCCAAGGCAGCTCAGCAGCTCAGCAGCTTATCAGTCGAACAAGATTATTCAATTAAATGAAATTTTATTCTATCACTTAGAAAAAGAAGAAAAAATCTCCATTCGGCTGCTAAACTACCAAAGAGCAATAAATTCCATTCGAATGAGCGTATGATAGTTGAAAAGCTCGCAGCTGCTCGATCCACTTTGATTCCATGCTTAAAGAAGAAACTAAGCAACGAAGATGACATATATACGAGTTCGGAAAGAGCGTTCAGAAAAAAAAACGCTTTTGTGCCTAGTCAGGATTGTCTAGTTTTGAGCATGTGCAGATTTGGGTGCCATGGCACTTTTCTGAAGGTCAACGTTCTCGTCGCCTCGTCGGGACTCGGTGTTTCCTCGCTAGCCTCGTTTATCGTTGCTTCAACGAGGCAAAGCCCCGCGATAACGTTGTTATCGTCGAGACTGAGAACACGTCGATGTTGCCTGAAGGCGTTTCTGCCGTTCCCGTTGTTGCTGAGACCACCGGGATCGCTGGCGACGCGGCGATGATTACGTCGGTGACGGTGCTGGTGCTGATCGTGAAGATGATGATGATGATGGTGACGGTGACGGTGATGTTGCTGGCAGTGCTGGGCTTGATTATGAGGAGAGCAATGGCGTTGGGCTTTTCTCTTGGGCGGTGGCATCGCGTACTCGATAATATGGGGATGCATGACCGGATTTGCGATTCGCATTATTGGATTTGTTTCCAGATATAACCAACTCGCACTGTCCAAGTACGGACGAAGATAATGGGCGGCGTCGTCTATCGGCGGTATAGCTTCTTCGTTGAAAGCTCCGCACGCCCGCCGATTCAACGAACTCGTCGCCTCCCGAAGATCCAACATCACCTTACTCTTTCGGCAGCGTGGACGATGCGATATAGGCCGTAATCTGAAAAATCAACACCGTTTATAAGCATTCACTTAAATATTTCCAGGGTTCATTTTAAGGAGTCATCATCGGTATAGTCAGGGGAATTGCCTGTCGAGAATTTGCAAATTGTTTGTACATGTTGTTAAAGAAAAACTACTGTAATCGAAAATTAATCTGAATTACAGAGATTCCAATGTGGACAAGAATTAAGAGGAATCGATTAACAGAAAAAGTAACTCGGTTTACACAGATAATCTATGCAACATATTATTCGTGGGTTTTGTATTTATTTAAATATTGTTCATTTTATTTCTCGACAGATAATGCATAAACTAAATAAAAACGAAGTTACGAAGTTATCTAATCTTTGTTGTTAATTGAGAAGTAAAATGATGGGAATTACTCGGCGAATTTGTGACTCGCTTATCAACAAACGGAATGAGTTACTGCTGATCAAGATCGAACTGTAATTACAAATTTGACTTGCGAATCATTGCCATTGATAATTGCTGTAAGCTGCTATTCTCTGTAAATTAATTGTTCTACATTTTTTGTCTACGTTAAGTAGGATCTTTCGAATTCATATTCATCTTCATTTTATCCAGTTTTTCTGACACAAATTTGTAAAAACTATTTCCGAAATCTTCGTACTCGTTTGACTAGACCCAGAGTTGTAAAATTTGTAATGTAAGAGTGATGCATTATTTATTACCAAAAAAATAGATAACTTTTAAATAGATCCATTAACCATTACTTTTAGAATAAGTAATGTAACTTGGATGCATTACTCATTACTTTTGTAATAAGTAATGTATCTCAAATCCATTACTTATTAGAAAAGTAATGGGAAATGATCTTTATTACTTTTTTCGCAAAGTAATGGCTAGTAAAATTGGTAATGCATTCTTCACTGTATTATACACTCCTCTGATTAGACCATCGCCAATGCCTTCTTGAAGAATATTTATGAAAATTATTTTCGATGCTACAATAGTACATTTCAATACGAGATTTTTCGCACGTAACGAACAAAATTTTATTTAACGATGTGCGAAAGTAATTTCTGCGCGCGCGGCGCGAACCAATAAACTGCTCATCTCGCACTGCGTGAAATAAAGATGCGTTAATCCCAGATATTTAAATGAAAATTCGATTCATTACCGTTTGGAATACCGTCCCGACAATAACCGTCGTCAGTTAAGTGGATGCTCGCCCCTCGGCGTTCTGTAACACTTATTCCACGCCTCGAGAAGCAATACGCAGCTGTGAAACCGGTAAAAAACCACGAGAGGAAGGCAGATTCTGGAGACGATACCCCAAGCAAGAACCCCGAAGAACCTCAGCTGCAGTTGCTGTGATACCCAATTTTGGGTGACGACGGTATCGAATGCCCAGAGAACGGCGTTGCTGAAGAGAAGAAACGTAATGACTTGTCTCGCGGGCTTCGCCATCATTTGAAATCGCGTTATACACGATCTCTTTGAAGTCTCGGCTATTAGAGTGCTCTGAGCGAAGCATTGAATTAGTTGGAGCACAGAAGCGGCCAAAAGCATTGCGTGGCGACTTTGACTGTCGGCGTCTTCCGTTTCCGCGTCATAAGTTGCCAAAGAACAGGCACAAACGACTACGGTGAAAATCGAGTACAATTGAACCCCGAAAAGTGCTACGTTCGATAGAATTCCGTCCAAAGCTGACGGAGCACGCGATACAATCGACATTTGTCGCACTTGGACGAGACCACTCGCCGTCATCACGCCGCTCAACGCCAGAATACCGATCAACGTGCCGCAAGTCAGCCAGGAAAGCGTCGCCGGTGAAAAGTTCTCGTCTTCACGGACCACCAGGAATATCAAAATCACGACAATTCCCGCGGTCATGCAGAGAATCCCGAGAAACAATCCTTTGCTCGAACCATCGCAACCCACTCTCATGTGACTCGTGAGGTCTTTGCTGCTGTGGAATTTTTGTTTGTGACAATAACGATTCCTGCCGACGTTTTGACCCATTACGTACGTCACTGCGGCTGCTATCAAACTGAAAATAAAATAGGATTCATTAATTCAAGTCTACGAATATTCCAATCCAATGATTTTTGACAACCGGATAAATATGAATTTAAAGATAGTACAACATTTGAATTTTTACAGTATTCAGCTAATCTGGTATAAACATTACAACGGATTATAGTTTTTTTTTTTTTTCAAAAAATTATAAAACGAATTTTTTTCCTAGGTTTTCAAAAATTATTGTCGTTTATGCAAAGTATTATTCATAAACTAGTTCATTAAATACTGTACAACGGTGAAGTCAAATAAATTTTTGGTACTGTGATTTTAATAGTTGGTTTTAATTTTACTGCGAACGTACATTACTTTGAAAAATTAGCTTGAATTTTACTGGAAAAGTACTTTTTTTTTTAAATTTGTTTTAATTTCATTGCAAAATATACCTTAACAATTGTACATTCAATTTAATCGACGAGTTTATAAATAAAAACTTCCAGTCCGTTTTTGCAGTGTATTTAAAATGAAGTTTAGATCGAATTTCATCCATCTCTACGTGAATCGAAGTATAGAACTTCACTTTACCTGAACTGTACGATGAAAGGATAGAGAAACGGCATGCTAGAGGTCCACAGTTGACCTAGAGTGTTCGTATTTAAGCATTCCTGAAGAGTAACTACTTGAGATATTTGCTCGTCGGAAATTGGCTGATAGGGACGAAACGCCACACTTTCTGTCGATGCTCTTCCTGAAAATCGATTCACTTCTCGTTTCTATTTTCATTTTTTAATCAATTATGTCGTACAGTTGAGGTACCAATGATTTTACCTAAAAGATCACGTGCTCTTCTCGTCAACGAACCGGGAAAACCTCGTAAATTGAGCGGCGATGATGACGTTTCCGGATCTCGCTGCGCTAAATGAACAAAGTAGGTCCACTCTTGGGCAGAATCCCAGATTATCAAACGAACCCAAACGGCAATGTTCGTCGCTGCAAGATGTGTAAAACCAAATCTAGCTGCCAAGCCAAAACGCTCCACCAAAACCTGAACAATTAAGAAAATATTAACGGGAGCCAGTCATAATATCCTAGCGTGAAATATCCTGCGACAGGATATCCGCAAAAATTCATCCATTTTAAAAATATCCGGGAAAATCTAAAAACCCACGACAAAATATCGCATGTGCGAAAATACATCCGTTCCAACAATATCCTGTGCTGAAATATTCGCCGATATCGCTTTTTTTTTTAACAGACAACAACAATATTAAAACACGAACAATAACAATGACAATAACAATATTTAAATACTTTGTTTATCTGTTTATTGCAATAAATTGATAATTGATTGATTGACAATTTAAGTCGTGAAAAATAAACACATCATAATTTATAAACGTTGATTAGTTGGGTGATCGAATAATTCAGTAGTTGAGCTTATATTGTGATATTATGTACATGTATTGTTATGTTGACCTGTATTCATGATCTCGAATCTTCACATTTCGAAAGAAACTTTCCATTTAACGGATTCGCGGAGCGACATCTCTTTCTTATCTTCTACTCCTCTTTTTCGTTTCTTATTCCTTCTTTTTAAAATCCTCAGAGTTACTTCACTTTACTTTTGCTTGCTCAGGAAGCTTTGTGATAGTAAAAAAATTTTTTTTCGAGATTTTCATGTCAGTGTGTTCAGAATGTTCCAAAACGTCGAGAAAACACATTTAGAAAAAATGTCTATCCGTATGTGTGTGTGCGTGCGTGCTTCACATATAATCCTTCACAACTCGAAAACCGTTTGAGATATCAATCTGAAATTTATACCACATGTTGAAGGATTGAATTCCCTTATTTGGTTCAATTTTTAGAAAAATCTATGCAGTCGTTTGCTTTTTACAGCGTTTTTGAATTTCTCCGAAATTCTCTGTACACTCTCTAATTGTCATATTTTTGGAGGTATTAACCTTAAATTTAGATCAAACATTGTTCATCATTGGACAAAGTTTGGGATTGAATTTGGTGCCAATCCGTCGAGCCGTTCAAATTTTATGACATTTTCAATTTTTCGAAAACAATTTGTTTTTGCTGCAAAGTCCGTAAATATTGATATATCCAGTTGAAATTCGGACCAAATATAGGTTTTCGTTTTGCAACTCAACGCGACACGATAAAAGTTTTTTTTAAAAGGTGATAGATTATATATAGCGTAAATTTGTTCGATTGACCGATTGAGGGATCGATTGAGTCGATTAACGAACCACACTAATGTATCACAAAACAAAGCTTCTTGAGGAAGCCAAAAGTGATAAATGTAATTTGATACAATCCGAGTAGGATACACTGCGACAAAAAGAAGAGAGGTAGCAATATGCCAATGTAGTTGGCAGCATTTTTGTATTAATCTAACTTTACTTTACTGCTTTATTTAGTGAATATTTTGAGCCGAATATTTTTGTTATTTTCGTTAATATCTTTGACCAGGATATTTTAATTTTTTGGCGGATATTTTGTGGCCGGATGTTATTTTTCAGATTTTTTGTCATAGACCCATATTAACAAATTGTACTTTATTTCAATATTGCAGATTTTGTCTTTACCTGAAATTTATTAGCTTTGTTAATACAAAAATTGCAAAATGATGATTTTAGAAATGGTATAACACTGAAAATTGATGGTAGTAACGTAAATTCCTTTGCATTTTTACCTGCGAATTGACAAACAGGAAATGCATCTGCAAGAACGTGAAGAGTCCGTGAAGTACAGGATGAACGAAGACCACGTCACTAAGACACTCAGCACCCTGCATCATCGAGTGCATTGCCATTTCCAAGCCATTGAAGACCAAGGTCGCCAGACCAAATACTAAAAAATGGCACATATTAATTCGATATACAATGAGTTACAATTAATAAGATCATCCTTCCGAATGATTTAATTGAAATTTGGTAAGAGATTGAAAAATGTTCATTTTGTACTAATTCCTTACGAAGTGCACCGACGCGTATGTAGAAACTCGTCGGGGCAGTTCTCGCTCTGGATATATGAGCTCTTTTGAGAGATCCAAATCGCGTCAGCGATGCACTTCCGAGCTCGGCGTCCTGGGTTCCGGAATTTCCATTTGCGAGGCTGCCACAACTGTCCACGAGGACCCACAAATAAATGCTGATAATAACGGAGATGCTGCCAATGTAAAGGTACATTAGGTAGATACTCTGAAAGCAACAAAAAAACACACCAAATTTTAATCACCTTTGCAAAAGTGTACTTATATTAATGAAAATGCCTTCGCAATCGTTCAATCCCCGATTTGGTGTCATTATTCCTAATTCTCCACAAAAATCGTCGGCCATCAATTTTCAATCGAAATTGCTCACTTTAGACAGAAATTAGTGTACACGCAATTTTTAAATAAAAATAATGAATTTAAAAAAATTCTTCCATCCAATCAGCAACCTCTAAATTATAAACAGGAAATTCGCATGAATTAATTGTGATTATTGTTTCAACCTCAATTTCGACCAATAAGAGCGTGGCATTTAACATCACGTGGTTCAACTAGGTCGAAATTGTATCGATAATTTTTCGAAAATTTCCCGGCACGGTTGCTAGGCGATAAACAATAATGTTTCTTTCACTCGTAACCTATGCAAATGTTTGAAACGTCAAAGCGCTATTCAAGATCGTCGATATGAGTGAGCAAGGAAAGCGATTCGGTGATGAATCTCTTGAGAACATTTAAAAACATCTAAAAAAATTAAACAAAATTTGCGCTGCGCACTCGCCAATTTTATAAGCAAAACTTATCTCAGTCGTTGCTATGCAACGAAACAATCGGGAAATATCCGATAATGTTTAAGCTCTCGGGGTATTACAACCAACAATATTTCCGCTAACAAAATGCAAGTTTTATATTCAATTTTTCTGAAATTGTTGTTAAAATAAAGGTATTTCAATTTTTCCTATTTTAATCAATTCCTCGAGTAATTATTATACCGGAATTAATGACAATATCATGGAACATCATACAATACATTTTTTCGAGCTATTGTCAAGAGGATTTGTTCGTCTTTTTAGTTATCCAAGAATATTTTCATGGATAATCGAAGTTCGACAAATACTTTATGCAGTCAACCTTACAAATACGCCTCCGTGGATATTTAACATTTACCTTCAAGACCCAGAGTACACAAATTACCTACAGGAAGCGAAAGCGGTTGAAATGTAATGCAATCTGCTCGGTTGCACGAACTCTACCTGCGACTCGTCGCTAAATTACGAATTCCGCTCGGGCTGAAATGATAAAACCACGAGGGGTTTGTGAATCGCTAGTACGCTCCTTTGAAACCGACTTTCCTCAATATATCTTTCAATATCATCCGACAGAAAAGGTAAAAATAAATATTGGGAGTTCAATCGTATTTTATATATTTATATTCGTAATAATGTTGAAACAATTATTTAACAAATGATCGATTTTTTCCCTTTTACTTACGTATTCATTTTTATATTATTGAAAATTACCATTGACCACAAATTTACATTTTAGTAAAACGGTATGAAAAAAATTAAATTAGTGCATTGATAAGTACGAATTTACGAGTAGGAATTTATTTTATGTTTTTTTGTAAAGCGTGCTCCATTACGAGGCATTAACGGGAGATAACGGTTTAAACGAACACCTAATTGCAAATTGTTAAGCATATCTTGCGTAAACGAGCGTTTCAATTCATCGTAGAAATTATCTAACCGAGCGTTATTTTCCGCAACATCAGTAAGACTAGCTTACATTTTTTCCAGTCGTTTAATTTTGGATATGGAAATGTTGCGGATCGTTAGAGCTCCTCTACCTGCATACAATTTAAGACGAAATGTCGGAGAGAAGATCAACGCGGTGATATTTTCTATTATTTTAGACGATTTCTTGGATTTTTCCTAATTTCACAAAATTTTCCTGGAGTTTTCTGTTTAATTTGGAATTCTTTTAATCGTTTTCTATTGCTACACCTGAACAGAATTGCAAATGCTTAATAAATATAGAAATGGTGACAATACGTTTCGCTTTTCTATTCATAATTTCGTAATAATAACATGTGGTGATTATAATACAATGTGCAAAAAGGATGCAAAGTAGAACTTTGCACATTGCTTCCTCATTAAATTTTGCTCTTTACATAGCAACCTCTACGAGGAAGTATTGTAACTGATTTTGGCTTCCTCATAGAGGTAGCTTTGTCAAGAGCAAAATTTAATGAGGAAGCAATGTGCAAAGTTCTACTTTGCATCCTTGATTTAAATAAATCAATAAATCACCGGCAAATCTCATTTTTATTAGGCACAAACTTTTGTTTTACTTTAGTAACTTTTTCGGAGGTTATAGCGAAAATCGCTATATTTTCAAATATTCAAAATGGTGTAAAATTTGAACGACTTTACCAATCACCACCAAATTTGGTACACAGTAGGACTGTATGTTATTTTTCGTTTGTAGAACATTTCAGTTAATTTGCTGAAATTCGACGCGATTTATAGCAAAATTTGGATTTTTTACAAAAATTCAAAATTCTATAAAATCCGAACCGCTTTACCGATTTTGTCGAAATTCAATACCAAACAGCATTTAATGTCTCTCTAGTTATAAAGAACTATTTAGCCATATCGGCGAACTTTTACGAATGTTAGAGAGTATACGACAATTTGTCGAAAAAATTAAAAATTCTATAAAATCAGTATATATAGATATATTTTCTCAAAAATTACAGCAATTGAAGATGAATTAATACTCTACTTGCGTGCCAAATTTGAGCTCGATCGATCGTGCCATTCGCGAGTTATCGATGATTGAATTTTCGGTCCCTGAAACACACATACACGCACACATACGGACACCTTTTCTAAACCATTTTTCTCGACGTTTTAGGTGATTCTAAGCATACTGACATGAGAATCTCGAAAAAAAAAATTTTCATGAAAACAAAGCTTCCTCTATGAGGAAGCAAAACCACACTGTACGTGTAAATTACATTTTTCAAACTGACGGAAATTTACAAATTTGCTTCACAATTCGGATACGCGACCAATTGAGTGTTCGTCGTTGCCAAAATCTCTTCAATTAATCACAACGATTCCAAATGTGAGGATCGCGAGAATCGTCGGAGAGGCTGCACAGCTGCAGAGTCATAAACTTTCTCCATTCTCGTTTTCTCTCCGGAACACTCGGTGTGCGCATTGTCTTGAATGAATTTGTTTCGTATCTGTTGTTTATTCGCTGGCGGAGATATTTCGAAACGGCAGCAGTGCGCGCGAGATTTAGCCGGAAGAATTACGGTAATGAGACGCATAGTCCGGCCGGGACTTCCGGCTACGCTGGAGATCGCTATAATATGTATCTACTTGGTTTCGCTATCCACGATCAGAGCTGCTCTTCGGACACGCGTTTCTCGGTACGAGGACCGGACGCCGATTTCACTGCTCTCTGCGGCGGCGTACATCGGCACGAGTCCGCCCCAACAATACAATAAAGCGGCTCGCACTCACGGCGAATTAGAAATCGTTGCGTCTCGATCGAGTGAACAGATACAGCTTAATGTGCGGCAGACGCAAGCGGCCACTTTGACGCGTGCAGCAGCTGGGCTTTATCTATTAAACTGTGAGATTATAAAGTTATTCTAAAATCCTGCCTCTTTATCGTTAGACAATGTCTAATTTTCGTCGCCGGTGGACCAAATCTAATTAAAAACTGCGTGCAACACTAAAAAATGTCTGCTTACAAAAAAAAATTGTATGCATTTTCTTCGCGATTATGACGTGAAACAGCCGCAAACGTGACATCGGTTTTTCAGAATGTAATCAACGTTCAAATAAATGAATTCCGAAAACGTCAGAAATTTTAGGGTATTTCTCTACTCGTGTGTTTTTAAATGCTGCTTGAGTATAATACAAATATTTCCACCGTAAAGATACTTGAATTTTCTGTTATTCATATTGAAGCCGTATTTTTGTTGTTTTCAGAAAAAAAGTCTCTTGCATGTTTCACCTTTTCTGACAGATGAAAATATTCGATTTTCCTATTATTTTTTAAATACCGTGATAATTTCAGCCATATCAGATTTTATTGAAATTAATAATTCTCGTTCCAAGATAATTCAAGAAAACGTAGTGTAAAAAGTAAGATCGTGTTTATTCAATGAAGCTTTTGGTTAAGAACAGAACAGCAAACATGTCATGGTAACCGATAAACAATACAACAGTACATGCATTCAGTGATCAATCTGTCTTTAGAATTGCTCGAACAACGTAATTGTTTCAACAGATTGTATAGCTGATTGAGAACTGTAATGGAGTCGTCGACATTACTAATGTCTTCAATTTATCCTATCAGCAGTGCGTCCAGAGTCATACCGATAGTCTTTCAATACCGGAAGCGTTTGACAGTGCTACGCTATTATTATTATTATTTCTCTGCCACGTAAAGAAAACGGCGATTCTCAATTATATCTGCCCGTATTGAAAAGATACCGCTGGTAATGTGGAAGAAAACTTTTTAAAAAATAGGATGAGAGTTGCAGTGAAGTCTGCTTTACCTGGAGACTTAAGAGGGGCACCGGCGTGTCCATGACCTCGGCCAGACACAGGGCCATCATTAAAACCACCACTAGCTCTCCGTACACGTTGCTCAGAACGATCCATAATTGAGAACTGAAACAAGAATGGTAACAGTGGTACAGAGGATTCTCGGACTAGTTTGCATGCATATAATTTTCAGCCTCACTTGCACAGCACTCAATTGGCGGACTCAAATATAGTTTAATCACCATGCAAATCGCTATATATTGATTTCAGTCAAATTATTTCTGCGTAATTTTCGCAATTATTGTGCTCCTTTTATTAGTTTTATTAGTCGTCCAGGAATTATGCCAGCGGCAGTAGAATTTATTTCGTTAAAAAAAAGTAAATCTTCAGGTATTTTCTCCTAACTATTTATCAAGTTTAATATAAGTAAAAAAAATTATCCACCAATTTAGATAAGTTTGGATACCGGTTTTGATATAAAGTGTAATAACTTTTTTTTCTTTTTGCTTCGACATAAATGAAGTTTAGTTTTCGTGGAATTTTCTCTCAAGATCTTCATGTCAGAACACTTAAAAGTAATTGACCTTCATTTATTGGAGATAAAATTTTCAGGACAAATTGATTTTTTGATCAAAAAATTTGGATTTGTATCGCATGATATAACCCACTTACAAATTAATTATTATATTATTAAAGCACTACAAAAGTCTGCAAAGTTGAGCTTTGCACATTATTTTCTCGATATTTTCCGCTTTGCGTAAAGCTTTGTTCATGAGCAGGCCAAAACTGACAAGCACGCTTTTCATAGAGTTAGATTTTAAAACAAGGATGCAAAGTGGAACCTTGTACATTGCTTCCTCATTACATTTTGCTCTTTACAAAACAACTTCTATGAGGATGTATTGTAATTGACTTTGGCTTCCTCATAGAGGAATCTTTGTAAAGAGGAAAATTTAATGAGGAAGCAATATGCAAGGTTGCATTCTTCTTTTGAATAATTTAGACTATATCTGACAGTTTTTTCCGTTTGTCATGAATCCGCCACTCATTTAAATTCTAGCTTGATATTTGATGCTGAAATTCGCATCGAAAATAAAACAAAGAAAAAGAAATAAGAACCTCATGAAATTTTATCGGTTCAACCGATCTTAACCAAATTTAATAGGAATCACCGTTGTATGAAAGCTCATATTTATACCAATTTTGAGCTCAATATCTCGAAAATTTAAAGGATTATCGTGTACAGACATTTTTGAAACAATAAATAAAAAACTCGTAAAAAGTGAACGATTAGAAGGATTTCGACAAAAATTGCTATGAACGATGAGAATTGACCTCACGATCTGTAGTGAAAATTTTAGCTCGATATGTTGTAACACACACACATAGGCATACAGACATTTTTTCTAAACTTCTTTTCTCAACGTTTTAGACCATTCTGAGTATCCTGACATGAAAGTATCGAAAAAAAAAAAAAAAAAAAAAAAAAATCACGAAACCAACGCTTCCTCTATAACGAAGCAAAAACCGAAATATAATGAATAAATCATAATAATGATCAATTAAAGCAAAGTTCTACTTTGCAAACTTTTATGTTATGACTTACTATGGCTCCGAATGATCGAGCAAATCATTGGGTGAACGTGCTCTCGCAAGGATCCTTGATACGAGGGACCTCGGCGGCGCCGCCGTGGAAATTGGCCTTCTATCGCCACTAGTGGTTACCGGGTCACTCGGGCCACCGCTTCTCTCACCCCTGGCGGGGTTCCCCGAGTGGTTTCCCTCCACCGTGCCACCCGTCGTGCTTCCGGTCTCGTTCAAGCTGTCCTTGTCATGCGGTTCATTGCTCGCTGAAACATTCAACAATTTCATCTTCCAACTCTTGAAAATATTATTGAGTACGGATGCACGTATGAAATCGTCCATAAAAATTCATTTTGAGGTCGGTTCTCTTTGAGCCCTGAATATTTTGATTTCCAAGGAACCGTAATTTAAAAATAGACTCTCGCCTCGCACATTACAAACCTAGCAGTTGGTCGTATTCTTCATTTTATTTTCCTACTCAAAAAGAAAGTATTTCAGGCCCCAGAATAAAATGTACAGTTAAGGTATAGCTTGAGTCTTATTTCCTCCTGGCTAATCTCAAATGCATTTATTTTCTCTGTCCATTCAAAGAAATTCCAATCTAAAGCCAATCCGAAGGATTCGTTTCGCAATTTTACCGTAAGCCACTCGACGTCTCTCTTACGTCCAACTAACGGTTTCTACTCTTCGACGTATTTTCCTTCAGGTGGCATACAGAACAAATCTTTATTTTCTTTTTTTTTCTGCCTCTGCACAGGTGAGCGAACGAAAGGAAGTGTTTCGCCGAATATCGCGCTTCCGTGCTCAAGGAAAACGCTCGGTATGGCCACTTATTATACATATATACATATGTATATATGGGTGATTCCGTTAATTATTGTCGAGCTTCTATACCTTACCTCGCCGATTTGACTGTAACTTTCCTAATGTTGAATATAACGTGCAAAACATCACATATTCCTTGAATTTTTTCAGATTTTTTCGGCAGTGCCTTCACGATTTACTTAAGGTATCAAAAGATTGCGATTTTTCGATTACCTTCTTAAAATTATTTTTATACAGGTTTAATAATATGTAAAAAAAGGATGCAAAGTAGAACTTTGCACATTGCTTCCTCATTAAATTTTGCTCTTTACATAGCCACCTCTACGAGGAAGTATTGTAACTGATTTTGGCTTCCTCATAGAAGAAGCTTTGTCAAAAGCACAATTTAATGAGGAAGCAATGTGCAAAGTTCTACTTTGCATCCTTGTTTTGAATAAATGAATAAATCACCAGCACTTTTTTATTAGGCACAAACTTTTGTTTTACTTTAGTAACTTCCGCGAAGGATATAGCGAAAATCGCTATTTTTTCAAATATTCAAAATGGTGTAATATTAGAAGGACTTTATCGATAATCACCAAATTTGGTACACAGTAGGACTGTATGTTATTTTTCGTTTATAGAACATTTCAGTTAATTTGCTGAAATTCGACGCGATTTATAGCAACATTTTGATTTTTTACAAAAATTCAAAATACTGTGTACCAAATTTGGTGGTGATCGGTAAAGTCGTTCAAATATTACACCATTTTGAATTTTTGAAAAAATTTTCGCTATAACCTCCGCAAAAGTTAATAAAGGAAAACAAAAGTTTGTTCCTAATAAAAATAAGATGTGCCGGTGATTTATTCATTTACTCAAAACAAGGATGCAAAGTAGAACCTTGCACATTGTTTCCTCATTTAATTTTGCTCTTGACAAAGGTTCCTCTATGAGGGAGCCAAAATCAGTTACAATACTTCCTCGTAGAGGTTGCTATGTAAAGAGCGAAATTAAATGAGGAAACAATGTGCAAGATTCTACTTTGCATCCTTGTTTTAATTGTTCAGTTAAACGTAAATTATTGTTAAGTACTTCGGATCATATTTCGAAACATATTTCTTCGTCTTGTAAAGCCCCTATTAAGTTTAATTGTATTTAAAGAGCCTGTTTTCAATCGAATATAACGCTAGAGAAGTGATTAAATTTTCTTGAGAAAAACTGGTGTTTAACTATCGCTTTATGCCACTTTGGCGCAAAACAATGGCCAAGCTATGAGTTGTTTTCTCAAGACAAGTGTGCGATCTTCTATCTTAATGTATGCCAATGAGACACGTGTATTTCACCACAAAGATTTGTAGCTACATAGTTTGCTATTAAAGTAAAACGATCTTATAATTCTTCCATTAATCCACGCCACAGTGGACGTATATATGAGGCATTCTCTGTCAGATCGGCCACTTTTTCTCATCTTTTTCGCTTATTTTTTTATACATACACCTTCAAGTTTTCTCTTAATTTTATATAAACTGCAGTAATAAGTACGCAATCTTTAAACAACATTGGATCACACTATGCAAATATTATGCGCGGTTGTAAAAAATATTTTTGTTTACATTATGGATAATTCCTTCAATTTAACTACTTTTTTCTTATATTTTTAACATAGTCGTACATTTTTAAAGAGAAATCAATAGTACAGTAAGTACAATCACGTGCCAAGATTTAAAAAAAATTGTTGATGTCGATAAAGGGAAACTCGTATAATCTAAATTTAGAACTCAGTTTATTCGTGAGTTTATGAACGGTAAATTCGTAATTTTCAATCGATTTTGACAAATCATTGTTTATTTTATTTCTCGATAGATACTGCATAACTTTGCCGATAAATATTTGAGATAATATTCAACATTTCCAAATAGCCGCCATTTGTTTATGAAAGAAAAATAAAGTTTCGATGCCAACTAAGTTCGTCTCTTAATTCAGAAGTGAACTAATAAGAATTTCTCGGTGAATTTGTAAAATATCTTTCAACAAACGAAATGAGCTACCACTAGGGTCAAACTATCGTTACAAATTTGACTTCCAAAAAAACTGCGAATAACACTGATTCAAGTAATCTGAACACATATTTTTTAATATGAACTAGGCTCTCTTTAATATGAACTAGGCTCTCTTTAATGCAGATTTACCTTCGTTTTCACTACTTCCCGTCGAAAATTAGTATAAACAATTTTTATTAATTCGACAGTGTGAAATAAAAATATTCGGAGGGTTAATAATATTTTTTTCAGAAATTACAGTCATTGAAATGACGGAGAATGCCACAAATAATATTGAAATAAGGTTGATTTCGTCCGGTGTGGTGTTATATATATATATATGTGTGTATTTTAAATCCTAGACCTCGATTCGTGCCTCTGATTATTTTTTTGCGAGATCGACAATCCTGCAAAAATGTGCTGTAATTTTCCCAACCAAAATAAATATCCGTTTTTGAGAAAAAAATGAATTCCCTGTTTTTCGATAAAAAATAATTGTTACGAGAACGTGGAAATGATTTTACCCAAAACTATAACACTATTATGTGGAAGTGTTATTTTTTTCATAACTTCAAACGCGTTATCGACATTTTTGCAGAAATATTCTGTAATTTTCGCAGCCAAAAAAAATATCCATTTTTGAATAGAAATGTAATTCCCAATTTTTCGGTGCAAAAAAATGAGTGTTACCGGAACGTGAAAATTATTTTACCCATAACTATAACTTTTATGTGAAAGTATAATTTTTTTCCATAACTTCAAGTTTCCGAGTTGTGAGCACTTAAAAAAACGGCGTTTTTTAAATATTCGATTAGAAAATGTAAAAAAATTCATGTAAAGTGAGTTTTAATGGTAATATGATGTAACCATAAGTATGCCGTAGATCTGAGATATTCGGAGAAAAAAAAATTGCTGAATTGACAGAGAATGCTTCATATGTGCGAGAAAAAGTATTGGTAGGAATTTGACGTGTGTTTATCATGCCATACTGGATTTACAGTGGCTCCAAGAGGAATTGCGTCGCGCGTGGAAGAAACACGCTCTAGTACACATGTACATACATACAGCATTGCACACCTGACAGCCTCCGTGTATCTCTAAGACTTCTGAGAGTGAGGCTCAAGAAGGTGCTCGTGAGCCCGTTAAATTGGTACGGCCAGTGTCGAGAGTGCATCATCTCTCGCCTCGTGGAATTCATCTCATGAGCCAAGCACTCACTCGACAATTCTTAGAAGACACATATTTCCAGCTCACGAACTTTCTTAATTTCGCTCAGCCCTGTGGCAGCATTAAAATTAAAATATCAAAAATGATTTCAATGATGTATATGAAAATTAAGACAATAGAAATTTACTTGAAAACAATTTTAAGTTCCTGTAATGGCCATTTTATCCGGAGTTCGGTACTTAATATAAAAGTACCTTAATTTTATGTCACAAATGTATTTTTCATTTCATATACCTGTTTGTACGTTAAAACTTTCACGATTTATTAAATTTCTTAATATTTGTTTTTCTGATAAGATCTGGTGAAACGATAACTTTTGTTAAAATCATAATATTGATTAGAAATCAAAGTTAGCAATTATCATGAGATATAGTAATTCTTCATGCCATGATAAATTTCATTGTTTATACTTTATGAATTTTAAGGATATTATTAAAATAAATATATACTGTGAAAGAAATCTACTTGAAATTCAATGCACAAGTACTGCAATTTTTTATGCATAAATTGGCATACTGAATTTTATATATAAGTGCGATCTAAAATTATCGAGTAGTATGGTAATTTTTATAATTTACTTTATGTTTCCTGTAAAAGTCCTTCGATGTTAATAATTTGCTTCAATTTCACCACAAAAATACATGAATTCTATTTCAGCATTGTATATTAAATTGAATTTCTCAGTTTATACATAAAAATGTCCAATCTTTTCTGACAGTGTATGATTGAGAATTTGAGATGTCATGTGCTTATTGTTAATTTTGAAATTTACGAAATTGCTTGAAACTAGATATGAACAGTCAATTAAAAATTATTATAAAAAATTGCAGTAATTTTTTCACTTTTCTACTACGGTTGAGTTGTTTCAAGTAAAATCGTCTAGCAAATTGTGACTATAAAAAAAATAAATATATTTAAAATATGATAAAAAAGTACTTTCACTTCTTTTTCACAATTATCAACAATAAAATTAATGAGCGTGATACTTTGCACGGATTAGGAAATTTATTATTTTTGCGTATTTTATAATTCACGGATATCCGAAATTTCATAGCAGCTAATCTATGGTTTTGTTTTCAGTCATAGATAATGATTTACCACTAATTTCCTGGGAAATTAAGTACAACGGGAAATACTTCCCGTCCGATTACTTCCTCGCCAATTTCTCCTGCTCTCTAAGCGAAAGGTTGAGAGACCAAACAATTTTCCATTACGGTTTCATATACTTTCCACATTAGAAAATCACCATTTTCTCATTTAGCCAATAAATATTGTTTTCTATTTTCATCATGATTTATCAAAATTGTCAGTAGTAATACCACAATTGCTTCAAAATTACCAGATATTTTTCGATAGCTTCGTTGCCTGGCAACGAATATGTCAAATTAGTGTGCAAAATTTTACATATTCGTTTCTAGAGAGAGAAGTTTGAAGAAAATATTTGATTAATTTTGAAGCACGAATGGTATTTGATGAATTATTTTTTTCACTCGGACTTGGGCCAATCAGAGTCTGGATACATGTTTCAATTGCGTTTAAAGTAACCCACTTTTTAAAATATGTCACATAGAATAGTTAGCGTGAAATGGGCCGAAAATAAGGAGAATAAACATATGAAAGCTCATTATTTTTTTAGAAATTTCCGATATAAAATTGTTGAGTAGCCTTACTGCAATCTGATTCGCCGTAATCCGAGCGGAAGAAATAATCGATATAATTACGACCCAGTTACACCTAGAGATGCACAATGACCGTAATTTTTCTTTCGTGTCAATTGTAACAAAAATGACCGACAAATGACCGTCATACTTTAATGCTTCGATTCTATATTGTGCAATGACCGTCAATTTCTTTGGCCGTCAGAAATATGGTCAAAACGACTATATAGTTGCACACTGACGGTCATCTTATTTTTTGTCAGAAATTTGGTCAGATTTTTTCAAGCAAAGTTAACAACGAGTGATTAGTTTTTAATAATGCTATTGAAATCATTTCACTATTATGTACGAGCCACTGATCTAATAATATTTTTTACATTTCTGACAATGAAAAATCCATGAGAAAGGTTGAATAATCCCAATTTTATTCACCTGAATAAAACTTTTACATTATGCTATTCTTTTGTAATAGAAACAGATTCAACAATACGTTAGATAACAATTTAATAATCGTCATCGTCGTCGGTAGCAGCACGAGCGGCTGTAGAGGTTATGCTGGGTTCTAAAACAAAAAAATGAGCCAACACTAATACAGCATGAACAATAGATCCTCTCACTCTACCTTGCATTAACAAATTTATTATATCCCAACAGAATTATAAAAAGATATTACTTATCAAGTGAAATGAACAATCGCTGAAGTGCAGTGAAATACAAAGTGGTTGTTCGGTTTTTGGAAATGGCTGCCATGGTTTAATTACGATTTCTCCGGAGAATAGTAGGTGGCGGCACTGTTGTCACGAAAGCGTCATTTTTCGGTGTGTCATTTGATCGTCACGTGACGGTCACATGTCCAAAAAATGTCCGGTCAGAAAATGAGCGTACATCTCTAGTTACACCGCGTGATGTTAAATATCGCGCTCTCATTGGTCGAAATTGGGGTTGAAAAAATAATCAGTTCCCAGGCAGCACAATTCAAGAAGTTATCCAAAAGTCGCCGAAATGCTGGGATACATATGCCCGCCAAAGTGTTATCTGCAAGATATCCGACGTCCGAAAGTTAACTTTAAGACATAGGATGGCTTGCAGATAACATTTTGGCGATTATACATAACCTATTTTGGCGACTTTTGGATAACTTCTTGGATTGTGCTGCTTGGGTTGTAATACCCCGAGAGCTTGAAAATGATCGGATATTACCCGATTGTTTCGTTGCGTAGCAACGACTGAAATAAGTTTTGCTTATAAAAATTTTTGAGCAAAATTTATCTCAGTCGAATTAGCTGTATTAGCCGGGACATTTTGTTTAATTTTTTTAGAGATGTTCTCAAGAGATTCATGACCGAATCGCTTTCCTTGCTCACTCATATCGATGATCATGAATAGCACTTTGACGTTTCAAAAATTTGCATAGGTTACAAGTGACAGAAACATAATTGTTTATCGCCTAGCAACCGTGGCGGGAAATTTTCGAAAATATTTTAATATATTAATATATTTTCGATATAATTTCGACCTAGTTGTACCACGTAATATTAAATGCCGCGCTCGTATTGGTCGAAATTGAGGTTGAAAAAATAATCGGTTGTAATACCCCATATTGATGTGAAAATTTCCAATGAGAAAACATCTCAGAACTGCATAAAAATAAAACATCGAACCGCCAAAAAATTCCGTACATTTTGCCACATTTCTTTGTATTCCCCACCCAAAATCCTCGTTTTATTACATATATTTGTTTACATGTTCGTTGCTTACAAAAAGATTTTGAAAAATTGTTGTTCCGCTAGTAGGTTAACCGAGAAAGGGTTAAAAGATGCGTTTCCACGTGAACTCGCTTGTGAAGAGAATGTTAAGGTTCCTAAGAGAAAAGGAACCGTAGCCTGAAGTTTCAATGAAGAGAAAATAAATTCACCGCCGGACTGCTGCACGCTCGATGAACATTCACTTTGACTCGAATTTAAACGTGGCATATACGGTACTTAAACTTAGTATAATGCGATAATTAGCATGGAATGGTGAGCAAATGAGCGAGCAAGAGGGAAAGGCTTTGCGATGTGTAACGTGTTACACATCCTGAGTATATTAGACACTGTGTGGACGATTCGGGTGGCTGACCACTGAGATCTTTGCTGTTAATCAACGTCCATGTGTACACACTATACAACTAATCTTTGTCGCAACAAGAAACAGTTTATTTTCACTTAAGAACTGCAAGTCCTTTTATTTAAATAAAAAATTGTCTCATATTTAGGATGATATCAAAAAGCTGTTATCAAAAATTATGTTAATCGACTTCAACAAAAGTTTATCAAATCTTCATTTTAAAGCCATTCAAAGTATATCATAATAAAATCGGTCCAATATATTATTACGCAAATACTTGACTTATAATCCCAACATTTCAGAAAATGATCGGTATCCTAAAACTGAAAACTCAATTTTTTAAATTTTTACCAAAGCATCATTTTTATCGAGATATACAATATCGCTTCCAGCAATGGCAAATCATGCGGAGCGACTTCACGTTCCCAATTTACCAACATAGTAACAGTTACTCGGAAATTAACACACAACGCGGCAGCTTATAATTCAAATATTTGCTGGGTACTCTATTAAATCCGTCGAGTACAGGCAAATGGTACTCTCGAGAACGGCACAGTCGATTCAAGCCATCAGCCAGTAATTAATTCAAGCGGATCGAGCTACCGAAGCATAAACACACGAGCAACCACTAAGACTGTGATTTCTTCAAGATTCAAGAGTCCTCAAACGCGCTCCACTCTGAGTCTTCCGCGTAAGACGGTAGCTCCCACGATAAAACCAAAACCAATATTCACTGTATTTTCATTTCAAACTGTGCATGCCCTTCAAATAAATTTATCAATGTGTGTATTTTATATTTTAAAAAAATTATTTTTTTAAATAATCTAGCTACACATTTAATTGAAAATGATTTTACTAAAGTACCGAAAATCATTTTTTTTTGTTACACTCGCAAATCACTATAAAAATATTAAGAAGTACTGTTCAATAAAATCATTCAACGAAAATGCTCGAGGTAAAAATTTCTCTCTTGACACTCACTTTGTGTTCTTCAGAAAATAGCCGAGATTACGCAAGCTGCACCTGCACGATGCGCTTCAAACAATGTCACGACAGCGAGTGACCGCGCCGGGAAGATAGTTTGCGCTTCCCGGGGAAACGAACTCCGCTATGGAGGCTTTCTGATTATCTGGCATACGGTGCGGTCTGCAGCGAGAAGAAGAGGAAGAAGATGCGGAGATAGCGTGGCAAAGAAGATGGAGCGGTAGTGGCTCTGATTGCCGGGGTCACGTCTGCATAAACGGACATTACAGCCGATCCGCTATATGGACCTGTACACCCGGAGAAATCGGTTTGATCGGTTTATCTCAACTGAATACGAGATCTATTTAAACTTTAAAAATGTTTATTCCAATTAAATGACTTTTATTAAAAATCCATACGATTTATTAGTGTGCAATAAATCCTCTTTGATCGAGATAAAATTCTATTACGTTATGATTGATCTTGAAGACGAAATTTATTCAATAGACGACCTAACGAAATTTCATTTCAATCAAATTTATCTGCGGACTAATAAATCGTATTAATTTCAAATGTATTGGGTCTTAATAACATTTCATTCATTTTGAACAGGTTCCATATTTCATCCAAATAAATTAGCTTAGTTTATTGTCGTTTCCGCATAGAGGAAGTTTGCATTAGGTTTTTTTTAGATATTTATCCTCAGATAAGATAGATATAGATATAGATAATTAGAGAAAAATGTCCTTAGGTGCTTGCACGTGTGCGCAGGAATTCGAAATTTCAACCTCCTATCACTCATAAACCGGTCAGGCGATGTAGCTCCAATTTGGCACATAAGTAGAGCGGTAAACCATCTCCGATTGCTGCAATTTTTGCTAAAATGTATGCAGAAATGAAGATTATATTGGGTTTTTAATTTTCAAAAAGCATGGGCGGTCTGAGTTCGGTGTAATTTAGGATATTTCTCTAAATAGGCATTCATAAGTGCAGGTACATTTGATTTTCTTTAGTACCGAATTTGCCGGAAATTGGAAAAGCCGTTTGAATTTAATAGATACTTGGAATTCTCGAAAAAATTTCTCTGCATTAACTCTTGCAAAAAGATGGACAACAGCGAGTCCAAACTTTTTACGTAATCAGAATTATATTGAGATTATATCGCTTTTTTATTATTGTTGAGTATTTACAATGTTTCCTTCATGAACAAGCCAAAATCGTTGAATATACTTGCTAGTCGAAAAAAAAATTTAAAACAATGAAAAATCAATGTGAAAGTTTCAAATTTGCATATTATTTAATTCTACGATTCGAGACTTTCATTCCATATTGCCAAAAAAATGTTACGAACGATTCAAATTTGTTTATTTTATACACGAAATTACAGAATGAAATAAAATGTTTCCTATTATTTCATTTTCTTTCAAAATTTATTAAATTTAACCTATTAAAAAACGATTATTGTACTTAATAATAACACAAATAAATGTGTTTAGCATTTGTTTAAAATTATTATTTGGTACACTGTAAGCGGAGTTTACAAAGAATGTTTAAAAGTTAAAGTTTTCTATGTCATTTCCATATATGTAAAACGGGAAATGAGTTTGAAGTGCTTTCTGACTTTGCAAAGAGGGACACGATAAAGTAACTGTAATAGCGAGCAAGAGGAGCGAGAAAAGCGAACTCTGCACATCGGCTTAGCGGACCAGATGCATCATTCACCGCCGCCATCATCATCATCATCATCATCATCATCATCATCATCATTGCGGCCTCGTTATCATCTGTAAAGTCGGCGAATCATGTGCTACTAGGCTTGGGAGTTCGTAACGGTGGCACCATGTGTTTCAGAGAGATGATTCTATAGAATAGAGAGTTGCAAAAAATCGTCGAAAATATGGACTGTCGGTATCCGCTATCAAAACTATGAGTAAATATTTTATTTCTGTTATACTAACGGTCAAAAATCAACCATGAAATCCGCCCTGAGTAAAATAATTTGTTGACTTAACTAATTTAGATTGAATTCGTCAATAACGGAAATTACCTGTATATTATTTACCCAATTATTAATAATTATTAAATCCAACTTTAAGCGAAAATTCGAACTGAAGTACGAAATAAAGTCTAAATCGGATTTGAAATACAATCTTGAGTTCAAATTTGAGATCATGAATTCCGCGAAGAGAAAACAATTTTTCTTCATACCTCGGTCGAAGGTACGCATATTTTGCACCTGTTCCGGCCAGAAAGCTGAAGATTTGTGCATTGGTAGAGCTACGCATACGTCTTTTGTTACAGCGGGAGCAAAAACTTTTTTATTCGCATTGATACAGTGGCATCGATACACGAGGCGGCCGCCAGTCTGCAATCGCTGTCACTCACTCGATTGTTTTTGTTATTTTTACCCATAACCTCTAAGTCAGAAATAATTAACAAGACAGAAAAATGAACGAAACATCCCCATCCGAAGAATCGATAGACGAGGAAGAAGTATTAAGAAATTTAGATGCAGAGGTGAAATTAACATGTAGAACCTACAATTTTTAGGATGTTAATAAGCTTCAGAAATTGTTTTTAACCATGATTATATTCGTCTTTCTTCTTTATTTGATGCCTGCCCCGCCGACCAGCAGCACTCGCTTCGCTCGTGCCGCAAATGTCGGGCAGGCGTCAATACATGCAATTTATTTTTATTATTTTTTTATTTTTCCGTACTTTCGACCGGCTATAAAGAAAAATAGTATACACCACACGGGCAGACGTTGGAAAGTCCTGCACTGCGCGTCATGATGCCCGAGGCGGAGCCGAGTCCATGTAAATGGAATGTCCAACTTTCTGCCCTTGTAGTGTAATGTACTATTCCTAAATCAACAAATTTCTCGCTAAAATACTGACAACATTGCGTTATTTGTTAGCCTAACTAAAAAAAATTGTTAGCTTTGAACAAATCATTTTTCTGGACTAACACAATTCATTTTGCTAAACTAGCAACTAACCCAACGCTATCACTATTCCAGCAAAAGCTGTTGAAGTTTGCATCGTTGAAACACAACGACTTCACAAATAAATTTTAAAAACCAAAAGTTAGCACCCTATTAGGACCACTATAATATAGTGTGACATTTTAAAAAAAGATAGTAATCGCCATGTCATCCAATTTGTACCTTCTATCATTTTTTTGGGCTCATCAGTATTTTTCAAAATTTATTTCGTTACATTCCAACGATGCAAACTTCAGCATCATATTCCAGCAAAGGATTTTGTGGGCCAGCAAAATCGGTTTTTCCGTGAGCCCAGAGTAAAATAATTGATTGAATCAATTGCCTTTAATATGAACAATAGCATTGCTAAATCGGTGAACTAATTATTTGAAAGCCGAATTCAGTGTTATACCAGCCTGTTGGAATTCGCTCTTATCTTTATCAGCGAATTCAATTGTATAAAAAAAAATTCATCAGACTTACAATATAATTTTGGTGCCTCCAGAATGTCCTAAAAATTACGCGAATGACAGATTGAAGGAACTCGATCGTTCTTCAAGTTTCGAGGTCGCAAGTCTGTGGGAACTTCTCGATAAATACCGAAACCGGTTTGACGATGATTATCAACCTTATTCCGCGAAGCCTTTCAACGACCGCTCAAGGGTGATCGAAAACTAATTACACTTTTCAGACCAACCGACTCTTATGATTGGGGTTATTATGATTGCAGGCAGCCATTCATGTTAAATCCTTCATACGATTAAAGATTACAACATTATAAATGCTAGTATTAGTTATATGCTTTGTAAAATTAGTACATGGATTTTCATGATCAGTAGAGCACTTTTCTTCCCTCCTGCAAATTCTTATAATCAGCCAGATTTTACTACTACATAAAGTTGTTGTGGAATTTGGACCTGCAGTGTGAGCCGGTCGGGTGACTATACATGGTAATTTTTTTTTTAATTAATATGCCGATTTATAAGGGTGTACATAAAGTGTTGAATTTTTACCTACAATGTTAGATGGCGGGGTGACTGTACACAGTAAAATTTATTTTATTTTTTCTAAAAATTAATATACCGGTATGTAAGTCTCGAATGCTTATACTGAATATTAATTTTCCGATGCATTCGTCAATAACATTTACAATATTGGTATATTAAAAAATGAGTAGTCGACAGTGACGTACTACAATTTTCAGATTGCAGAATCGTAGAATTCTCGTACACTATTGTCAATTTTACAATAAAGGCATATTAATTTGCTGGCAGTTACTTTGGTCAATATCCTTTTGGATATTCAATTTACTTGCATTTTTAACCATGTAAGCAGCGCGCTCTGTGCGGTGCGTTTGGTGTGCGATTGAGACAGTTACTTTTTCAGTTCCCAAGCGCTGACGATCAAGAGCTTTTCATTAATTAAGGGGGCCGTGTCACCGAAAGAAAGTCATGTTTTAGAAATGCTTGCAGATCATACTCTTCGTTGAACAATCTTACCTTCAAATCTCATTACGTACATATCAGATATTATCATTTTGCAATATTGTTAATATATACAGTCCACCAGAATGGTGCCAGTTAAAAAATAACATTTTTCACTTGTCGTTGTTCTATTTTCTTTTTTGAATCCTGTACTCAAACAATTCCCGGTTTGAGTATACGATTTTTTTTTTTCAGGACTTTTTGACAAAACTATAATTTTAAATGTGTAAATAAATCTTTCTTTATTGAAAACTCTCTAAGCAATTGGTTACAATAAATCCATTTCCCACTGCATCCAGAATCAGGCTCAATCCACAACAGGCCCACTATTGGGCCAGGGTCGGTGGCCATTTTCCCGACAACGGCTCAGTAACAGCAACCATAACTGGCCCACTCATGGTTTAAAGTCGGATGATAGCTTCGGTCCATTACTGGTAGTTGGGTATGGCCCGGTATTGGGGGCTAGTGAGGTCCACGAATGGCAACAAACACGGCCAGTATCGGGCAAGTAACGGCAGGAAATATTCGGTATCATCAATTTAGTAATTAATTATTAAATTAAAAAATATGTATTTCCTAATGGACCGCCTCCAATAATTTTAATAACGCTATTCCGTTATTATTAAAGAAAACAAATGGAAATCGTCGACGGATAGCATTTTTTCGATAGTTTTCTGGAAAGTGATGGGAGTGGGATTTGAACCTAAGACCTACATTATCTAACTACCTAACAAGCGCGCGAACCGCTCGGCCAAATCTACTATGGATGGTATGTCCCATACTTTGAGTCCAGAATAGTTGCATGTAGAATAACAACCACAAGGACATCAGATGGATTCGGACAAAAATTGGTACACGGATGTTTTTAAAGGCACTGATTAAAGAACTCAATTCTTCTTGAATTCAGAAATTCAAAATAGTGGATCCAATATGGCTGCCCAAATGACAATAAGTTGTATAATTGGTATGAAACACGAAACAGATAGCCTTTTCGAATCGAATATGACGGCTAATATACAAAAAGTAATTTTATTTTATAAAAATTATGTTTTCAGATTTCTTAAGAAAACTCATTACTAATCTAAACTCGAAAATGAACGATAAAAAGTGGCCGATCGAAAATAATAAAAATTTTCAAGTGCAAGATGTTGTTTAAAGCGTAGGTAAGGAAATATGCTTTTTTGCTGGTCCGTGAGTGATGCCGACGATGCGCGATATTGAGGTTATGTTTATCATTGGCATCAGGGTGATGGCCCAATGATGGGCGAAATTTGGTGGACATTACTGGGCCAATGATTGGCAGCCGTCCATTGACCATATGTTGGTTAGACAATGGCAGAAATTAAAAAATAGATAATGATGGTAAATAATTGGCAACCAATAATGGCCCAAGACTAAAATCTTATACTTGGCCAATTATTGGCGTTAGTACATCGGCCAAAGTCGGTTGAGTGATGGTAACTACAAACAAATCAATGTTAATGGCGACCGATTCTGGCCCAATCACGGCCCAGCCATGGGCGAGTTACACTCGGCCGATTATCAATTTGTCAGTATTGGCGTTTCCTACATGGGACATAAAATAAGACATCGAATAATAAAATTTGTTCACCATTTTCGTCTGAAAGCTAAGACAAGTGAATAATTTTACTTTCTGCCTCGAACTATTCTCGGGCACTGTATGAATTTCCAAAATTGCTGAATGATAATGCTTATTCTTTACCTAACATTCTTTAAATGTAACATTTTTCAAAACTAGGGTATCATCTACAGAATTTTTCTTTTGACCTTATTCTAGGTGACTGGATCCCCTTATAAATAAAATAACGGTTCTGTTGGTCTTCGTGAAAAAATGAGACACGATAATGCGACTGTTCTTTGAACTATACATAAATTTTTCATGTTCGTGGTAGCATTTTCAAACGTCGTGCAATGAGCTGCAAAATCAGGGATTTTTCTGTTCACAGCCAAGTGAATAATTTTCGTGTATACTGGAAAGTATCGGTTTTCCTTAGTTTCTCCATGGCACATGGCGAATGAGGCACCATATATCACGGAGAGAACAATCTTCCAACCGTCAGCAAGTGTCTTGTTGGTACAGCAATACCCTTGCTACCACAGCAGAAGCGATTAGCAAATATATCGATACCTACTGTTCTTTAAATAGCCAATTGTATTTACAATGTTTAGTTTGCTGACGGACCAACTAATTCGCTGTAGCACCTAAGTGTATTTATCCTGGCAGCGAATAATTTGTTCGATTAACAAATCAACCGAAACCAGTGGTGGGGTTCAAAATAGCGAATGACCAAAGTATGGAGTGGCTAAAATAGCGAAGTTCGAAATTATGAATGTCTGAATCTAGAATGGCCATCATCATGAAATTCGCTATTTCACCTATTCGCTATTTTGATAATTTGCCATTTCGATTGCATATTAATAAAATAAGGGGTCAAAATAGCGAATGACTGAAATAAAGAATTAAGTATAACGAATGTCTTAATCTAAAATGTTAATTATTTTGAAATTCGCTATTTTAGCCTCCTTATTTTGGTCATTCGCTATTTTGAACCCCACCCGAAACCGGCATTATACTTATTTCCACAGCAAATGCTCATATGTCAAGACTGCAATTTCGTTGCCATATCAAAAAAACAATTAGCTGATACAGCAAAAACTATCGAACAAATAAGCTTTTGCTGTTTCACTGATATCATTTTTTTTTCCGTGTTCGGGCTTACAACGACATTCAACTGGACATCAACAATCAAAGTGAAACGATATGGAATATGAATGACGTTAAACGAAAATCAATTGATTTGTTACAACTGAACCGACTGTGGTATTGAAACTTTGATTAACCCGGAATTAATAATAAAGGGCATTGAACCACCACTCGGTAAAAAAATACAAAATTGAAAAATATTGATTAGTAATGAAATCGGTAAAAATGTATTGATGTTTTAAAACTAAAAATAATTGTCTTGTATAGAATTCCACTGTAAAGATGACACAGATTTTGACCAAAGTGGTGTTTTGATTGGTAACTTAGTTAGGTGTCGGTGGTAATAGATTGACGTATCAACACGACAATACCATTGAACCCGAAATGAAAGCACACGCACGTGCGTCCATTGCGGCACGTGTCTCAAAGACCGGGAGCCCCCGATCAAATATAGAACAAGAGTGATCTGGGTCACACAGGTAAATGGGTCTGGTGAAAAGCGCAATGTGTTTTTACGAGAGAGTACCACTCGTCCAGATTGGCTTTTCTTGGTGAACATCTGCAGTTCGAGAGAAAGATTTATGTGGGTATCACGATCAAGGCGAGCAGAGTTATTAGTCTACATTGAGGCAACTTGATGAAGGAGAAAAACCTATTAGGCGTAAGTGATCCGTTGCAATTGTTTTTTAGGACTCCATCGGAATTGTTAGACTACGTAAAGAAAATAGATAAAGCAAGTCACCGTCAACAAAGTTGAACAGTTTTTTTTAAATGACAAGTTACATTTGTTAGAAATTAAAATAATTTATGTTAATGAATTTATGCAAGAAATGTGTTAAAGTAACGCTATAATTATATCATAATTAGATTCGATATTGATGGAATACATGGTAAACACATGTAACATATCTTTTATGTACCAAAATTATATATTTCACTTGTATAAATTTGTAGCAATATTGAACCATTGGGTTTATTGTACCAAAACTGACCTTTACGACCCAAGTTGCTAGTAAATTTCATAGTGTACTTCAATAATGGATACTCCACAGACAAACATCAAAGTCGGATTCGACATGAATCACATTCTTGACATAAACGCAATAAATGATTTGAGAAAAGCCTATTAAGCGTAAATAATCCACTACATATTATTTTTAAGACTCCGTTAGACTCCGTGATGAAAATGGATACTGCAAGACACCGAAAACAAACCTTATACAATTGAAAAAAGAAAAACGAATTATATTTGTTAAAAATGAAAAAAATTTATGTAAATAATAATATCAAAAAAAATGTTACATATATTTTCCATGGATAATTATATTTACTTTAATAACCATATAATATCGTCAAAACCATATCACATGTATGACCATGAAAATTTCTGCATTTTCAGAAAAAAACTTTAGCACGCTGTAGCGCCGTGACATTAGTTCTGAGAGGAAAATGTTTACCACCTTTTTGTTCCTCTTTAAATTCCCCGATGGCGGATATTTTTGAAAAAAAAAATTATTTGAAATTAAGACGATCACTGCGAATTGAAAACTTTGGCACGCTGCATCTTTTTCATTTTGACTCGGAGAGAAAAGTTTGTAGGAGACATTTTCTTCCTGTTCTAATTTTGAGGTGGCGGTTATTCGTAGTTTTCGAGTGGCGGTTATTTGTGGGTAGTTCTTTGGACTTTGTCTTTGACAGCGTTTCCTGGCTAGAATATTGATCATAGGCAAAAATGCCGTAGGACTTTTTTGTAGTACTCTCGATTATCTAGTGGCGGGTACCGCCGGATTTTTTTTTAAGGGCAAAGAAATATTTTTTTTGCCATTTAAAAACATTGGATCGCGATATCTTGGCCAGATCACCTCCTAGAGAAAAAAAATATGTGTCTTTTCTGTTCGTTTTTCGATTATCTAGTGGCGGGTTCTACCGGATTTTTTTAAGGGCAAAGAAATATTTTCTTTTGCCATTTAAAAACTTTGGACCGCGATATCCGGGCTAGGTCACCTCCTCGGGGAATTTAAAGAGGAACAAAAAGGTGGTAAACATTTTCCTCTCAGAACTAATGTCACGGCGCTACAGCGTGCTAAAGTTTTTTTCTGAAGATGCAGAAATTTTGAGGATCATATCACATGTATGGTATGTTGTCTCTATCGAAACTATATATTTCACTTATGTATATAAATTTCAAACTATATTGAACCATTATGTTCATAGCATCAAAATTGACCTTATTACCGTCTGACCCAAGTTGCCAGTAAATTTCATACTGCTCTTCAATAATGCATATTCTACGAATAAATATTAAAGTACCATTCTCCACAAATCATTGTCTTGACATAAATGCAATGAACGAGCTGGTTGCGCAGGAAATCTCAATAAACGCTTACGTCTCTGAGTACAGTAACATAAAACGGTTATTCGATGCATGCTCAATTCGACAGGTGCATGTCATAAATGACTTGGAGCTGTTTGTTCGGTGTGTGTGTCACGCTTGAATGAAAGACAATGAAGTGAGGCGTGTATGGCTCGACGCTCCCAAGCCACAGGGCCCAAAGCTGTGCGAAGCGTACATAAACACTCTTCGCCACGTGTTCTTCACCTCGTTCGTGCCACTTATGCCTTCGCAGTTTAAGTGTGTCGCCTCGAGAGATAAAAACGGGATAACTGATTGAATAAAAGTCTAGCAGAGGTCTGACTTCAAGCCCTGTAAATAATTGGTATTAACAGAAACTTGCGTGATCATTATTTATTTTTGTTACGTCTCAGCCATTTTTCCATCCGTTTCCTGCATTCCAATAACTTTTTCCGCCATTTCATTAAACTTTCTTTACCAAATTCAAGTGCTTAATATTAACCAAGAAATACTTATAAATAGAATAAATCGTCCGACGCGAACCTTCCGATCGCATCGAACGATCGTCTCAAATTTCAATCGAGTCATATCCGTTTGCGAATGGCCGCGAGTACCCGATCACAAAATCCATGAGTTAATCACGTATTCCGCAAACTAAGTAAAGTTCACCGACCGTGCGTGCCATGTGCCTTCAGCATCACGTGGTCTTTCCACGACCACCGGAATTTCCACCTTCTTTAAGTCCACCTATGCTTTCTTCGGTTCGTCCGATACTCCTACTAATCAGTCTTTATTTCCAATTTACTAGAATGAACACATAAATCAATTATATTGCGACTCGCGATGTCTTTCTAAGTGTCGAGTCGTTACTCCGCTAATAATCAATTTTTCAAGTAAGTCGCGTCGAAATACAACTCCTTCGAATTCTTCGAGAATTACTCCGTAGAGTAATTCCATATTTATTGTCTTTTCTATTGAATGTTGTCAACGCGTTTCAATAACAAATAATATTGTATCTCTGGCTTTAAACAATTCGTCAATGAATATTATCATTGCCTTGTCCTCATCGCTATTTCAATTTGTTTTCCCGAATAAATATTATTACATTGGAAACATATCTTCTCGTGCAATAATACAAAATCTGGGTTTTCAATCCCTTAATCGAGCAACGATCCCAATAATAAATAATAAAATATTAAATTGTGTTCAATCCTGCCTAGAAAAATAGGCCGGGACGTAACATTTTTATACGGTTGTTTTTATAAAGGCCGAGACAGAATATATTATTTCAAGAAAATATGCCACCCGGCGCGGCCATGGTCAGGGGCTGCCGGGGCTCTGATTACCTCTTAAGACCCATGAAATGCCCGTGCCAAACTTTTTTTACGGTGCTACAATATAGCGGATACCACGTCAAAATTTTGTATACAGAATATGACTCAACCAATCATCCGATTCGTATGAAACTTTTTTTCATAAATGCAGCATGCATTGAACTCAACTAAGATATTTGGTGTACGATACTTTTTTTTTGTTCATTTGTTGTGGTTTCTATAATTATTTTCTGGAAAAAACTATATTGGCCGCCATGCAGAATTAATCGAGAAATTCCTTCCAATGTTTATTTAGGCAATTTTTTCTTCATATAGCCGTGTTGTGTACACAAAAAAATGCATATTTCCTTCCTTCGCCAGAGCGCTGCGCGTACCTGCTCTTGATGGGTTTTGAATTACGTCTTTCATTTCCGGCTGTTAGGTGCCAATTAGTTTTTATAAAACGAATAAAATTCTGAGTACATGTAAAATTATTTTTCTGACGATTTATTTCTACAGACAACACCACGTGTTCCTCATCTTGTTCGTGCCCCTTATGCCCTCGCAATCTAAGTGTGACGCCTCGAGAGATAGAAAACAAGATAACTGATTATATAAAAGTCTAGCAAGGGTATGGCTTCAAACCCTGGAGATGATTTGGTTTCAACAGATACTTGCTGATCAATTCAAACAAAATCCGCATTATTTGTTTTCTCAGAAAATGCCTGTATGTTACGACTCCATATGAGCAAAACAAACAGCTGATACGGCAAAAAAACTGCCTAATAAATAAACGTTTGCTGATTCGCTAATATAATTTTTCTCTGTGTCCTTTCTCTGTTTTCAAAGCGAGTTCACGGGAGAAACTCTTCAAGTACCAGAATGATTTTAGTGCCATTTCCTTTGTACTCATGAATTCTTCCGAACGACAACGGAAAATCAGTCAACCTAAAGCAAAGTTTTCGGTAGACAAAAATTCAGAATTTTAGCAATCCCAACTTTTCAGAGGTTCAACGCCAAAAATAAAACAAATGATTTTTACTGGAAAATGCCCATCTGATCGAAAATTGCCGGCTGATTATGAAACTGCCAATTGTTTGGTAATAATTCAAGAATTTCAAGTAAAACCTACAAAAAACCTTTTCTTTTTAAACATTTTACTTTTTCCCATGAAACTTTCTCGACGAATTTACTTACAAATGCCACAAAAGAAAGTGATGGAAGGAAATTAATCAATCCGATGGATTCAATTTATACGGTATTCACACAACTTGACATAAATATCCACGCTCTGAAATATGAATATGGATAAGCGTTTTAAGGCACGTGCGAATATCGAGACGTACTGCTACCATATGTGCCAAATATACTCCACACGTTGCTCCGTATACCGACGACGGCAAGTCGGGTATGCGAAACGCGCCGCGTGTCTACCGGTATTCATATCTTTTCGCCTATGGTCGATACCGTACGAAACGACTACGCGATCTATCTGTACATTGACATACGTGATCTAGCTAGAAACTATAATACACATGAGACAATACATAGCTTTATGTACACCACGTGCATTGGTTATTAATGATGACCCAGTGAAATTGTGTTTTAAAAAAATTGCTTAATAACACCATAAATAATTTTTTTTTAATAAAAAAAATTCCTCACTCAAATAGTACATTATGCTACAAGGGAGGAAAGAGCGCGATTTTCACCAAGCGTAAGAGTTGCTACCCGAGCACGGGGTGAATATCGCGCTTCCTCCCGCGTAGAATACGATTCTTTTTTTCCGTTTGCGTTGAAATACAGCGTGATTTCTGGCGCTGTAAAGCGAGAAGAAAATTTGACGCTACCTGGCCGTGTGCACGCGCAGCAGGCAGAAATGCGGATCAAAACTCCCTAGGGACTTTCCTCCCGCTTTTCCGAGATGGAATCACGTTATTTCAGCGCAGTCAGCAGAAGAAAAACACTTTAATTCGTACAAAAAATTGAGGGTTGCGTCAATCGTTGCACTGAGAACAAATAATGGTGTTATTAACTATGGAGTAAAAACTATTTATTCTTAGTACGTAGGACTATATTTTTCAAAATTGTCGCAACTACCAAATAGTTACCATAGCTATTTTCATTGTTAGCGTAACTATGAAAGTAGTTGCATGGATTATAAATTAATATTTGTCACTCTACAGTTCAATGTACTATTACGATTTTTCTGAGTGTGGCTGTATGGGGACGTGCCTCGAATGTTGTCATGGGATTCTAAGCTATAACAGAATTATTTTAGCATTTGGAGAGTTGAAAAATATTTAAAAATGCGGATGAGTGTTAAGAATCACGAAGAAGGGTTACTACGAAAAGTAAGAAAGTAACGAAATACTGTGGATTTTTTTTACATGGTAAACTGAGAGTTTATAGACGTTAGGAATAATTTAGGAAGACAAGAAGACACTGGAAGATATCGTTATGAATAAAATAAGGGTTGACTTAACAACGGTCGACTGGAATTAACAGGAACGATACCAGGTCATCTACAAAATAAAATAAAACGGTTAGGGAAAAACAGTTGGGATGCGTCAAGAGTTTTGGCAAAAGCAAGTGCTAGAACAGAAATAAAAAACAATTAGAAATCGGGAATGGATCGCTATTGATAAAATTAGTGAAAATTGAAAACCATAAAAAAAACGAAGACACTGGTTAAATCTTTGTGGTTAAAATGACGTCTGAGGAAATGGGAATAATATAGAAGAGTATCGAGGTGGAAAAAACAAATGATGAAATACAATTAAGGGAAACTAGTTTCGGCTTTTATTGCTGGCTGAAATAAAGAGCAATAATTTTATTAAGGAGCTACAAAAAATCTGTTCAAGCGTTTGTAATTTGCAAATCTTCCCTTACCGACACTTCTTCTTGAAGTGTACTTGGGGGGTATGTCAAGATCATAGTTTTCCTTTGTCCCAATGTGTCCCAGGTGTCCATCATCATCATCACGATCGTTCGACCATTCGCGATTTTTCATCAACTTTTTTTCATCCTCTTCTTCCTTATCGACACTCTGTACCACACACTCCCGTCCTTCTCCCTCATCGACGATTCTCCACTTGGCCCTTCGTCGATACTGTTGCTGTTCAGCCACAAGAGAATCTTCATCCACCTCATAATCTCTCTTAATTATTTTGTTCGAATCTCCAACGAAGGTAGATTCGCTGGCAGTATCTACAGCTCCTTCCGCATATTCGTTATCCATTTCATCATAAATTTTCTCGGATTCTGCAGCATCCCCAACGTCCACTCCTCGTTCCTGCACCTCCTCCTTAAGCATATACTCCCTCCTTTCGTTAGGATTCTGATAAATTCTGCAAAAAGGTCCTACCATGCCTACGACACCTCTAGGAACCGAAACTCCTGGCGAACTCCATGTATCGTCTCCCTTCTGGCTCTCCATCTCCTCCCTAGGTTGACCCTTCTCCTCCAAAGAGTCCTCGGAGTTCATCTTCAATTTCTTTCCTCCCAGACTCTCAGTTTCTTTGCCCGAATCACCTCCTTGACCACTAGCACTCGTTAACCACTTGTGCAACTCCTTTTGCTTCTTCAATATCTCCTCCCTGGATTCATTCCCTTGTTTTTCATCCGAAATCGGTAATTTTTTTTCTCCAAGACCTTCAGTTTGTTTGCCTATATCACCTTCTTGTCCACCAGCACTTTGTAACCACTTGTGCAGCTCCCTCTGCTTCTTCAAAATCTCCTCCCTGAGATCGTTCGGCTCCTCCTCTTCCAAAACCGGTAATTTTGCAACCTCTGCACGAAAAACGTTCTTCGAGGGTTTCCTTACGACACTATAAAGCGCGTGCTCCTCCTCGGAGTCCTCCTCCTCCTTTCTGAACTCACTCGAACCGATTTCTTCACTGCTACGACGATAAATCGGCGGGGGTTCGTGATCCAAACAGGATTCCCCGTTTCTCACGGCACTTATCTCGTACTCAAAAGGTCGTTCGCGTCCGATGGCTCTCGGCGCTGATGCTGCCGCGCGATTTAGGCACCCAGAGTTTTCACGATGGTCAAGGACACTGTAAATCGGTTCACGCGTAGCCACTCGTATCCATCGAGGCCTCTTGCGATCTCGACTTTTCCCGGCGCGATCAAATTGCTCGTCTACTGATGAAGACGATGATGATGTTGAGCAACCGGTATTGCATCCGAGAATTCTGGAAGGTCTGCTTGCCGATCTACCCGGACCGCTGGTTGCCACTGGAATGCCAGTCAATTCGGCGACCATTTCGCTGTCCTAGGGATGCTTATTGACCGGAAGTCACGTATATCTTTTGTAGCTTCGCTAAATTCGGCTGTGAAGGCACGACGTACTAGACGTACGTGAAAACTCGCGACTCAACGGTACCGATAATATTCTTATGTATGTTTTTATGACGACGCAACGGTCCTTGATCGTGACATCAAACTGCGCCACACAACTCAAAAACAATATGAAGAATCGTGGGACTATGTTCAGGTTTAGCTTCCATTTGGACCTAACGTACGAAGCACAAATCGGATGTGACTCTGCCGGCACTTTTTTGTCGACTAAATCGCAATTGTGTCAAGTGAAGTGAACTACTCGTGGAAACAAAAAAAATACCATAGGAAGAGGCATCGTTTTCACGAGATCAAAATGCAGTGGACGTGGAGGTGGTTTCCTGGCTGCCGGGCTTGGCCGGACCTTCCACAGACGGGTCGATCGAATGTATCTAGCTCTCATTCGTGACTTGGGTGGCTAACGCGTAACTCACCAAGCTTTCTTCCACCTGGTGTCACATACTCTCACGTATTCTTTTTGTCCTCGGTTTGTATACCGACTAGGAGCTACTGTTGCCAGATTTAATGATACATTGTGCTCACAATGCATCAAAGGTTAGTGAAATTGAGAAGATAACCGTTTTAGTGATAGACGCAAAGTTTATATCTAAAAAATATCAATACATTCTTCAAATGGCTGATTAATTGTGACGAATATTTTTCTGCACAAAAACCGGTACATGTAAAAAAAATTGACAATCCAAAACCAGTGCCAGTATTTTCTGACAGTACCAGTGTTTTCTGACAATGGAGAAAACGCTCCAACTAAAATGATATTAATCTACTACATCGTACCGCCAATGACTCAATAATGAATTATGCTCTCTGCACCCCTTCACACGAAAATTTTTTTTTCCTCCACAGAAAATGTGACGAAACCTGTAAGAAACATCTGGCGATCCCCGATTCAGCATCGACGAGTACCGATTACAACATTAAAAAAAACCATTCACGCCGAGTTATTGCCATCACCATGAAAGCAACTCTCTCTCTTTCTCTCTCTCTTTCTCTCTCTCTCTCTCTCTCTCTCGTCGCTAACAGTTTCCGCATAGACGTCGAAGCTTCGTTAAGACGACGCGCGTGCGTTTGCAACAGGAAAATTGCACGAGCACTCACTCTATACTTATGCACACTGCTCAGCTGTATGCATATATGCATCCAAACATTATGCAGCCTTTATAACCCTGTACGTGCCAGCCACAATCACAGATGCTGGACGAAGGAAACGAGAAAACATCGAGCGTTCACAAGGCGCCTCAAAGACTCACACTACCAGATATTTTCAACACAATTAGCTTCTACGATTTTACATATACCCTAGAATAGGCCAAAAAAAAGAACAATTTTTTAGAATTATTCAACATTAAAATAATTAAAATCGACATAAAAAATATCGAATAACTCTTAAAGGAGTGAATTTTCTGAAAAATGTTAAGAAAAATTCATTAAAAAATTTGAAAAAACAATCAATTTTTGAGGCACGATTACAAGGAAACGGCTCGTTCTACGTAAATTTACTAAGAGAGCTTTTTTGTAGGAAATTTAATTTCCGTCAAAAATATAATAATATAGTAATAAATACGGTAGATGTAAAAAAATCGATAGTTGTAATGATACACCCCTTAATATTAATATTAAGGGCTCAAACTTTCAAGATAATTTTTTTTTTGTCATCATGAACAATATTTTCATAGTACCATTAACAAAAAAAATTGTTCGTTTTTTTTTGGCCCAGTCTAATATACCCCCTTCCTTTGAGCTAATGTATCTACCATAGAGTTCAGTTGTTATAATCAAACGCTTCACCCCCGTATTTCATTCGCTTGTTTATGTCGGTGAGATTATGGAGATCTACCGGGGTACAATGACACGAGATTATCGTGAACAATTCAGCGTTCACACACCTTGCAGAGGTTAAGGATTTTATTAGATATTGTGTGCATAAGAAAAAGCAGATTGAAAACAAAATGTACCTTGTTTCGCGACACTCTTTGATTGACGAAAACAAATGTCCTAAAAACCAAGAAATCCCCAAACAGATAGGTTTCAAATCCCGGTTCTCAAATGAAAACGGATAGAATATGCGATTTTTGATGATTTATACAAGGCCCTAAAAACCTCATCTCACATAATAATCTTCGTTCACTCTAATTGGGTAATATCTGCAATTTTCGGAGGTTGTACGAAGTGTCAAAGCAATGGATGTACCTGCATCTACCACATTTAGGTTTTGAAGAATAGGATCTAAATTTTATCTCGGGTTTCTACTATTTTTATTAGGCGCTATGCCGAAGTATTTATCTGGCTGGATACTAATATGCTGTCAAGACAAAAAATTTATTATGCTTCCGACAGTTTTGTATTTTTTTTATGATCCATTACTAACTTTATAAAAATTGTACCGTAGTTGTAGTAATAGAAAAAATTGCCAATAAAATAAAGCTACTACATTAAAATCTAAAAACAGCATCAGTTCAATCTCCAGTAAGGCTTAAGCGGCACTCTTAACGCTAGTTTCAAGATTTAAAAAGCGCCATGACCCTGCACAAAATGCTAGGTACACAAGTACAGCGAGTATCGTTATAATAATATGCAGCACGATGAGGAGACTCAACCCGACGATTGCGCATAATACACTACATTGCCGTTTGCGAGCTAATACCACTACGACGAGGAGAGCCTCTCATCCTCACAGAGGCGTGTATATCGAACTTGCTTGCCAAGTCATCTTAGAAAGTTTTTAAGTACATGCGAAGGAAAAAAAAGTGAACAGATAGGTCGATTCGCGTTAAGCATATGCCGCCAAGTCCAAGCTATGCAATCCCGTTGGATAGAAGCTTATTACAGAGCCGGTTGGAAACTGTTATTAGCTGGAAAAATTCTTTTTCTACTTTTCATCCTTCGGCAGGCATATTATTTTCACTATCTCAGAATACGCGATATTTGCATTGATTGCTAAGCTCGTTCTAACTCTTGAGCCTTAGCACGTGGGCCTTGTAGACACCAGTAGGATAGGTACCATACTAATATCGCCTCAAGCTTAATTTAATAAAAGTGTATGAACAACTATATATTACCTCAATTATACGTATCAATAGAAATTTTTGAAAAACACCTGTTACAGCTACCTGAATTTGTGAATATGAAACAGGGTTGTTAAAACATTTTGTATATATTTACAGACAGAAATGGGTAATGTGTAGGCAGCATTCATTTTCTTTCTAACTTGGTGTCGAGACGCTACCGTGACTCTTCATACGTCTTTTGCTTCCTGATAGAGGAAACTTTATTTTCATGAAATTCTCCTTTTGTTCGAGATTTTTATGTCAGGACACTAGGAATGAGCCAATACATGGAGGAAAAAAAATGTTGAAGTGTGCGTGGCCTGTGTGTATGGAGCCTTAAGTGTGGACAGGGCTTCAAAATGTCAATCGCCTATAACTGAAGAACCATACAACCGGTTTTGTTGGAATTTGACGGACAAGTGGAGCAGTGACTCTTCTTCGATTGCCGCAATATTTGATGAATTATACTGCGAAATTTAGATTTTATAGCTTTTTTATATTTTTCCTCCACAAGGACTTGGTCAATCTGACTCTCGTAAGATTGACGATATTTTACTAAGTGGCACTGGCCACTGCATGAATATTCAATGTTGTTCAGAATGGAATTTTGGGAATTAAAAAAAAGTGTAATATTATGTGGAAGTAATACGCAATGTTCTACTTTGCATCCGCTCAACCCTCCGTAAACCGTCTTCACAAAAAAATGACATCGCTAAACTTTTCGTATCGACTGCCAAGAGGCAAATATTGTCATAATTTCTCCAATTCCAGTCTGCGCTTACAGAGAGAAGATCAAAGCCCCGTTCATAGTCAAATCAGTCACCTTGACCACCGAAAACTTACGGTAACTTTGGCTGTTGCGATTGGGGTCATTCTGACCCCCGGAGACCGAGGATAATCAATGTACAAAGTCTTACAAGTGTGCTGAAGCCCTCGTTACGGCGAAATCATCGGAAGTACAGAGAAAATTGAGAATCAATCAAACCAAAAAAAAGTTATCCTTATTTATAGATTCTGGTGTCTCTGACACCTTGGAAAGAAGGGGTCCATTAATCCCGCCTGTTACGAAATTGTCATTCTTTTTGTCATCAACAAAGAAACGTAAGTCGAAACTCCAAAAAAATCATTTTTTCACCTCTTACATTTTATATTTATCTATTAGAATTTAGACACGGCAAGCCCCCTGGAAAATATGGATGCCCTCGATGTACGCCTCCCGTCGTCGTCAAGAGTGGAAATGAAATTGCCGTGATCGTTTCTCCCTCACCCGGCGAAGACATAACGAGGTAAAAGCCAACAACAACAGCTGTGAGGCGAGTAAAACGTGTCTAGTCGCACACCTCGAAAGACCCCGAGGACCAACAGCGAAGATCCTTCAAGTTGTTGCATCGCGCAAGGCGGTGGAAATAACTCGTGATTATTTACCTTGGGTGAAGTGACAGTTGCGAGTCATAACTCACACTGTAGGTCTGAGAAAACACCGCAAAACGATACACCTGTATTATGATGGTTCGTATTCTTTTGCTTGGATTTGCTTTCGTGTGATTGCTGGTTACAAGGACTTTGCTTCCTACTAGCGTAAATTTACGCTGAGCCCACCAACACGCACAGCGTACGATAAATAATCATGTAGGACTCTACACTTCTACGTAATGGGCCGTGTAACTGCCGTCCTGCAGTACGTATACATTTATACTCGCTTTCGCAAACGTCATTCTTCGAGTAGGGGAGTAACAGAACAAAGTGGAAGAAGAAGAAAGGCGGAGTTTTTCTTTATTGTTTGGTAGCACAGTGACTCGATTCACCGTGAAGACGACAGGCATGGGAATCCGATGGGCATATGGTTTCGCGTATAGGCGTACATTTACAGGCAATTAACTGCCTCTCCACTTTGTCTAGTGGTTTATATGCGAGCTTCTGAATGGAGAGACTAATTGCGGAAAATATTTATTTGCCAGATGGCTCAAGGATGCATTTATAGCTCATCACCTTTCGTAGTAGTCGAATTATGAAACAAATCAGTCATAGTAAGGTAAGAGCCTTTTTTTGCCATCAAAATTTTTTTGTTTTCATTTGTTTACTTATTTATTTATTTTGTATTTTGTATTTCTCATGTAATAACCCTTTCGTGTTTTTACATTTGTTAACATTTTACATTGTTTCTCCGATTCTCTAATCGTTTGACTCATTCGTCATTCATTTCTTCTTCTGCTTTATTGCATTTCTCAATATGTTACACATTTTTTATCATTTCCTCCACACAACTTTTCTTAAGGTTTTTAACTTAATTCTATTGCAAGAATTAAGTGATAAATTGCGCGCAAATTAGTCCAAAATCTTGGTATCAAATCGATCCCAAAATCGCTTTGAACTTTGCTGAGATGTGCCGCTTAGGGGGAGGTTCCTCTATAATTGACCGACAAATTACACCAAGTTAAGAAATTAATTGTGGATGAACAACAAGACGTAATAAGCTGGTTTTTTATCTTTATTTATGTTTCAATTGTAATAAATAAATTTTTTTTTTTTTTTTTTCAAAATGGCGTCCAAGATGGCGGCTGGTACATGAAGTGCCCTCCGGTTCCATGCAAAACTGCGTGCATTCCTCACTCGTCAATTTTCAATCTAGAATCATGAAACAAGTTTCATATTAAAACTGAATAAATACAGAATAGAATGAACCTAAGAAATCGAAAAAATATTGAAAAATGACAAAATGGCAGGCATGTGAACTTGAAAGTTCGTTTTTTGGATGTTTTTTTTTACTTACATGTCCGCAATTTTGTCATTTTTCAATATTTTTTCGATTTCTTAGGTTCATTCTATTCTGTATTTATTCAGTTTTAATATGAAACTCGTTTCATGATTCTAAATTGAAAATTGACGAGTGAGGAATGCACGCAGTTTTGCATGGAGCCGGAGGGCACTTCATGTATCAGCCGCCATCTTGGACGCCATTTTGAAAAAAAAAATTTATTTATTACAAATGAAACATAAATAAAGATAAAAAAACCAGCTTATTACGTTGTGTTGTTCATCCACAATTAATTTCTTAACTTGGTGTAATTTGTCGGTCAATTATAGAGGAACCTCCCCTTAAAAGATACAAATGTACAAAAAATCTATATTACTGGCCCTCCCAAAAACCAATATGGCCGCTCGAGATTCCAAAAGATCCGTTGAAGTGAGATATAAACGTTAAAGTTTTTTTGACATCCCTGCAGAATTTAAAGTATATTTGTAGCATATTTACGATGAATAGTGCACAATACAAAATCGCCTGTAAAAATCTGTTCCAGCATTCCTTCAGCAATGAATTACGCTCAAATTAATCAAAAATCTTGGTTCCAAATCAATCCCAAAATCGCTTTGAACTTTGATAAGATTTGTCGCTTAACTCATCTGAAAAATGGCACTGAGATAAGCCAATTTGCACTGATAAGAAAAATCTGAATTATTCGTTAGGCTAATCAAATATTAAGCTTCTTGAATAATTATTAGATTTAATTGTCTAAAAAATATAAACGATAACCAAAACATTTGTCACACGAACTAAAAATTAATTTGAACGAGGTGTGCCCTCATTTCGTTAGTACAAACATTGTTTTTTTTCTCAGTGTATGATCACAATTTGACATAATTATCTTAACGCGGAAACGAGCAATATCCTCCGAGATTATATTATTCCATTTATGTTTCTGGACAGTATGAGAAAACAACAATCAAGACGGTGTTATGGGCTTTCAAGAATGTTTTTCTCGAACAAATGGTTGATATGAGGAAGTTAGACCAGAGTATGAACACGTTGACGTGGGTATATTTGTCCAGGCAACGATACATCTTCTTGTATAGGGTTCTCGATGAGTTCGCGGCAATGCATCAGCAATATGCCGGCTCGCTTTGAACGCCGTCTCCCGATAATTAATTATCGTCGCTCCATGACTATAGATCCCGTTGATACGCGGCACACCATCGAAACTCTCTTCCTATACGATCATTAAAGAACATACAGCAGCTCTCGCTGTACCGCACTCGACAGCTGTTCGTCGTTAGTCTGATTGCATTAAAAGATTACCCTCGCTCACCGCTGGAAACTATGAAGATACTCAGTTTTGCAAAGTACTCTACGTTCATTGTCAAATTTAAGAAAATTTCTGATATCGTATTTTACTTTTCGCTGGGATATTTTGATACGAGCTAACTTTGGACGAAATTTTTTTCTTTAGATTTTCATGTCAAAATTCACTCAATATCGGTCGAAATATCAAGAAAAGTGATTTTGAAAAGTGACAATGAACTCTTCGCTATACTGAATCACTCATTGTTCACTGTTCAAAAGTTACAATCACTTGCATACTTCATGTTGGGTTAAGATATGATAATCAAACGTCTGTATCTCCTAAACTTCCAATACGATTAAAACTTCGAACGTTCAATCGATAGAGCATCTTTCAACAAATAAAACAATCTATTGCTCGCCATAATCGGACTGATAAAACGGTTTACACTTTTAATAAGTTGGTTGAAAAACCATGACATTAGACATTAGCACATTTCAGACGATCTTCCAAGTCGAATCTTGGCTGTGAATGTACTTATACATTAAGAATTATTTCTGCTACATGAACTAGAAAAAGTCGGTGATTAGAACACTATATGAAGTTGCTCCCATGCTTTTTTTTAGCTGCAATAGCTCGCGTTTTTTTAATAACATGCCACTTGGAGTGACTTCCGGGTGTTCCTCAACGTATTAAGACCGACTTCGAGAGCATTTTAAACCTTATTCGTGGTTAATTAACGGTGTAATTCTTCTATTTTCATCTTCTGCTATTCCGTCTGCAATTTCTCTCCCAGAGTTCACGAGTCGGCTAATTTTGTCGTCAGTAAGTGCATGCTCAGAATCGTCCCCATAAGCCCCCCACCAACCATGAGTTCATGCGTGTTTAAACAACAAAGTAGCACTCGTGTGCTTCTCAGTGCGTACAATGTAACCGTAGAGGCTACATCCGGTTCATTCGAGTTTTTTTGTATTATCCGAGCATGCGGTTAACGCTAAGTTCTCGGATAAGTCTAGAGGCTCCGATTACGCGGAGCGTCGGTTAATCGAAGGCTGGATAAACGAGATTCTACTGTATGTACCATAAATACACCATAACTCGTGAACTGCTCGACCGGCCAAGCTCAAATTTGAATGACATATAAAGTACTAATCGATCTTTACGTGGTATTAATTTAATAAAAATCGCTCAACGCATCCCGTTTTTATGTAATCTTTAAGATTTCGAAAGTTGTGTCCGTTAACGCTCTAACTCGACGAAATGTTTACTTATCAGGTTAAAAGTTTGTATGAAAATCGAGAAAAGAGATGCAATTTTTGGTATTACATTTGGGCACAATCAGTAAAGCGGTTCGGATAGTATGGAATTTAAAAATTTTCCCAGAGATGGCGTTAATGCATAAATTGTTGCCAAATTCTGTCGCAGCTAGACAAAATAATGTTTAACGATGCTACTTATCGAATTTACTGAAGATCGTATAATGATTTTCTTGATTTAGTTTTCAGGTGATTTTAATTGAGAAATGATGATAGCTGTTAATATTAAACATTGACGAACATAAGTAATAAAAAGACAACACATAAAACAAATACTCAAAACCGATAATTCAACTCTTATAATTTTATGTTTTAGAAATGATATAAATGTCTTTTATTTTGGTCTGAGATATAAATTTCAATATATTTCTCGTTAATCATAAATGTGCTAGATTACATTCCCACTCAATCCATATATTCTACATTAACTGTTTAATGCCTGACTTGACTAGAATTCATTGTTAGTTTTGGCCTAATATTTTTCATCAAAAAAGTAATTTATAATTATTGCAAGCATCTTTACTCACATTTTCAGATACGCCTTATCAAGTCCGAGATCAGATTGACTCGGAAAACAGTTTAAACAATCTGTTTAAACGTTTTGTTAAATGTTGAATTGAACTCCAGATCATTGGGTGGGATCTTGTTTTTTTATTGGATGACATTATCACATTACAATCGATAGAAGAATTCGGATTTTACAGGAAAGTGATTTTCCGTTTAATATATCTTAATGACTCGAATTTTGCCATAATTAATTTTTTTATTAATTTTTTTAAACATAGACACAATGTAAAATCTTGCACGTTTCTTCATAATTATTTTTCGCTTTCTATTATTTGCATATATATTTTTATAACCGGTTTCAATTTGAAATAATTCTTACTTATTTCATTAAATATTGACGACTTTTAAAAAATGCCCAAAATATTATTGTACCATGCTCAATGCTCTCTATGCTTCAAGTAATATATCTCAGTTATATTATGAGCAAAACAATTGGGATTAATTCCAAATTTCACGCATGATATTAACGTTTGTCTAAAAAAATTATAATTTTGCAGATCTCTGATTAAAGTTAATCATATTGATATGGGGTCAAGTAATTCTGTGATTCATATAAAACAGAGGAAAATATTCGGTCCATGTAATAGACTCGTGGTAAACCGAGTGTTTTATTGTGTTTTAAAGGGGTCGAGTGAGTGAGAATTTCCTTCGAAGCGCATAAAACATTGAAAAGTTGGCCGCGCGAGCACCGGCGTGCGAGACGCGCACGGTGCGCTCGACTGGGAAAGTCCGTCGAGCAGGCCAAGAGGTAAATACATACTATCGAGTAGTATACAGTAATGCTGCTAGACGTAAGCGAGATTGCTTGTAAGTAAATGGCATCGGTTTCACTGTTGCTTCAAGTGCGAGGCTGAAACGCCAGCAATTGAATCGAAGATTCAATTCAATTGTGACCTTGGAACCAAACGCCACCTTTTTAACTATCTGAATCACCCATAGATACATTTTTTCAAATAAATAAAAATATCTAGACGAAAAGCAGTTATTACTGACACAATTTTTTATGCGCAAACTCGTCGTACGAATTACGGGCATAATGAGGCTCTTACGCGTACTGCGTCTGTGTTTGTTGATTTTTTTCACCGACCTTTTTCTTTCTGTCTTTCTGCGGTCAGTTAATGAGTACATTACACTCAGTGACTCCCACTGACTGACTCTTATTATTTATGATAAAACTTTAATGTTATTGTATCTGCCAAAATATTCGCCATGTTATTATATTATTTTATATTTTATATCATACTATATTATATTATATTATTATTGTTTTCAAGGGCTTGTCCCGTCCACTGTAAAAATAAATAAATAAATAAATAAATAATTCACATTGAAATTTCGATGTGTCAATTAAATAGCTATCAATTATTTTTTCTTGTTCTTTCGGTTCGTGGTAGCATGGATTAAAAATTCGAGAGAGCAAAGTAGCGAGCAGCCCTCTAACGGTATTATTTTATTGCCTTTCCATTCCTGGCCTCTCATTTCCTTGAGAACAAATATTATCCTAGGTTTCAGAGGCTCGGGACGGCACGTTTTTACGTGCCGTGAAAACGCGTTGGATTCGCTTTGTAGGTCGAGAATATTCGTGGGGTTTCTGCAGCTATGTTCTCACAACCAGAGAGCATAACAAGTGCGCAAGAAAATTTCGTCAACATTCTGCGACCCGGAATATATTCAATAGCATTGAACGGCGGGAGGTCATTGTCTTCATATTCATACTCATGGTATGAATATTCGACTGTAAAATGAAATGTAATGGATACAATATATTTAAGGGTGTGGGAATATTCGAAAACATCGATTTCGGGTTCAAATCGAATAGAATTTTCGATAAATTCGATTATCGAGATCCGAATAAAGCTGGAAATTAACCAATTAATCAGGCTATGCATAGGAAATTAACATTTAGAAATAGTATTCCGTAATACTTTAGTGTACAGCAGTACATTTTAAAAATTCGCAAAAATAGCAGGCATTACTTTATGTACTTATTTTTCGATTTTTTAATTTGTTTTGCTGTTTATTTAGTGATTTATTGGTTTATTGATCATTAATTGAACAGATTATAATCAAAAGAAAATGTTTTTAAAGTGTGACAATTTTCTGAATTTTCCTTTCTCGAATATTCAATTCAATTTCCGAATGGCGGTAATAGATTCGATCAAATTTTATCATTATTCATACACCCCTCAATATATACCATTTCGGCTTAAAGATGCTGTATAAGTAAATAATTTTGAAGATTTTGAGCCTGTTTTTTGTTCATGTTGTGGAAGAAATCGTGACAATTTTTCATATATTTTTATAAACATTTTTGCCCGCACAGATACTGAGATGTGAATTAATAATTATCAGGTAATTCCGATGCTGCGAAAGATTTTCTTCGTTTTCACGTCTAACCCGTCAAATCTCGTTAAAGATATCTCAGCTTCTAATCAAAGAGGCAAACTAGTTTATCAACTAAACTATAACTCACGGCGTTGCGGTTTCTGCTTGTCCCGCTACACATTTCTTGTTTCTTGTTCCTCTATCAGGCTCTACCCTTATTACCAATTAAATGAGCAAAGTCAAAAGTATTCGTATATCGCATGATCATGATAACAGGCTGCAGATGTAAAGCGAATTATTACGTGATGATATATAGAGAAGAATGCGGAGATAGAATAACTGAATAATAATTAGTATGCGACAGGTCTACTTCAAATAAATTGTCAAAGTAAAATTGTCACCATACAAATAGACTTTTCAACACGTAATACACGCAAAGAAGGATTTATTAAACATCATCATATAACTTAACGCTCAGTGATACAGCGGTGAAAATTTCTTCGCCCAATGTTAAACGCCTATAGGGCTGTCTCTCTCGCACCTCACCCCACTTTATGGTTTATCGATTCTCCTAAACAAACGACTTTGCATATCAAAAAGCCCGAAGTTTAGCCCAATTGTGCACTACTTCCACACATTCTATCAAAATTTGAGCTATTTCTGTCGGGTATTTTGCGAGAGAATATGTTTCGAAATTTTTGAAAATGGTGGGGGAAGTATCACTGCCTCTTAATATAAATAGCTACTCGTAAACTAGCAGCATTTACAGTAGTGCTACTTTGTATCTTATTTATTGTTATTATTATTGTTATTATTATTTTATGCATGTTTCCTTCTCTCAATGTGTCTCGCGGAACTTGTTGCACGATTCTAGATAACTATCCTTTTTTTTGTCACTCACTCTTTCGAGTCATTAAAGATATAACCGCAGTGAGAAAGTTTTTTGCCCGCATTTACACCGGCAGAAAACTGTCCACTGAGGAAGTACTTTAGCCTCGGTGTTTAATTAGCGTCTCATGATTTGCAGGACGTTGTACGTAATGGCAAGAAACAAACAAAAACGGCAACTGTGAAGACCGGGTATCAGACCCTACGCTGCACCGCGATGCTTTTGTAGCGAGCATTTATGACTATTTTCATTACTGAGAGAAAACACAAGAGAGAGTCATCGCGAAATAAAAGTAACCATTAGTTTTCTACATCTAAAAGACGTGAGATAACAAAGTTTTGTGTTTGCTCGATAAATGTTTCATTTTCAATCATCGAAGAAATCCGTGCGGCTGCGGAGAGTTCTGCGGCTCCAGATCGTTCCACCAGATCAATTCACCGCGGGCAGCTGTCCACGCTTCAATCTTTACACGCACGAGCGAACCGATCATTCGAAAATAAGAGTTATAGATCTTCTCTTTGTAGAAATCGAGAAAGAGTATGTCGAATCAATAGCCACGAAGATGTCTTCGATTTCCCGTAAATTGTCTTTCAAACTTGGCATTATTGCCGATTTTTTCCACTTTTCAGATAGCCGACAAAATCAAGAATTTTTTATTATCGGAATTGACTTTTTAAATAAATGACACTAAAGTTACTTCAATGTAGATGAAAAGTGAATATAATTCGCTATCTAATGTTAAGCGAACGGTAAAGTAATCTTAAATTTAGTGGGCTCATAAAATGGGTGAATGAATTTTCATCAATTTAACATAATCCGGAAGACATTTCTCCCAGTGGAAGTAAGCGTACAAGTTACGTAAAAAATATTGCAATATAAGTGGCCAAACACGGATGCTAAAAAATGGTCACATACTGGGCCGGCCTACTGAATTTACGACCGTTGGTCGCTGCTGCATTACGCGCTGTTACTCTCCTCTTACTTCCATTTTCACTTCCGGAGAAATGAAAGGGGAAAGTGAACGAGTTCCGAACTCTCGTAAAAGAGGGAAACAGATGAGTGCCCTTAAGAGCCGTAAATAATAACTGAAATATTTTATCTCGATATCTCATAATTTGCGTACTAAAAAGTTGAGCATAATAAAAACGTGCGTGCGTTGGTATATCGAGCCCACGGTAACTTATTCTAATTTCCGCGTGAAAGTAGGTAGGACTCGTTAGTTTAGAATGTATTCCACACTTAGATATGCTTTTTTTAATAGCACGTAACGGAACATGAGAGCTGCGACTCATAAATTAAAAATTCCATTTTTTCCTTTTATTTAACTCGAAGTCATGTTCTATTATTACCCAACTCAATATTACAGCGTGTGTAGCGATGTGTGTACTCACTAAAAACTGAAATGAAATTACTGTACATTTAAAAGAAGTCTACGAAAATATTTTCATCAAATATGGCATTTTCGTTTTACAAAATATCTCTAATAATTATTACCCAAAAAAAGTATAACTTTGCACTCAGAAGTAGTCGTTTTAAATCCACGCATTCGATCCTTTTATAAATCCAATATAATTACGAAACATTTTTGTCACTACTACTTCAGCATAAAGGTATTTAAAAAACCACAATATAAATTCATAATCTGCTTTTAAAAAGTAATTATCAACCCTACAAACGTTTTTTATCCCTTTTTAACTCATGAAACTGTGTAATTTCTACAAATTCCTTCTGTTAACTCCCTTCTATACAACAACATTTTTTTAATATCCCATATTTGCATAGTTATTATATGCATCCCAAATTAAACATAAAATCCAGGAAATGCCCCGAAATAAATCGGTGAAAATAACACCTCAGTTTTCGTACTTCCAAAAACTGTTACACAATTGTTTTTGTCTATAATACTCACTCGACTTCGCTGAGTTGGACTCCTCGATGGGCTGAAGAGATCCACCCGCGCGTGGCATTTTTTCCATATAGCACTATGCACAAATAAGAAATAAAAAAATCCCGTTTTCACCCCCAGGCAAAAAGACGGGAACATCCGTTTTTTCTTAATCAACTTCGTGTCTCAACACTCGCTAAAATCACAATATTTCAGCCCTCTCGATTTTGGCTCTTCGGCATGAATAATACTCTGATTTCCATCAACAACTCAATCCACTTGCACTTTTCCTCCTTCCGAGCAAATCTATCCATGTGTTTATAGATTAAAATACTAAATGGAATTGTTGTCCGAACAGCATTCGTCAAATAAGCACACATAAAACAGCGAATCTTGCATCCTGTTCCACCAATCAAAGCGATCCATTTCATTCACTTCCAATTGTAAGGCCTCAAAAACTCGCAAAAGCTTCCCAAAAACATAACTGTGTTTTTCAATTCGTAAATGCTCTATTAAAACAATTAAACTTACACAGCTATAATACTAAACACTGCCACATAACTTGCGCGAAATCACTTCAAGTATAGTTATCTCAACGTAGGCTCTTCAAAAACGCTTCTTTCCCGATTTTTCACCACTAATTAAGATCGCAGTGCAGTAAAAACACAAAAGTGCGTCACACGCACCAAAGTCATCGCCAGAAGCATCTTAACGATAAATGCCAATGTTTCCAGCATTTATAATAATTAGAATCACTTTCACCTTTCAGCTTTTCCTTCCAGCTACGCTTTTCGGTATTTTTTTTTTCTTTTCACAATCGTCTGTTTGCACATTTTATTCAGCCAAGATTATACAACGTTTTTAGCTGTTTTGCTAGATTTTAGTCGAAACCATCAAGTGGGTTGCTCGTCATCGTACGAAAAAAAAAAAACCACTTCGTACTAGTTGCTAAAAATCTCGGGTCTGCAGCCTAGACCCGAGTGAGCACGAGAGGTACTGAAGCTGATTGCTAGACTGCGTAGCTCACGATCTTTCCCTGAGCTGAAGAAGCAGCAGCTACGGTTCCTCTGACAGACACCGGCGCGGAGAATCGCTTGGCCGCGAGCGCAACGAGGAGGAGACTGCAGAAAAAGTGAGAAGAGGTTGTACTGTAGTTTCTGAGGGAACGTAGAAGACGAGGAAGGGAGAGAGATTCGAGTCTTAGGTGTTTTCCTTCTTCGGGGACCAGCAACTTTATCTACCTCCCGCGGAACGACATAAAATCGAGAGAGATAAAAAGAGAGAGTCGGACATGCTGGTGCTGTTGATGATGATGATGATGACGGTGGAACGATCCGCTTGCGGAGTCGTATTCGTAAACGGTGCAAACTCATCTTCTCGAATAACATCTTCCATGCTGATTACGATTTCGAATTCAACTAAACTATATATATACCGATTACGATTTCCATTTCAACAAAATTATATATATGGCGATTACGATTTCCATTTCAACAAAATTATATATATGGCGATTACGATTTCGAATTCAGCTAAACTATATATATATATATGCCGATTGCGAGTTCGAATTCAACTAAATTATATATATGGCGATTACGATTTTGAATTCAACTAAACTACATATATGTATATATATGTATATATATATATATATTTTTTTATATCGGTACTTTTACTTTTTTATATCGGTACTTAACTTTTTATATCGGTATATATATATATATATATATATATATAGAAGTATTTGTGCAACAGGTGTACTTCTGCGAACTCGATGCTCTACTATTATCATCACTATACTACTCCTTCAGTGCGTAACGTCAGGCATTATTTTACGTTTGCTATGCGTAGTTTTCTGTTCTACTAGCTGTTATCTACGTCCATTGTGTCTTGCGAGATCACGGGAGAGATAGACGTCACGCACTTTATATTTAAGTTATATGGAGTTGGCTACTCGACAAAACATATCTGTGCTAACTTCTCTGCTTATTCCAGTTTCTTTGCCGATATTTTTATGTGTGCAGTGCATTCGATTTTGTTCCTTATGATGTTTTGAAACGATGCAGTTGCATAATATTGAACCTATACTCGATTTTTTCAATACAGATTTTAATATGCTTGTGATTCTTTCCTATGTATGTACACATAGTACTGTTATTATTCACATCGAAGGGTTGTTTGCAAATGGTGTTTTTTTTTTTCATACATAAATAAGTTAAGAAGGTTCGGCGCCCTGTAAAAAATCGGCGGCGTAAACTGCAATGATGTGAGTGGTGAAACAAAACGGTGCTAGAATCAACACTTTTTCGTTGTTAAAAGTATACTCACCCTGTGATGAATAGGTGATGCGGTGTACTCTAGTCGAAATTGACACCGAATGGTCTGATTCACTACGTCGACCCTCGATGGTGTTATTGTTCATAGAAACTGAATCCGCTTGGTGATAAATCTAAGTGCGTACCCGTGAAGCCTTATATTTAGCCATAAAACTTTTCGATTGTGCTTTTAAAGGTGTCAAGACTACACGGAATCGTGTGGCTGTGTTACATGGATACACTGCCAGATGTTATCAACTTCAGTGTTAATTAATAACACCGAATTCCTCACACCGCTCGTTTACACCGTCACTTACATCCAATGGGGTGTACCTATTGGGACTACACAGTGGTGTTGAAATGGTGTTAATTGTAACACCATATTTTTTACAGTGTGACGACATCAAAGTTAAATCAGTACTAAATTTTTGTAACCGGTTTTTTGTAAATGTTTAACGGAAGGTTCCTCTATAATTGACCGACAAATTACACTAAGTTAAGGAATTAATTGTGGATGAACAACAAGACGTAATAAGCTTTTTTTTGACATCTTTATTTATGCTTCAATTGTTTTTTTTTTTTCTTTCAAAATGGCGTCCGAGATCGCGGCTGATACATGAAGTGCCCTCCGGTTCCATGCATAACAGCGTGAATTCTTCACTCGTCGATTTTCAATCTAGAATCATGAAACAAGTTTAATTTTAAAACTGAATAAGTACAGAATAGAATGAACCTAAGAAATCGAAAAAAGATTGAAAAATGACAAAATGGCGGACATGTGAGTGAAAGAGAAAAACGTCCAAAAAACGAACTTTCAAGTTTCCATGTCCGCCATTTTGTAATTTTTCAATATTTTTTTCGATTTCTTAGGTTCATTCTATTCTGTATTTATTCAGTTTTAATATAAAACTTGTTTCATGATTCTAGATTGAAAATTGACGAGTGAGGAATGCACGCAGTTTTGCATGGAACCGGAGGGCATTTCATATATCAGCCGCCATCTTGGACGCCATTTTGAAAAGAAAAATTTTATTTATTACAATTGAAGCATAAATAAAGATTTCAAAAAAAAAACCAGCTTATTACGTCTTGTTGTTCATCCACAATTAATTCCTGAACTTAGTGTAGTTTTCGATCAATTATAGAGGAACCTCCCCTTAATATATTACATACCCATAGCGCAGTTTGATTTCTATTAATGTATGTACACTTAACCTATAGAAAGTTTAATAGTGACGGATTTGCATAAAGATTAACTGATTAACGTTTGTTTTCAATGGGAGTTTCATTAAGTTTTTTCCAGCTATAATCTGTAATTCTTCGCCGTCTTTAATAAGTGACAGATCATTATTTTTCTCAAACGATACTATGCGAATTGACAAGATATTTTCTTAATAGTTTATCGTTGATTAATTGTAGACAACAAATGAATAGAAAAAGAAAACAATACAACTTTCTCAAACAACACGCTATAGTTAATAAAACATGGTGGTCGCGGTCAGGGAAAACCGGGAAAAGTCAGGGAAAAAAAAATTGGTCAGGGAATTAGGGAAGAATCAGGGGATTTCAAAATTGGTCAAGGAATCAGAGACAAGTCGGGGGATATCAAAATTAGTCACGGAAAAAAAATTGTCGCCGATCTTCCCATAAGTAGATGAAAAGTACGTTTATTCTATTTATTTATAATAGGAATAAACCTGAATACCATCATTATAATTTCAATATAATACCCGAGAAAAAGGCATATACTATAGTACTCAAAAAACTGGATCACAAAAAGCGCAAGCTCCTTTAAAGCACGACAAAAAAGAAGCAACCGAATAGGCTAGCCGAAAAAATCGAAACACTTTTTTAAAAAGTTTTAAAAATATCCGATATTTTTATACGTGTTTAAAGTTATGCGAACCTTTCTGACACCGAAGATAGTTTATTATGCCATGTAAAGACACAAAATATCTAAAAAGAAAATATGTTAATCGGTAAAATAAATAATTTATTGAAGATTAGTGCCTGTTTTGGATACATTTTCATTGGCATTATCAATTTTTCAAATAGAAGTCGTCAAAACTTAAGCAGGGGAATAAGTTCGGAATAAGTTAAGAGGCAGTGATACTTCCCCCACCTCTTTCAAAAATTTTCAAACCTATTTTTTCTCAAACCCTCGACGGATAAAGCTCAAATTTAGAGAGAATGAGTGGAAGGACTGCAAAATTGGGCTAAACTTCTGGCTTAAAGCTGTTTGTTTAGGAGAGTCGATAACCCGAAAAATGAGCTTCGGTATGAGAGAGACAACCCTATAGGTGTTTAACATTGGGCAAAGAAATTTTCGGTTGTACAACCCCGAGAGCTTGAAAATTATCGGATATTTCTTGAGTGTTTCGTAGCAATGATTGAAATAAGTTTTGCTTATAAATTTTTTTTATTTTTGAGCAAAATTTATCTGAATCGATGTTACGCAAGGAAACAAGAAGGAAATATCCGATTCATTTTCAAGCTCGAGGGGTATTCGGTTGATTATTATTTAACCTCACTTTCCACTAATAACATTGCAATATTTAACATTTGTATTAGCTGCATTAGCCGGGACATTTTGTTTAATTTTTTTAGAGATGTTCTCAAGAAATTCATCGCCGAATCGCTTTCCTTGCTCACTCATATCGATAATGGTGAATAGCACTTTGACGTTTCAAACATTATTGTTTATCGCCTAACAACCATGCAGTGAAATTTTCGAATAATTATCGATATAATTTGGACCTAGTTATACCACCTGATGTTAAATACCGCGATCTTCTTGATCGAAATTGGGGTCGAAAAAATAATCACCGGTGTATCACTGAGCGTTAAGATCCAAAAGTTCTTAAACAAGGTTTATACACGTATAGCGATCGACAAACGTCAGATTTACGCGTTTGTCTTGAACACCGATCGATGGCGCGACATGGCAATTACATTTTATCCAAAGATGATTCTTCGACACTCGCCAACGCTAACTTCGCGAACCTTTGGTTTGGCGCCAAATCACGTTTTTTCGGTATAAAAAACCAGCCCATCATCTAGCAGAAGAAGATTAACAAAAGACGGTGAGATAGAGCCATTTTTTCTTCATTGTCTCGTTTTAATCTGTAGATACGCGCGAGTTAATCATGCTAAGCACAAATTTCGATAATTCGTTAGATATTAAACCGGTCATCTTCGAACACGATTATTGTCGCAGCGGCGACGTACGCGACGATAAGGACAATGCGTTCGGTAAAAAGTCGTCACGACCTTTTGACCCTGTCTACAAGTGGATGAATAGGCTAATTAACGTTTCTACGGGAGACGACTGGAATAAAATCGTCGATCGAGAAACTGCCATTCTTAAAGTTCAATATCCCTTTCTGCCGGAAGAACAGCTTCGCGGAAAAGCTTACAAAAAATTTGGGATTCCAACTATCATGGGAGGAGCTCTGAGGTATATATATATATATATATATTAGGGTGGGTGGTCGTTCAAAAAGTCTTCTTGACTTACCGTAGTAATGACGTAGTGAGTGGAAGTTGTTATTAGATCATTAAAAAATGTTTATTTCGTGGTATAGGTTTGGAAGATTTTTTCTGGGTTTTCGTTGAGAATTTCGAATCACTTCTCGGTATGTGTACAAAAAAAGCACTTCTTTGGTACAAGTTTTCGAAATACGACGTAATTTATTATTTCTTGCTCAACGTTGCATTCTTCAAAGTGAGATCAAACAGGTGCGAAAATCTCCGTGATAATATGAGGTTAAAGCATAACGTTACCATATAATTAAACCAGGCAGCTTCGAACGCGATTATTGCCGCAACGGCAATGTACGTGATATTAAGGACTGTAGGGACAATGCTATCGGTAAAAAGTTGTCACGACCTTTTGACCCTGTTGACAAGTGGATGAATAGCAGCTGTCGGAACGACTAAGAAAACAACGCTAAGCAAAAGTTATTTTTACATAATTAAAAAATATTTATTTCGTCGTATAGGTTTGGAAGATTTTTTTTAAGGGTTTCCGTTGAGAATTTCGAATCACTTCTCGGTGTGTACAAAAAAAACACACACACACACATTTTTCCGGTACAAGTTTTTCGAGATAGGACTCAACTATCGAAATGAAAAATCGGTAATTTATTATTTCTTGCTCACGATGATTGCAATCTTCAAAGTGAAATCAAACGGGTGCAAAAATCTCCGGGGATTATATGAGGTTAACGCATAGCGTGGGCTGACGATGTGCGTAAATTTCTATAAGTGATCGTAAGCGTAGATATTCTAACGCTTCTGGGGACATCGGGATATCAGCCAGAGTCGCTTTCTCATGCGGCATGTGTGTGTGGCTATTAGCATGTACGTATGTAAGCATTGTGGTGTGTGGGAAAGCAACTAGTCCGCGCTTCCGTGAGCGTCGCCAACCCGTTCATCCAGAGTGCATACTACTCGTATCTTCGAGATCTTTGGAATTTCCGTCCACGACGCGCGACGGAAGAATTTACGAGCCGTAAACACAGGAACGGGCTGGCTCGTTTCTGTAACAATCGCGTTTCGGAACCGAAACCACCACAACTTTCATTTATCAATTATTCGTCTACTCGAACAAACGAATATTGTCATAGAATCTCAATCAATAAATTAACAACAAATAAATTCGATATGCCGTTTCCGTTTTTTTTCTATATTATTGAAATCGCGAAAATAAATCGTTTTATATGATCATATATAACTATATACAATTATATATGAATTTTATCTACAGACATTTTACCCCACAACTTTCAGTTATAAATTATTTATCTATGCAAATAAATGAATATTGGCATAGAATCTCAATCAATAAAATCTCAACAAATAAATTGGATATGCCGTTTCCGTTTTTTTTTTATTTCATTAGAATCGCGAAAAGAAATCACTTTATATGGTCATACACAACTACATATAATCGTATAGAATTATTTATAATTCCATGCAACTATATATGAACTTTGATTCTATAGAGACATTTTGCATTTATAATTATATAGACTTGTGTATAATTCTATATGATCATGCATAATAGTTTTCTCCTGGGATTCAATTGCTATGCTAGTAAGTACTAAAAAGTAAAGAAGGCTGGAAATATGTACAAGTAAGCATTTATTACCGTTTAATATTTTGCTTTCATTTTCAGTCGGACCAGCGCAATATTTGGAGGCCTCATTCCTGGTAAATTACTGAAGTCTCGCAAGAAGAACGAGAGAATGTCACGTTATGGAGACGCGAAAACATTGGAACACATCTCTCAAATTGGCAGGGATGGCCAAAATCAATTAACAAACCGCTCGTCCAGCTCAAACGAAGAAATTCCGCCTGAAACTGAAGCTCCTGTTCCGGATACAAGAAGAAGCTCCATCGGGTCCGACGAAACCGAATCTCTGACTCCAAATTTCCAAATTTCAAATGCAGTCTCAGTCTATTCTCAACCCACTCAGATATTTGAGCAGAATACCAGCCTTCCCGATGATCTGAACAGGATTTATTCAGCAACCACTCAAAAACTCGATCTAAACTTTGAAGAATTTCGTCGCCGAGCCGACATCGATGATAATTTGTTAGGTGGATTTTGGAGCCAGTGCAAAATCGACCAACTCAACGTCCCGTCCGTCGTCTTGTCGAATTCCAGTCCGAACATCAGTTCCGCAGAAATATTTACAGAAGAAAACATCGAAATTCGCAGTCTCCACACAGATTTAAACAGAAATTTTTTAAAATCACCTTTCCCACGGACGGCGAAATCACAATCGTGTCCCTCGCGTCCAACGTTTAGTTTTTCTAGAAAAACTTTAAACGAAGAGCAAAATGTGCCGGTCATCGATATTGCCAATGTCGATGATTCTAGTCCCTCGAATCTAACGTTTAGTTTTCCCAGAAAAACTTTAAACAGACAGCAAAATGTGCCGGTCATCGATATTATCAATATCGATGATTCTAGTAGGTTAGCGACGCCTAACATTGGTCATTTTGAAAGATCGACACTCTCAGAACCACAATCTTCAAGTGTCATTCAAGCGGAGCTCATCACAGAAAAATATTCGCCAGATAAAGACACAACTGAAGTCGTAATTAAGAAGGCAGAACAAGTTTTGATTAAGAACGAGTTAAAAAGAAAGAGAAAGTTGGATAGAAGAGCGATAACCAGTTCAGAAGATAAGGAAAACGATCCCGTGGTAATCAACTCTCAACAGAAAAAGCTTCATGCCAAAGAATTGGGGTTGGACAAATATGCGAAAAATCCTTCGCATTTCAATGATTCTCTGGCTCTGGTTTCGCTAACGCAGAATTTGAGTCTCGACAATCAAACGCAAAAGAGTGGGGAAGCCTTTTCTCCCAACAGTGCCTCTCCAGAGAAAAAAAGAAGACGCCTAAACTTTCAAGTTTTGCCGATTTCTCGAAACAAGGATTGCAGTTCGTCGCCTTTTCCTTATCATACGACTGGAGAATCGTCGGTGGTTTTTAGAAACGATCCGGAAAAAAAACAGTCGTCTGAAGTTAAACTATCGACGATCGCTGTTAATAATGAGGACGTTGAAACGTCTGCACAATCGTCTCCGGATGTCGTCGTCGTCTATAGGAAACAAAAGGCGTCGCAAAAATGGATCACTGAAAAAAAACGATCTGCGACCGTCATTAAGGATCCGACGGAAAAGAATGGGAAAGCTTTTTTTCCCGAAAATACGACCTCAAAGCACAAAAGAAGGCGCCTGAACTTCCAAGTTTCTCGGACTTTTAAAACCAAGGATTGCAGATTAATGCTTCCATGTGAGAGGAAAAAAATAATCGAGATCCTAGATCTTACCCAAGAAGACGAAACGAATACGACTGATGAATCGTCGGTACTTATCAGAAACAATCCGGAAGAAGAAAAGGCGGCAAAGCTGACGTGCGAAGTAAAACTGTCTACGATCGCTAGTGATGATACTGGGGACGTTGAAACGGCCGCCAAATCATCTGTGAATATAGACAGCGACGATAGGAGACAAAACGCACCGCTAAAAACAATCATTGGCGAAAACCGATCTACCATCGTCATTAAAGATACCGACGACAAAACATCTTCAAATTCGACTGTAATTTCTCCGACCGGTGTCGATAAAAGCTCACCTGGCTCAACTACTGATTTTAGTCAATCTACTTCGTCTTCATCTACGTTATTATCGGACTGTTGCAGCGGATACGATCGATGTTTACAGTACGAAAACGTTGCTGAAAATGAAATTAGCGTATGCAAGTTCTTAGCCAGTTTTAATGTCGGTTCCGGTACAATCCATCAGCAAGTTGATGATATATTAACATTTTTAGAGGTTGATATCGCCGCTGATTAGTGTCTATGTAGTCGATAACATTTAGGGGAAAAAATCGCAATTTTATAGAAACGATCGTCATTAACTAGACAGCAAAATGCCTGCAAATTCGACTGTATTTTCTCCGACCGGTGGCGATAAAAGCTCACTCGCCTCAACAACTACTGACTCTACTCAATCTACCTCGTTTTCACCTACATTATTATTGAACTGTTGTAGCGGATACGATCGATATTTGCAGTACGAAAATCTGGCTAAAAATTGAATTAGCATATACAAGTTCCTAACCAGCTTTAATATAGGTTCTGGTACAATCCATTAGCAAGTTGATGATATATTAACAATTTTAGAGGTTGTCATCGCCGCTGATTAGTGTCCATGTAGTTGATAACATTCAGGGCCGAAAATCGCAGGTTTACGGAAGCGACCGCAATTTAAAAAAAAAAACTGTTGTCCTTGGTAAACTACAGCGAACCCGATCAAGAAGAAAAATAGATTCGCTATTTCAAATTGTCAAGGAAGAATTTATTTTCAGTCGCGAACCTCATGTTAGTTTATGTCCTCGCTAACGACGAAAACATTTAGATGCTTGAGAAAAAAAGTTTTCATTCACATTCATTTTATTCGTCTTAATTAGTACTTTCAATATAACATTATACAAAATGTAGGAGATAAGAGTATTACACAACACTCTCTCTTTCTTACTTTATTGTAGAGCTCTATATCATACATAGAGCATAATATAATACATATATTATAATATAGAGCTCTATATTATACAAAATGTACGAGATAAGATTATTACACAACACTCTCTTTTTCTTACTTTATTATAGAGCTGCTCGCGTAGAAGCGATAGTTCGTATTCATTTGGTCGATTGGACAGTCACTTTGTAAACGTACACACGCGATTTTAAACGAAATTCTTGTATTCCATTTATGTCGTGTGCAATAAAAAGTACGCCATTTTTAAATATACAATGCTTTTTTTATTTTTTTTTTGAACCGAAACCAGAAAAACCCATAACAGCTGCCATCTCATCGTTGGCTCCAGAGTCATCTTCATTGGCTTCTTCAATCTTCCTCTTCCGATCTTTTCTTCTTTCTTTTCGGTACTCCTTTATCTTCTCCTCCTGAAAAATTGTACATTTTTTCCAATTTATATTACAAATAAAAATGTAATCGTCATAATAAGCAAAGAAGCGCTGAATGCATTGAAGTTATATTCTCCATTAAACGTTCAGAACGTACCTCTTCCTTTAATTCTTTAACTCTTTGCTCCAAATCATAATCTTTCTTCTTCTCTTCCATTTTCTTCTTGTTTACCGCAAATCTTGCCTTAACTTGATCCAAAGTAGATCGCTCGATCTTCATGGACATTCCCAAGTTTCTTTGATCTGTGTAAAGTAAAAAAGTTAATATGCACACAAAGAACAGAATTCTCTGTTGATTTTTTCTCCACAAATACTTATTTTCTCATAAAGGTTTTTCAGTTATAAATATGTAAAATACTTATTTTCTTATGTAGGCTTTTCAGTTATCAATATGTGTATAAATAATTCAACAAAACTATCACTACTTTTTTGTAAATCATTGTGACAACAAATAAACGGATTGTCAGAGTTTTTAAAACGTATAACTAAATATGGAGTAGAAAACTATACAAAATTGTTGATATTGCAACTTACGTTTGGTTCCATTGATGTGATCAAGAAAGTTGATGGAGTCCTTGACAACACAGTCGCAAACATTGCAATAATAACTGTAAAAACAAATAAATAAATAACAAAATGAGATAAAAGAGTTTTCTGAGTGAAAAGATGATTAACTCACCCTCCAGTCTGAGAAGATGGAGTATTTTTGTTAATAACAACGCTCTTTCCAAGCTTGGACTCCAAATCAACTTTGTAGTCTCTCTGCTTAAGCAATTCTCTTTTAACGGCAGGTTGTTTGGGAATCCCCAGATCCTCTTCGGCTATTTCATCCTGGAGCCTCTGAAGTGCGATCCTCTCGTACTCCTCCCTGTTCCATTTTCTCCTGTGATCGTCTGGCCGTTGCTGCTTCGTGCAAAACAATTAAACACAATTTTATAGTGCATCCAATTTGTGAACAAAGCTGCACCTAATACCAGTGACTATTTATTATTTATTTTTTTACTAAAAAGAACTTCACTTTCATGAATAAACATAACAACTTTGGCAGTGAAAACGTAAAGCCTTATAAAATCTAATATAATAATGATGATGAACAACTTTCTGGGTAAAATATGTAAAATAGTTTGCAAATTTTTCGAGAGACATAACCTCCAAATAATTACCGTAGACATTGCGATTTCAATTATTTTCCAGGTGCGCGATAAATAGCTATTTATTTATTAATATAAACCCGTTGTTTAATACACTCGGGAGCTTTATCCGATCCGTCAATTATCGAGGAGCGCCATTGCTTGCTGTTTACTCCGCGTTATCTGCGTGTTTTCTTTTATTTTCGTTGATACTTGAACAGCGCCACCAACGGCGTTTGAATGAACTAGTCGAGCGTACTATTTACATGTGCATGTGATTGACGACAATAGTACACATAATACATCTCTGATAGTACACAGTGCACACGCACATGAATAGTTAATCGCTAAAGAAATTCAGTGCAGATGCAAAAGACATGTCCAAGATTTGATAAACATTTTTATGCTCCGTTGAATAATCTTCAAACCGGCGGCAATTAAACACAACTTTCTTAATAAAATACATCCAATTAAAAATAAAAACTAACACGAGAGACGTTTTTTAACAAAAAAACGTGCTTCATTTCCATTAATAATAATAACAATTTTCGCAGCAATGACAATTATTGTATTGTATTGTATTGTTACCGAGCGCTCAGTCTTTTGCGGACCATAGCAATGAAAATAATAATGATAATAATTCTTCGAGTAAACTATGTAAACTATTAAATGTAACAATAACAACTTTTTCTTGGCGAAATATGAAAAATAGAGTTAGACATTGGGATTTCAATTATTCTCCAGGTACGCAATGGATCGCTGTTTATTAAGACTGTATTAACATTTTGTCTAATATTTTTTTCGGCCATTTTTTTTGCGATCCACCAATTACGGAGGAGCGCCATTGCTCGCTGTTGTTTATTCTTCCGCGTTATCTGCGTGTTTTCTTTTATTTTCGTTGATATACTTGAACAGCGCCACCAACGGCGTTTGAATGAACTAGTTGAGCGTACTACATGTTCATGTCATTTACGACAATAGTACATAGTACAATGATAGTACACAGTGCACACGCAGATGAATAATTAATCGCCGAAGGAATTTAGTGCGAATGCAAAAGACATGCCCAAGATTTGATAAACATTTGTACAGTTCGTTGAATAATCTTCAAACCGGCGACGTTCTCTTGTTGCCCAAACGAATCGCGACATACCGACACTCCTGCACTTTCGGCTGCATCTCTCTTCCTGCATCTCTCGCCTCTTGTAACACATGAATTCAACGTTTCTCGAGCTGTTTATTCCAAGTTTGCGTCCATGTCGATATCACCGCTGAGTCAACAATCCTACAAACGTGTTGTCAAATAGTAAGAGATGGTAAGTGCAATTCAACGACTTTCTCAAACAACCGTCCGTAATCTCGTTAACGCTTAACCCCTTTTGCTGCACACCTTATTTTCATTTATCATCTACTTTTATTTAGTTTTACATGCAAATACTTTATTATCAAATTATATAAATTCTTATAAAAAATTGTGTTATCGGAACAACTGTAATTGTAGGTACGGCTAAATAAGAGTAATTAATGTTACAATGTATTTTTTAAAATTCAAGCCTTTATTGTGAGTACTCAATCTTAAGCGTATTCAAACATTTTGATATACATTCTTATAGATGGTCCCTCATCTTATACATACTCATTAGGGTGTGCCATTTTTGGGCAATTTTTTTTTTTCGACTCAGAAACAGGTTGTATACTTTCAGGAAGGTAAAATAAGAAGCCTGTAAAAATTTGAGCTCTTAATATTAATATTTAGATGCGCCTCATCGCGAATTTCTATTTCCCATTTAAATAACATGGGAAAAAAATTTTTTCATCTTTGGAATTTTATACGTTGGCAATGGCATATTGTTCGATGGAACGCAAAACATATTTTATAGAGAATCGCACGCTCTACAAAAAAGATGTCTTGCATTTTTTCGATAGACATAGCCATTCTGATGGTATTTGAGTTCAAAGTTCAAAATATACGAAAATTCATCTTTTTGTTAATATTATAGCGAAACTATTGACTCTGTCGAGAATCTTCGATCAACTTTTTTGTAGATTATTAAATTTACCATGAAAATTGTCTCATCCATGATTAATTAATATTTATTGTTAATTGTTCAATGCTGTAGAGACCTGTCTTCTGTCACGAAACTGGTTCTAATGGGCTGGTACTTATCATAAATAGTTACAAAAAAAATCGATAAAATACTCACGAATAATATCTTTCGTTATTTCCATTAATAGTAAAAAAAAATGTTTCATTCAATCTTTTTAAGTAAATTTATTAATGAAAAATTACAAATATTGAATAATTTATTACAGTATGAACATTTTTTTATTTGTTGTTGAAAATATCCGACTTGCAATAAAAAAATAATTGAATAATTATTAATGCATTGGCGAATTTTTTATACTCGGTATAGCAAGACTTACAATAATGGCAACAACAAATAAAAAAATGTTCATACTGTAATAAATTATTCAATATTTATAATTTTTCATTAATAAATTTACTTAAAAAGATTGAATGAAACATTTTTTTTTACTATTAATGGAAATAACGAAAGATATTATTCGTGAGTATTTTGTCGATTTTTTTTGTAACTATTTATGATAAGTACCAGCCCATTAGAACCAGTTTCGTGACAGAAGACAGGTCTCTACAGCATTGAACAATTAACAATAAATATTAATTAATCATGGATGAGACAATTTTCATGGTAAATTTAATAATCTACAAAAAAGTTGATCGAAGATTCTCGACAGAGTCAATAGTTTCGCTATAATATTAACAAAAAGATGAATTTTCGTATATTTTGAACTTTGAACTCAAATACCATCAGAATGGCTATGTCTATCGAAAAAATGCAAGACATCTTTTTTGTAGAGCGTGCGATTCTCTATAAAATATGTTTTGCGTTCCATCGAACAATATGCCATTGCCAACGTATAAAATTCCAAAGATGAAAAAAATTTTTTCCCATGTTATTTAAATGGGAAATAGAAATTCGCGATGAGGCGCATCTAAATATTAATATTAAGAGCTCAAATTTTTACAGGCTTCTTATTTTACCTTCCTGAAAGTATACAACCTGTTTCTGAGTCGAAAAAAAAAAATTGCCCAAAAATGGCACACCCTAATACTCATGTCTGTCATGTTTGAAATTATTAGTTTATATTGATATTTTGATAGATATGTTTGAGAAACATTTTGAAATGAAACGAATATCATGGTTTTTTACTGTTTCCTTTAAAAGTAAGTTCCAATCTCATTAACGCTTAACCCCTTTTGCTGCACACCTCTTTTCCATTTATCATGTAGTTTTTCTTTTCCATTTATCATGTAGTTTTATTATAAAAAAAAGGTACAGGTAAATAAGAATAATTAATGTTACAATGTATTTTTTATTTATTTTTTACTTAAGCCACATTTGTGAGTACTTAACGTTAAGCCTATCCAAAAATGCTGGTGTTATAGATTGTTTTTCATTTTGTACGTATTAATGGCTATCATGTTTGGAATTATTAATTAATATGGATATTTATGTGGGCATATTTACAAAAATGTATGAAATTAAATGCATTTCATGGTTTTTTACTTTTTCTTTTTAAAGTAACTTTCAATCCTAGAATGCGATACAAAATATAAAAAATTATAAAAATGTTATCAGGTTGTTTCTTGGAAAAAATTTGTTGTTTATATTTTTTCATTTTTGAGCTGACGCGACTTGTATTTTATTTGCGATTAGATGAGTCTTATTCGTTTTACAGGGTGCAAACATATCCCAACTGGAAAGGAATATTGGTGCAGATCAGTTTCCTCCAAATGAGCATTACTTTGGCTTGGTCAATGTGAGTATTGATCTGGTTTTTTTGCAAAAATTTCTTTTATGCAATGAATGATAATTTCTTTTATAAATGCACAGTTTGGAAACACCTGCTACAGTAATTCGGTGCTACAGGCACTGTATTTCTGTAGGCCATTCAGAGAGAAGGTGCTCGAGTACAAAGCGAGAAACAAAAGAACCAAGGAAACTCTGTTGACCTGCCTTGCTGATTTGTTTTACAGCATCGCTACACAGAAGAAGAAAGTTGGCTCTATAGCTCCAAAGAAATTCATCGCTAGATTAAGGAAGGAAAAAGGTTGGCAGCCTTTCCAGCTCAAAATCACTCAAGCATTTGCCTTTAATCATTTCATTGTTATTCCATTGTTTTTCAGAGGAATTTGATAATTATATGCAACAAGATGCTCACGAGTTCCTAAATTTTCTCATAAATCACATTAACGAAATAATATTAGGTAAGGACTTTTCACATTCTCTATTCACTCTATTTTAGATAAAAATTTATCTAAGCAATTATTAAATTTCATTGCTGTGGAGAACTGCGAATAGTGATCAAATTAAATTGAATAGAATAGCACTTTTCCATTTTCGAAATTCCAATATTCAACTTCAAATCGAATATTCGGTAAACCCCGATTTTCGAACTTCGAAAAATTGTAGAGCGAAAAATTGAGTTTTTTTTTAGTCGGCGATATCATGAGGGAAGATTGCTTCCCGAAACCGGACTTAACTTTCTTGCAAAAAAATTTAATTTACGTTTATTAAACATATCGTCGATATGGTTTCTAAATGTCGACTATTTTTGCAAATCCAGATAAATTATTTGATTTCTAGTTCAATACGGATGCCAATTGTCGAATTCACGAATAATTCGACTAAATTCGAAACCGGATATTCGATATTTTCGAAGATTGGCACACTGGTGTTAGATCTGTGATAAAAGAACGTTTGGAATTTTCCAGCTGAAAGAAATCCGAGCAAACCAGCGGGCGGAAAGGGTGGAGCTGGAGATGCTGGTTCACCGCCCGAGCCCACATGGGTTCACGAGATATTTCAGGGTATACTGACCTCGGAAACTCGATGCCTTAACTGTGAGACTGTATCTAGCAAGGACGAGGATTTCTTCGATCTTCAGGTCGATGTCGATCAAAACACCTCGATAACTTACTGCCTCAAGTGCTTCTCCAATACAGAGACCCTCTGTAGCGATAACAAGTTCAAGTGTGATCACTGTAGCAGCTATCAAGAGGCCCAGGTAAGATCCTGAACCCCCTTAATTCATGAGATATAATTTACCCTCCAATTTTTGCTAATTATCATTTCCTAATTGCCTTAACTGTTCAATAGCAAAAATTTTTATTTTTCAATAATAATTCACGGTAATCCATTTTTTCCACTATTTCTTTCAATATGAAAGCAACAAGTAGTCCTTCTTTCAGCTATTCAAATGCTTACACACTATTTTATAATCACTACACATTATTATTATTAAATTACAATTACAAAACAAATTGTGCTGCAAACTATATCTCATGAATTAATGCGGATTTACGACTCCAGTGTTGATTAACTTTCGACACTGACCCAAAAAAAATGTTAACATTCTTGAATTATTTATCTAATTTATTATTTTCAGAAACGTATGAGGCTCAAGAAATTGCCTATGATTCTCGCTCTACATTTAAAAAGATTTAAGTACGTGGAACAATGCAACAGGCATATAAAAGTCTCGCACAGAGTGGTCTTCCCATTGGAACTGAGGCTGTTCAACACCGTTAGTTCATTTTTAAAAAATATTATTCTTCTCTAAAATAATAATTATTTAATTGTTGTATAAAACGTAATGAATTTACAGAGCGACGATGCTGTTAATCCAGATCGGCTTTACGATTTGGTCGCGGTTGTGATACATTGCGGAAGTGGGCCTAACCGCGGTCACTACATTTCGATAGTTAAAAGTCACGGATTTTGGCTGCTATTCGACGATGACGCGGTCGACGTAAGAATCATTCTTCTCGTTACTTTAATGGAAAATGCCATTGTGACTGTTGAAAAAAGAAAACAATTTTTGTCGAATTGTTTTTTGCAGAAGAAAAGACCTGAATTTTTTTAATATTTTAAAATATATACTAAAAATTGTTATACCCTTTAAAAAATAGTATAATAATGTAAGTTAATATTAATGAAACTTGGTCATTGGAATAATGTTCGTCTCTTATACAAATATATATTTTTTTTTTAGAAAATTGATGCATCGAATATCGCAGATTTTTATGGGCTGACGTCCGACATTCACAAAACCTCCGAAACTGGATACATTCTATTCTACCAATCGAGGGATTGCAGTTAGAATTTCAATTTATAAACTTAGATTAATGGTGCACGTGAATGATTTCGTATTTTACCAGAAAAAAAAAGAAGAAGAAACAAAAAATAAGAAAGGTGATGCGTGTGAACTTGTGAATGATCGGTGTGGCAGTGAATTGTTTGCGGTAGTATTAGTCCGACGGCACAGTCCCTCGAAGTATCTTCTTGATATGGAGCCATTCCCGATCGAATCAAGCTACTGGGATTAACCTAGGCGAGACGATACGCAATTTAGGCTGGCTCCCACCACCGTTACTCTCTCGCGACTGCTACCCACGGAGAACGGATTCGTATACGTCCTATTTATTTGTAATTATGCCCCAGAAACTAGTCCATGTCGAAATAATAGCACCATTCGGATTTATTATTCGTTTGAACGATATAGCGTCCGTTTGTGTTATTTCAGCAATGAAACAACAAGAAAGAATAATGTTGGAGGCACTATCAGATTCTATTCGAAATGTAAAAATATACGACTGAGAAAATAAAAAAAGAAAACTATTGTTACAAAGCAAATTCGATCAAGAGTTCATTTCACATTAAGCCTTGAAATATTCCTATCCGTTCTTCCGTTGATATCCCTTGATTCCATTGAATCTGAGAACTTTGGACGTAATAAAAAAAAAAAGAAAATTTTCTAGATACCTAAGAATTTTTTAACGTTGCAAAGTAGAACCTTCCATTGCTTTCTGATTATTGTTTCCCTCTTACAAAGGTTTCTATATATGGAGAAATATGTCGATGGATATCAACTTTTTCAACAATTCAAAATGCCATAAAATTTGAACAACTTCACCGATTTACGTCAAATTTGTACTCAAATCTCTTTTAATCAGTTTCGTGGAATATGTGAACCAAATTTAATCGGAATCTGTAGAAACAAAAAACAAATTTCTTCTGGAGAAAAATTGTTATTAACAATGAATTATAAAATCGAAATTTCCCATAATAGGGGTCGTTCCTTTGACTTTATTCCTCATTGATAATTAATAATCGTAATTTCACGTTGAAAATTACAGACATATCACAATTCGTAAGAGTTGAAGCAGAGTAGATATTTCGTAAAAACTGAAAAAAAGCAAACAAAATTTAAACCACTCTATCGATTGTTGCCAAATTTGACATCGCTCATAATTCCTTGTAAAGTCATTCGTATACAGAATTTTCCCCTGATATATCGTAATATACGATAGTCTAAAAAGATTTTTTCCAAAATTTCCAAATGCTGTAAAATTTGAACTTTTCAACCGATTTGAGCCAAATAAAATCCTGCATGTTCTCGTATGGTAACCCACTTGTGTACCAAATTTGAAGAAGATACGTAAAAAATTATGAGTGCTAACAAGGAAATCTGCACATACGCACATACACACTTAGACGTTTTTCTCAAAGCATTTTACACAGCGCTTAGAATGATTTTAATTACCCAAACTTGAAAAACCCGAAAAAAAAACATTTCTACGAGAACAAAGCGATAGAAAAATTATTCTACTAATAATAATTTGCATTATTATTATTAATGAAAACCTGTGCTTAGTGTCTTCAAAAGCGTTCCTTCTATGAAAGATTTCTCTCTTTTCCCGACGTCCTTAAACTTTAATTGGATAAAATGTTTGCTTGCTAATATGTCCAATATTCACTCCAAATATGAAAAAAAAAATCTTGATTTAGGACTTTTTGGAGTGTATTTACCGTTTGATGCATACATTTCTACGTGTCGTTTTGTAGTATATTTATTATTATCAGCAATTGATCTTGCAAAATCGTAAATATATATTGGCATTCATCGTAATGTGCTAAAAAATGATTATGTAAGGAAAGTAGCGTAGAAATGGGTGATATACCAGTATGTCACTATGGTTCAAAGGGTTAATAGAAGAGAGCCAGTGAAGTTGGTAAATAAAGAAAACAAGAGCACAAATACTTTTTGTAGAGTAAAAGAGCTTTTATTGATTGTTTAAGCTATGAATTCATAGGGAATAGGGGCGAGGAGGACGGGCTTTTCGCGTCCGGAGACAATGTGAGCCGCGGAAGGTTGAGCGGGCTGTCTCTTGAGCTGGACGACGACCTTGTTCTCCTTAGCCTCTTTCCTGAGCCTCTCGTTTTCCTTGACGCGCTTGAGGAAGTCCTCGCGGCACTTGGAGTGAGTGAGGTGCTCGATGCGGATGTTGATGCGCTTGGCGATGATGCGTCCGCGTACCCTCTTGTTGACGATGACGCCGAGAGCGTGGGGAGTCACGTTGAAGACACGTCCAGTCTTTCCGTGGTAAACCTTGTACGGCATTCCCTTCTGGACGGCGCCGTTGCCCTTGATGTCAACGATGTCGCCGACCTTGTACACCTTCATGTACGTCGAAAGAGGGATCGTTCCATGTTTCCGGAACTTCCGGGAGAACAAGTCCCTCGTTCCCCGACGGTAACCCTTTGAGTTGGTCATCTCTGCGACTCAATCTGCAATTTTAAACACAGTTTCCTCTCTATTATATTTTATTTCAAAATCATAGGAAATTTGTTTTATTATGCTCTATCAATATATAGGAAAATATTATTGCAGATAATTGATTGCCTCAAAGAAGGGAAAGTGTCACACTAATTAAATAAAAGCAGAAATTTTAAAAACGTTTGTGCAACTACTGGTGGTTTACTTGAGTTTTCAGAGGCTACTCATCTGAGTAGCCTCTGAAATCTATTCAGGTATCTACCTGAACTATATTTTGATATACAGATTTGCTGTTGTGATTTTGAAAAGAAAAAACTGTAACAATAACCCAATTATGACGAGCAATAGCTCAGTTCTGTTATTAGCAGATCCTTAATCAATTGACTGTCCAAATATTTTATAGTATTAGTGGGTCTAAAGTCACACGATGTTAAAGTAGGATAGAATACTCAAATAATTGTATTGTCAGCCAATTGACAAGACATCTGCAAGTAAAAAAAATGGATTTCTGTTAATAATCAAACTGTTGTTCTATATAAAAAATTAATTCTGCTCTATAACTTGACAATATATTGCAGCACCAATTCTAAAAAGGCCTTCAAAACTTTTACACCAATTTGACTGGTGTCACTTGCTCAAAACTCCTCAACAAATTTTCCATTGATTCAGTCATAAAGTGAATAAATTAATGAATATTAATCTGTTTGATATGGTATGAAATTTACATTTAATAAAAATTCATATTGTTCAAAGGAACTGTATAAATGTATAAAAAAATTGTTATATTTGACGTAAAAAAGCTTCCGAAATTCCACTTTATGAGCATTAGTAAAATTGGCATCTTCTTTATTAATCAAATTTACAAGCACACTAAGTTTGAAAATTTTATCACAATACAAACTGCGTCTGGCAAAATTTAAAGCCCGAACATTGCAACGCAAAAGTCGAAAAGTCGCAACGCAATGGAATAAAAGCGACCGACTGAAACAAGCAAAATGACAATAACAAAACGATCTGCGCTTTTCAAAATTTGGATCTCCTAATTTTCAAATCCATACATTTAACCACCTAAAAGATTGCTTTTGGTGCTCAATAAAAGTGGCTAGATTCTGAATGACAACAAGATTGAGGTTAACTACAACCAATCGACCGATTTGGGTGCAACGAATGGTTAAATTTTACTTTTCAATATCACAACAAAGACTAAACTCTTTTCGTTGCAAAATTGGTACGTTGAAACGACTTTAATAAGTCGTTATGAAGGAATTATCGTCGGTGCAATAATCGTAATGCACGTGGCCCTACGGACGTAATTGTTTCACAGTATTTTTCGTGGCGGAATAAAGTTTTAGGAAAAACTTGGTTAATCAAATGGCAAAGGAATAACTAAGAAATTCAGAGCGTACAAGGAGCAATTCTTCGGGGTTGCCGAATGGCACTTAAAGTTGTATAAATCGTTTCGGAAAATTCGTGAATACCTTGCGTCGAATGTCGCCGTGAAAGAAAGAAGTTGGCGGCGGTTCACGTTGTTCCTTCATCCGCAACAATCGCACTCGATTCGCTCCCGCCGGAAGTACCACTAGCGGCAACGGAATACCTTCTGTGATTGGTCGGCGGTTATCTGCGAGATCATTTTCGGCCAATCGAGTGAATTATTCGAGTGAAACCTTAGAAATACTCGTGAATGCTGCTGCTGATTTTATCCCCAAAAACGAATAACTACGCGACCCACAAATTATAATGAATTATCACTAGAAATCAGCGATTATTAAAATAGGGAATGATTATAATAGCGACTTGCCAAAATAGCGAATTATCAACATTAGTGCATTATCGAAATAGCGAATTGTCAAAATAGCAAATAATCACAATAGCGAATTATCGAAATAGCGAATTGTCAAAATAGCAAATAATCACAATAGCGAATTATCAAAATAGCAAATTATCAAAATAGCAAATTATCAAAATAGCAAATTATCAAAATAGCAAATTATCAAAATAGCAAATTATCAAAATAGCAAATTATCAAAATAGCGAATTATCAAAATAGTGAATTGTGAAAATAGCGAATTGTGAAAATAACAAATGATGAAAATAGCGAATTATCAAAGTAGCAAATTATCAGAATAGCGAATTGTCAAAATAGCAAATGATCAAAATAGCGAATGATCGAAGTACCGAATTATCAAAATAGCAAATTATCAAAATAGCGAATGATCAAAGTAGCGAATTATCAAAATAGCGGATTATCAAAATAATGCATTATCGAAATAGCAATAGCATCAATTTTTAGTTACGGCGAATATCTTTGTACTCCCCCCTTGCTTACTACAAGACTGCGATCAATCGCCAAGGCATCTGTCTTCGTTTAAATCATTTGTTGCTACTACTGCCACAATTTCTGGCCACTGTCTCACTGTATAGAAACTGAGTGTCTCGCAATTGAGTTTCGGCCCTTTTTATATTATATATAAACGTAAATAAAACATGTAATTATTGTTTTAGCATTCCGAAAATTAATTTCTTGGAGAGCTAATAAAATTGAAAATTAGAATTGCGTAAGTATTCGATCTTAATGAAATTAACTTTCGCATAGAAGAAAGTTTGAAAAAAGCAAAAAATAATGAGGAAACAGTTTGCAAGGTTCTACCTTGCAGGCTTGATTTTAGCTTGAAAGACGAGTTGAATTGAATTGGTCAATGTTAAATTAAAGTAGACATCTTCAATTTTCTGACAATTCGCAATTCAATACTTTGAAGCGCTTTGTAGATTTAGCTCAAATTCAATACCGAATGTCCTTTTTCACTACTTTACTTGTTGAGAACTATTTAGCTCTTTAGGTCAAAAATTATGGAAGCTGGAGAACGTGCAAACTTTTTTCGAAAAATTCAGTCTTACTAAATTTAAAAAGACGGTTCATTTTTTTTGTTAATTTGTATACAGAATATGAAAATCCGAGAAAAGTTATTTTTCACGACTTTATTGTGTAGCTGACGCAATTTTTTTAGGTCACGAAGTAAATAGTTTTCATTATTTATAATTTTTCAACTATGACAGTCAATATTTTTCGGGTTGATGGAAGTTTGGTAAAGTAACTCTCGGATATGAGAGCGATGTTCGATCGATTCTGAGCGCGCGAAACCGAAATGTCGCTAATTCGAATCTTCGCAGGTATCGAGTTTTGCTGCTTGATTAATCAAATTAATTAATGAATTTTTATGAAATAATGAAGCAGTCACAGTCGATGAATTTTTATTCAAAGAAATTGTGAAAAATTCTGCCGCGCCAAAAGTCCATCAACTCAAAAAATACTGACTGCCATAGCCGACAAACTATAAATAATAACATCGCACGGTCACAGCCTATGACATACGCGTAAATAGTTTTCTTCTGTAATGCGTTCATATGGGAATATAACACCTGCAAAATTACATTTTATTGATTCAAATAATTGCGCAATAAAAGTGTATCATTACCCGTTGTACTTTATTTACAGTCAAAAGTATCATAATATACAAAGAATTAAATTAAAGCTATACTGAAGACCCGCGCATCAGCGAATGTCAAATTCTTCCAGCGCGTATAAACAAAATATCAATTTTATTGATAATTGTATGTACGAATGAAGTGTTTATGTACAATGCGAATTATGTCGTGTGGTTTTTGTTACTGTATCGAAAGCCTGATGTTGATTAGTTTTATTGATATTATTTATATCAGTTATAAGTCTTGAGGCAAATATTCGGAGATTAAGGGTTCAGTTGACGGTGATAGCCGGACCGAGCTGACGCATCAGTTCGTAACATTCTTGAAGACGTTTTCGGTCGCCGATTCTTTCCAAAGTTTTAGCCGCTTCGGCGAGCATTCCAGCGCGTTCTCCAGGCGAGGCGAGTAATAGTGCTGGCAGGTGACGACAGGCCAGGCATAAAGCAGCCGCGTGTTCGCGTTCACTATTTCCGTGCTCCTGCGAACGATCTTTTCCACAGATTATCGAAGGTCGCGAGTTTCTGTGATGAAGACTGCGATCCAGAAGAATTTGTGTCTTAACTGGCGCAGCTCCTGCCATTATTCGTGCTGTAGCTTCATACAGGAAAACTCGCTGCATCACAGACTGAAAAACATTGGATTATGAATACAACAGAAGAAAATAAACTACAGGTTTGCGCATTCTTTCAAGATTATTTTTTATCTTAAACAAATGAATTTATTTTTTGAACAAAAATTCCTTGTACAAAATTATTGCAAGTATTGAAAAAATCCAAGAAATTTGTAACAATAACTTCATTTTTTTATACTTGATGCGACGCTTATTAGAAATTGCTTTGAAAAATCTCTTTTCCCAAAACACAAAGTTCGCTATATAAAATAGGAAAAATGAAGAGGATAACGTAAGATAGTGATTAATTCTTACAGGAATATGTTGACACAACTGTCGCAATCGTGCTAAATCACGTTGGAATCCAACGAGGAAAGAACTCGCAGTCGGCTTTCCAGCTTCCCCGCCGAGTTCTTGCCACAGAGTTGTACGAATCTCCAGAAGCCAGTCGCAGATCCAAAGTTGGGCGAGCTGAAAATTATTCACTTGTGAAAATCTGCTCACAATACAATAAATTCCATAGATGTTGCGCAGAATTCAACATGGCGATATCGAATCCTGCAAATTTTCATGTAGAATATCTATTTACCCTTACATATCATTTCTAATATGGCACAGGTATTTTAATCTCTTTCTACATCATAATTTCCGATAATACAGTCTATAAATGATGTTAATAATCCGTCGAATGGTGGATTTTTATGATGTCGCGTCCTGCCACAGGTGTTGCACTGTAGAAGTATTGCATTGGTTCGTAACATGCAATGCAACTACAATGCACGCTTGTAACAGACAAGAATCTTGTACGGTGACTGATGAAGACTCCACATGTGCTCGTTATCGATGAACGATGATGTTACAGCGCGAAATTAAGATTCAAAAATGTCTATGTATACGATTAGTAAATGTATATACACCAAATCTACCACTCACCTGGACGTTGTGAGACGATTGTTGTTTGCAATTGGAGTAAACCATGGAATCCTCGAGGAGGGCACCGGCCTGATCGATTAATCGAATTGCGCCTCTGCAGGACGAACGTCTCGCAGCTTGAAGCGCCGATAGCACGGCATGCGGCAAAGGATTATTATGACTTCCGGTACTGCCGTCCTCTTGATTCTTGTCGTAAGGGAATCGCGATTCCACGATGTTCCAAGTGGCGGAATCGTTTTTGCCTAGTCTCCAGCTCGCAGCCTCGCATATTACCGCTCCCCACCACAAGCCGATATCGTCTTCACATTCTGCGAGAAAAGTCAATGATTATTGTTTTTACAATTGGCCAATTTCATTCTGTAATTTATTTGGATGGCAAAATGAATTCATCGAGACCGATAAATGTGATAAAATCTATTTACAAAATTATATCCACTCGTAAAAGTCATTGAATTAACTCGATAAGACGGAAAGTTGTTGCAAATTCTTGTTTTAAAGTTAGGTCAGTAATGACTCTTTATGTATTGTCCAACATATTCATATCGTCAATGAAAGTGCTTCGTTGCCTTCAGATTCTTCGCCTGTTGCGCGATATACATAGATTCTAATTGAAAAAAAAAACTGTATTTATGTTTGAACATTCATAATTCAGACTCACTTTTTACGCTGACTTGATCATCACGGGGAAAGCAGGTTTCGACATCGGCCGAAGCGACGACGCTTTTGGCGAGCTCCAGAGTAGCGGACGCGTGAGAATCTCCGGCGGTCCCTGCGACGAGTCGCAGACACTGTCCGATTAGATGTTCGCGATAAGCTCGAGCCGCGTAAGAGAGTGGATCGGTTTTGCTGTTCTGCGACGTAAACTCGCTGGTGGCGCGATCCCCGTATTGCCATTTACGCGACGTAAGGAAACGCGCGCCTTCGTCGGTGAGAATCCACTTGAGCTTCGGTGGTGGAACGCACGTCGAAAGAATTGCCCTGGCTTTTCCAAGATAATATTTGTGAACAAACGGAAAGTGCGATTGCTTGAAGCACAAAGCTGCGTTCACGTAAATTTCGACCAGCGAATTTTTGGGCATCGCTTCTCCAGCGGCCTCAGCGTAATTAACAGCAGAAAGTGCGAGGAAAAGCGTCGCATCTGTCGAGCCTTCCGACAGTCTCAAGCACAAAATCCGTTGGTAAACTATCGCGAGCTCGGTCGCCGAATTCTCGGCTTGTCCGCGTTCAGATTTTTCCGTCAGCCACTTTCCAACGTGCAAAACCCATCGACCTATCCACAGTTTATGGAAAATTTGTCTGACGACCTGCCAAAGCGTCGCCATGGCCACTTCGGCTCGCGACGTCGGTAAAGTGCGATCGAAATAACTGAGACACCGACGCAAATCGGAATATGCCTTCTCGTAATTGTTTCGCGCCATGTTAAACTCGGCCTGGCATCTCCAACGAAGAAGCTCCAGGAAAGCTTTGCTGGAGGAAGGTATTATCGGATCGCCGTAGAGCAACAAGCGACACAGACCACCGGCCAGCACTATAGCGTTTATGAGCCATAGTATCACGCTGCTCCATACTTTCGACTCTGAATCACCATATTCTGTTGGGAAAATGGGAAAATATGCATATTTATTTATATTCAATTGATTAACATTGACATCAAGATAGTGTGAGTTAGTAATTGCAAATTGTAGAACCGAAAGATTGTTTTCTTGAATTTCGCTCCTGTTTCTACAAATTCAGTTTTTTTGTACACAGAAGGAAAGAAAATTCCAAGGTTTTTTTCAAAAGCTTTTTCGTTCTGTACAGAGTTGTAAATCCCCATTGATTCAAGAGATATAGTTTGCAGTACAATTTGTATTGTAATTATAATTTCATAATAATAATGTGTAGTGAATATAAAATGCTGTATAAGCATTTGAATAGCTGAAAAAAATACTAATTTTCGATTTAATATGGAAAGAAATACTGGAAGAAATAGAAGAAATAATAACTTTCTTAATACATACATTATTTTGTCCCATTTTCTCAAATGGATTACCGTGAATTTGGATTGAAAAATAATAATGTTTGCAGCTATTGAAAAGTTAAGTAAATGTATTATAATCGTTAAATATTATTACTATGAAGTAATAATTTTTAAAAAAGTGTACAGTAAACTATTTCTCATGAATAAACGGGGATTTACAACTCTCGTTCTGCACAGCAATGAGGATTTATAAAACAAAATCTTTGCAATCCTTTATTTTATGAAAAAAAATAAAATAAATAAACACCAAATTGACCTTCGTTTAATATTCGAATTAATTTACCTGGAAATTGTAGTATAGTTCTGCTATCCAGTCTGGCACTGCCGTAGTCGTGACTGAATTTCCCAACGTTTTTCATGACTATTCCGAGAGGATTGAATGCCAGGAACATGAACATGACCGCACAGAGGCTGAGTCGCGTGTGATCGCGTAATCCGCCGGTTGACGGAGCAGTCGCGCAATGGGGACTATGCTGCTGCATGTCCGGCTCGTCCTTGATCGATAGAGGAGAAGCCGGCGACAACGGTGCAGGCGCAGGCGACAGAGAAGGTTCGCTTGTATCGGAACGCGGTGGAGTAAGTTCCCCGCAGGACAGAAGATCCCGGAGATTTTGTCTTTGCGCTGCCATTTTCAGCGACATATTCTCCGCTTTTAATTTAGCGTTTGAATTTTGCAGAAATCTGGAGATGGATTTATATGAAATTGCACATTCCAAAATTGTGTGATTTTTAAAATGTGTATTTATCATAGTTTTTTCGTACCTTATGTAATCGATTGTCTTTCGAAGTATCGCGGATTTGTTGAGCTTCGCGTCCACCCCGACAATAATATTCTTCAGCTCGATTATCTTGTCGTTTATCGACGTTCTGTAACGACGTTCGATGGCATTGTGCGCGCTGCGCTTTACCTCCCGCACTTTTGGAACTCCCACGTGTGTACTCGTGTTTATGCGGTTTATTTGCACTTTGTCCGTATCCAAAACCACGGGTATTCCTGAAAGGCGATTTTTAAATCATCGGCGCTCGAGTTTTATCAAAATTTTCATAATTGCATATCAATTTATTCCTTTATTAATATAACCTATGACATTAAATTCTTTCATTACTCAAATTCTCAATTTTTTATTTAAACTCAATTGCAAACTCAAATTTCTTCATTAATATGACCCACAAAATCAAATGTCATTATTGTGCCAAATGAAAAAAAAACTTGACATTTTTTTCTGCAGTACCAGATTATTTGTTAAATTAAAAATGTGAATGGCAATTTTTCTTCAATTTCTGCATCAACTTCGTTTTACGATAATCACGTCAAGAATGCATGTTATTTATATTTATTATGATTAAAATTATGCATAAATTGGAAAAAAAATGTGCACAAAATTGTTACCGGTAGCCACGAGAGTTCCATTGCTGGTATTGACCAGTGTGTGGATTTGATGAGGCACGGGGGTCGAAGTAACAGCCTGAGATCCCCTGGAGTAAACGACAGACTCAGATTTAATCAATTTTGCGGGCAGAAGCAATTGTCGTTGCTGAGTGGCGACAGGAGCGAGCGTCACGACGGGAGACTGTACATTGAAGTTCATAGTCTGTGGAATAGTGTACTGCGAACCAAAAACCGTCGGTGTCACGGGCGTGACAGAAATTTGCTGCGACTGAGTCTGAACAGGTGGCGTTTCCGCCGGAACCTGTCTGGTTGGTGGGTGATGAGCATTGGCGGGCATCATGACGACATTGGGGTTCGTCATCGAGTCCATGATCGGAGAATCGTCAAAGTCGTTGCTCGAAGTGATATTCAAAAAATCAAAAGAATCGCTTTCCATGGGAATAGGCTCGCCTAAATCAGAGAGCAGAGTCTCGTCACTGAACAAATTCTCCGTCTTCATCAGTTCGGTTTCGCAATTTTTCAGAAGATCTGCAAAGAAAATTCATCGTTTAGAATTATCAGTGAAAAAATGTCTATCCCAAATTGTGAAAAATAAGATAAAAAATGTCATTTTATTGTCAATCGATGCACTGTCATTTCAATTGATGGAAAAATAAAATAATCGTCGTGGCAAATAAATAAAGAGACAAGTGCGTATCGAGTGTTGTGAGAGCGCATCGACCGAAATGCCAAAACGAAATAAGAATGCGCGACGTATGATAATCAGAGGCTTCGTTGTGTTGGTTACGGATCGTTCGATACTTATGTAAATACGCTTGTCGCTCATAGAAGTCGCCAAGTTGATAGGTAAAGAGATTAGGAGAGCAGTGGATGTTGGTGGTACGTACCATCGATGCCAGTGACTTCGTTCAAGTCGCTCAAGTTAAAACTGTCGTTAGCTGAAAATTGTGAAAATTCATTGTCATGGACCGGAGCCCAGCCTCCCGCGTCCGTCATCTTCTCGTTCTTCTATGTCACGATTGTTAAATCACATTTAAAGTTGATTTTATTTGTTGTCAATATCCGACACAACACGTTCAATGTGTCAAACGCAATCGGGTACACTGACAAAAAATTATAAACCATCACCCGACCTCATGGAGAGCCAATCAAATTGTGCGCAGCGATCGGACGATATTGCGTCACGTTCCGGTGTTCGCAAACTCGTTGACTAGTGCCGCTGTTATCGATGCGTTCGCAAAGTGTCGGGTATACCGACTGGGTACCTTCGGGTTTTCTACAATATGTTTAAAAATTCCAATGGGTCGGCGGAAAAGATTTTGGTTTTTTGAAAAATATTCATTCGCCGAAAATAGATTTATTTTTGATGAATTTATCGCTTAAAGATGTGATGATGTGTTTTACCGACCGAGCCGCCGTATGTGCGGGTGAGATAGCTCAATCTTCCCGAAGTGTCATTTTTTGCCACGATTGATTTTTAAAATAAAAATTGAGAAGTACTGATTGCAGAATGCTAAAACGCCGTCAGTACTTCTCGTATTGTTCCTGACACTTTAATTGGGGCGAAGAACAACGCTTTACAGTTTTTTTACCGACTGAGAAGTAATTCCGCTTCTTCCCCGAGAGAGCATCCTGGTCTCGGTCGGTTTCAGAAACTGTAGTCGACTTTTTTCACGCATATTTGTAGCTACCAGAGTAGCTACGGCTTCGAAAAATTTGTTAGCGAATACGGATATCACTGAATCTTTCGATGAAAGTCTTATTAAACATCTAAAATCAGTCAGTATGCATGAAAATAATTGATCACTGTTTTTATTTCACAACGCACGTTGTACGTTGCCAAACAACGTTTTGTTGTATATCTGTATGTCATTATCCTGTATATATAGATATACATTACGACGAAACATTGTTACAACCGACTGAGTCGCCATGAGTGCGACAGAGAAAACGCCAGTAGCCATCGCAGTAGAGCGAGAAACAAGGACAAAAGCGAACGTTAACTTGAAGTTTTAAATGTTATATGGTCTCTCTCCCTCTCTCTCTCTCTCTCACCTCTCTCATATGTGTGAAACATCTCGAGAAAATTTATACGAATCTCTTGCAAATTTCCGTAGAAGAAATTATGCTTTCTATGATATGTCCTATGGATTCCTTTATGAGCTTCTGCATGAGTTGCTTGCTCATGTCATCCTTCATGGGTTCCTGTCTCAAGTCCCCCAAAGAAAATTTCTGACTATGTTAAACGAAAAAAACATTAGTCTCAATCAGATCTTTGCGTGACTGGGTTTAACCGACATTTTAAGGGGATGCAGGACCCAGAATCAAAATGGCCGCCACAATTTGACAACATCACCTATTTGATAAGATATAAAAGATTCTGGAACTTACATACGTTAAACTCGAATGTACGTCCATTCTTTAGTGTTGTCCGAATATTCCACGAGTATCGAAAAGTCCATTATATAAAAGGAATACACACAAAACCTAAACTACGAACCGTGAACGTTGTTTAGGTTTTGTGTGTAATTGACTTTTTGACACTCGTGGAATATTCGGAGAACACTAAAGAATGGACGTACCATTCGAGTTTAACGTATGTAACATCATGGTATGTAAGTTCCAGAATCTTTTATATCTTATCAAACAGGTGATGCTGTCAAACCTGGTCAAACTCTGGCGGCCATCTTGAATTCGGAAAGGTTAGTAATACACACGGTTATTTTCGTGTATTGTAGGTTATCACTCAATATTCGAATGTACTTCCACGCACTTAGGTTGATATTACAATTGTGTGCAATATGAAGCATGTTGTAGCGTATTTACGAAGCTAAATCAAAACTACGAAAAGCCTGTTTTTACCGACCGATGTCGGTAACAAAATCTACTCCTGCATCCCCTTAACCGATTACAATTGTTTCGTTCGGTTAAATTGTCAGTTAAAATCGGTTAATTTCACGAGAGAAAACGTATTTTTTAAAAGTTCGGTTAAAATATCGGTTTTACCATCGGTTAATTCCCCACTAAAAATTATTCAAAAAAGCCGCCAACTACATTGGCATATTGCTTGCTCTCTTCCTTTTGTCGCAATATGACCTACTCCGATTGTATCAAAGTACATTTATCACATTTTCAACTTTCTCAAGAATCTTTGTCTTGTGATTCATTAGTTTGTTTCATGATTTTGTACGATTGTATGGATTTTGCGAATAATTGAACCAAATAAGGGAATTCAACTTCTCAACATGTGGTACAAATTTTTGTTTGAGATCTGAAACCGTTCCCAAATTATTTTCACATACACATACACACATTCGGACAGACATTTTTTTCTAGATGTGTTTTCTCGACGTTTTTGAACATTCTGAACGCATTGACATCAAAATCTGGAGTTTTTTTTTTTGCTAATACAAAGCTTCTTGAGAAAGCAAAAACAACGGATTTGGTTGAAAGGTCAGTTAAACTAGGTGAAATAGGGGCTAATACCGATACCGGTCAAAACATCGGTTAACAAGTTGGTGACATATCTTGCCAGGGTATGCATTCCTGTGCAATCTCATACAATCCCATGCGCAAACCCATACGGGAAATTTGAGCTGGGTCATTAAAATATTTAATCCTTTCGATGACATTGACACAATAGTGTGACAATACGCACCTGTCGGCGAAATGCCCATCTATGTGGCAGCTATGTGCTGTGGAAATCACAGCAAATTGTGCCCAAGTTGATGAAGGCTTATCAAAAGAAGAAACTTGTGCTTCTCGATGAGTTCGTTAAGGTTACTTAATAACCTTTAATTATTAGCTAATTTTAATTAGTTAATTAGGTAATTAGTTAATCGGGAGTCTACTGTAGTTGTTTTTGTAACAACCAAAGCATTACGTTGCAGTCGCGTCACCTTGATTTCTCTGTATCCACAATCCTTTGGTATAGGACAGACTCCACAACAGGTTGTGCACAAGGAAACAGAGAGTCTGCGGTAAGTAGGGATTCCCCGCGCGTGAAGATATGTAAGAAGCATACGTCACCTACGATTAGCAAATACACGTATCACTGATATGCGAAGAGGAAAAGGAGTGCGATATACGTAAACGTGGCCATGAATAATAGTGGGGTTCTTAAAGTATATATATAAAAGCGAACTGAGTGCCAAGAAAAGCAAAGCCGTTTCATAACTGAAAGAGTTCTAGCAACTAATTGAAAAAAAAAATAATAATAATAATAGTAAAAATAACTATGTACATAAATCACTTTGGACTCTTAATTATTGTGGCGATGATGAGCATTGCGTCGTCGTTAGTTAGCGGCAAAAAGTTACCACCCGGTTGTTTGGCAAATTTTGCAGAAGTGAGCATTGATAATCATCGCACAGAAAAGAATTTATTAATTTTTTTTTCTTATTAAATTATATTTTGGGTTTTAGTGCGACACAAGCAAGAGCGAATTATGTCTCTCGAGATACTGTCATAACAGTAGGACGTGCAGGACGTGTAAGTTTTGTATTTATGTCTATATGTTGTCATATGCCCCCCTGAGGATTAATCTCTGAATCCTTCATTTTTTTTTCACAGTTGGCTCGACACACGACGATTCGGAGACTCGAGATTTTTGCGCTGGAAGTCCTTGTTCAGAGGGACAAATTTGCACATATAATACTGTGCAATGTATAAGAGCACCTTGCGGACCTGTAATGGGCTGCGTCGATAAAAGCAAAACACCATGTAATGGTGTCCCAACATAATATAGATGCATCGAGACCAAAGAACATTCCAACAGCCCTGGAAAATTGTGTCGTCGATTTTTTAACCGGTTTCGATCATTCGTCCCGTTTCAACTTTTCATCTGATTATTTTTTATTTTTTTAAAGCGTTTTTTTCTGGTGAATTAATGGAACGAAATGTTTTTAATCGGATTGAATATCGGTTAAAAATGGTGACGAACGGACGACTAATCAAGATTTATCATTTCTCAGTTAAAAATACTGTCAACATAATTTATATTCGGTTAACATTTCGGTGCTACAGTTTGTCATGGAAATCGTTTAATTATGGATTTGTAATAGCATAATATATAAGGGATTCATTATTAGTGAAGAAAATGACAAAGAAAAAGAAAGAAACCATAATGTGTGCAATAATCAAAAATTGTAAAGAATTATATTATAAATTAATAAAAAGGAGAACATTTTTATAATTGTCGATCTATGAAAAAGCCACTTTTATGAGGCATCAAAAGGCTCGAAATCTCTTTGAAATCATTGGACACGATACTTTTCGTTACAGTTTTTATTACCGATCGAGGACTCATCGGGTGACCGACTGTATACCGACTGAGTAATTGTGAATGCGAGAAAGATTAAAGCCATCGGTGTTCATAGGGAAGCGAGAAAGAGGAATAGATACGTAAAGGATATATACCCTTCAAGAGCATTAGAAATTCCTTGCCCAAAACCATCTGGAAAAGTGAAATGTCAGTATGCGGTAAAACAAACTTGATCATAGATTTTGTACCGACCGCGGTATTTCACATGCTGGTGACTCGGCACAGTACATGATTTTGCGATGTGTTACTACTCAGTCGGTAACAAAAACTGTAAAGCGTTGTTCTTCACCATAATTAAGGTGTCAGAAAAAATACGAGAAGTACTGACTGCGATTTAGCAAGAATAATGCTTCGGGAGGATTCAGCTACGATCTCACTTGCACTTATGACGGCTCAGTCAGTTTGACAACATCACCTGTTTGATAATATACAAAAGATTCTCGAACTTACATATACGTTAAACTCGAATTTACGGCCATTCTTTAGTGTTGTCCGAATATTCCACGAGTATCGAAAAGCCCATTATATAAAAGAAATAAAAACAAAACGTAAACTGCGTTTACGTTCGAAGTTTCGATTATGAATCATCACTCGATCAACGAATGATTTATTTCGTTAACATAATCGATATCCTGGCTACCAATCGCAAAGCTCTTCATTGTTACTCTTTTAAAGAGGACGTGACTTGTAATTATTGAAACAGAAGCATATTCGATTGTCCTTTTAATTCCATATAAACGAAACTTGGGTCGATATTTCGATCTCGTTTTCATTAGATTGGCTAACCTGACCGGAAGTCACATTCTCATTTCGAAATATTACGAAACTCCAATAGATCTCATTATTTCGAAATTAATTATCCTGTGAGCATCTTCTAAAATTGCCTAGAAAAATCGAAGCGAAAGTAAAAAAAGTCTCCTGGCTTTTCGTACATTGAAAATAACTGGATTATTAATAATTTAGCAGCGAGATCCGATCATGAATCATCACTCGATAAATGGGGAATATCCATTACATCAAAAAAGAATCGATGTCACGGTTACCAACATCAGATACGAAAACCAATTGGCATCGCCGGGTGGACTTCCGGTGCACGATCAATCGAGATAACTCGAATCTCGCAATTCGGTGAACCGGAATTCGGTGCGACAGCGAGCAGCTAGACGCCATTGTCATTGTTTTTAATATTGCACTATCGCCGTTGACGTTAATCGGTCGGAAAGCGGCTAATTGACGCTCCAAACTTTTCTCTTCGGCAAGTTTCGCAAAGATCGTGGGAATTGAGAGAAAACGTCAGCGATCCAAGTGCACGAGTGATCGAGGACAAGGTTGCGTTTCGTAGCCCCAAGTGAAGAGCCAAAGAGCTTAACGCGAGCCCCGTTAAGGGCTGTGTGCTTCCTGTTTCGTTTCTCGACCACGCCCGAAAATAGGTCTGTCAGATACAGCGGTTATGGACATGGTGATTACGACTTTACAACAGCAACGTCAAGTGACAGAGCAGCTGAGACGCGAGGCTGCCTTAAAGCGCATCACCGTGAGCAAGGCCGTCGAGGACATAATGAAGTACATAACGGAGCACGAGCAGGAGGACTGCCTCCTCGTGGGCTTTTCCTCACAAAAGTCCAACCCCTTTCGCGAGAAGAGCTCCTGCATCGTTCTCTAACGAACACTCGGCGGTGGGTTTCTTCCGCTGTGGTAGCCAAACCCGCTCCATAAATCTCCGCAATCTCAGCGTTCTTCATCGATGGATTAATTAAGCGTCTTCGTAGTTGCTTAAGCTAAATCATCTCCTGTATTCTCTTACCGCCCAAGTTCTTTGCTTTTCGTCTATATTAATTTATCATTTCTGTGCATTTTTTTTTAAATACACACTTTTTTTTTTTCTCTGTTTCAATTCAGAAGCTCAAACGTAGCTCGTTTTTTTCTTCTGCGAATTATACTGCAATCCGAGTTTTTGTTAATCGATAAGGAATGTGTACTGTGAAAATTGTTCAATTCGACGGATGAATAATCTTGGAAAGTTTGGATATTTCAAAAAAAATTTACAGCTCCATTGCTGGCCTGTAATTTTGTTAACAAGTATTTCTACAACTATCGCGAGGTTCTAATTGAATTTCAAGATACGCAGGTTGGAATTTTGAGTAACTTTTGAATAATTTTCATGCTTTGGACATTTATTTATCTCATTCGTCGTCATCTCAATGTGATACCAAAATTGTTCCTTGCTACTTGTTACCAGAAAACTATGTGAAATCGTCGGTTATTTGGAATAGCTTGAAAAGTAGTCAGACATTGTTGCGAATACGACGGAATTGAGTGTTTCCTCGATAGTAAGATCCTTCTGTAAAATCATACTAAAAACAATATGTCAAATGATGAAAAAGGCCCTTTTTCCAAGGGAAAAAGGATCGCCACCGCTTCTAATATTTGTGTATAGTCCGAAATTCATTAAAAATTGTGTATTTTTCATGTCGCGGGTGCGGTATTAATATACACGATATATATATATACACTCTAGATTTCATTGTCGTCGTTAAAATTTTGAGTATAATGATATAGAGGCAGTGTGCACTCGAAGCAACATAATTCAAATATTTTTCTCGATTTTAAAAATGAATCTAAGCTCTAAGGTCTTCCCGCAGAGAATAAAATGCTGTGCGACATACTACATTCAATGCAAACGCAAATTGGCACTGTATCAAACTGAAGAACAAATGAAAAAAGTAAACAGTTTCATATTTTTCTATGTATCCTATGTATACTACAAATGTAAAAAAAGACTGATCTATTTCACGTGAAAAGAAAAGTATGTAGCACGAGATTAATACAGAAAAAAACAAACAAACACGCCGCACCCTTGTTATATACGTGATTGGAGTAGAAAAAAATGAATCCTCTTAGATGCAGTTTGTTCAAAGCTGAATGAAATTTATTAAACGTATCTCTGTGTAAAAAAAAATTGTTTCGTCTACATTTTTATCCCCGCCCGCAACTACTAGTATTATTGGAAAACGGTGAATTATCTACGAAATCTATCTCAAAATTAATCCAGATCTACTTTTTCCACATATCTTCTGCTGAGAATCGACTGCGATTCGATAACAATTCTTGAATTTCGAAAATTATAAGAAACTATATTTGGGACTTATTTTTCACAGGTAATTTCTTACCGTATGTAATTTTGCTATAAAATTCCAAAATATCTCATGAATTGACAATTCAAGTTTCAACTTAATTTCATTGAAAATTAAAAAAAAAATCAACTACTACACAGATAACAAAAACATTGCTTTTCTCTAAATAATGATAATAGTTAATGATTATTGTTATTATTGTTTACGAAAAATTATCAATAAAGTGGGTGAAAAAAATTTTATCGAGTTAGAAAAAAAAAAATTGTCTACACTAAAAATGTTATCTTTCGATCTTTAATGTCGTTGATGTTTTGTCGATATTTTTGTTGAATGGCCATTTAAAGCTCTGATAAATTTAGCAACAGGTGTTCGGTTTGATAGTGTTAAAACACGTATCAAATTGTGACCATGGTCGACACTCCGCTTACAGGAATACAGTAGAAAATGTGCTAGTCATTCAGGAGTATATTGAAATCCATTTAGAATATTAAATCATTACATGTTGCAACGTGTAGTAGAGAAGTTTTACAACAGTCTTTCAATCGTGTTAGTTAAATTAGAAGTAGTCTATACATAACGAGCACATCTTCTTGTGCTTTTTTTTTTCTTTCTATAAAACCGCCCACACACGCACGCACACACACAGACGGTACACATTTGTGCACACAACATTCGTCGCGGTTTGGTAACAATGATAATCTTATACAATATAACGTTTTGGATTAATATTTAATCTTTTTATATTTATTTTCTATAGGTGATCATCAACAAAATCTGTACATCATCCCGAATATCCTTCGTGGATTTTTTTTAAACATGTCCCACTTCGTTTCAGGACATTTCGCATAAAATTAACAAAGTTTTACGTTGTACTCATATGTCACCGAGTGCAGGACACGCTTATAAACAAAATAATAGATGATCGGTAGTATAAATTGTTTACACGCGAGAATTCAGCGCGATCCTATCGATCGATTTTATTCTCTCATTTTATCTTATATTCGAGTTTTTAAAAATAAAAATAAAAATCACCGTCCTGCCGACTTAATGTTTGGTGGCTAGGTGGAGGGATACAATTTAGTGGATCAGAACCGCCGAACAAACGAAGAAAAAAAAACGAAGGAAAAATGCGTATTTTACAAATGTAACGTGGAGCTTTTGCGTTAATGGATCGACGACTCCCCTTGCGTTGCCGGCAATACAAGACAGTCGTTTATCCCTTTTTTTTTGCGTTTTTCAATGGACAAGATTGGACAGAAAGGCCGCGGGCTTCGACGAGTCAACGAGGCTCGCTTGCTTACTCCAAAAAGCTTGCATTGTCGAAACCTCGACCTACGCAACATTATTTACTGACGACGGTACTACGTTATAGAATAAATCACGTGTTCCCGGCGTTTGTGTGAAAATACATTTCACTAATTGCTATTATTTCTGTCTCTCTTTCAGTTATCTGAAATCGACATTACGACTTAAAAATATAACAAAGAATATTGACGAACAATGGCACTTGTTTGATCGGTAGCTCGTCGGGATTAATTGCGCTCATCGTTAATCCCGTCTTTGTGCACACTCGGCAATAATTGCGCTATATGGTATTGTGTGTTAACTTAATAAGACACGGAATATCTCCGACGGAAGATCTGGTCGAATAGAATCGTGAATGAAGAATTCGAACTCTACAATTTTCGCTCGACACGAGCACCTCTCGCTATTTTAAATCTATCGTTACAAAAAATTTAATATCCCATAAAGTGTATTGAACATTATTTTATAAATATGACTCCCAATGTTTTTTGTTTAAAAAGGAAGGTTCGGCGTGCATATAAAAAAGATTGTAAAAAATGTATGGTTTGGGTACGTAGGTCTTTTCATTATCTTTTGATAAACACAATTACTCGAGCTAATTAAATGAGAAAACGTTCTAGTTTCGATGGGATTGTCGATGATTTTTCTAAAATAATCGAAATAAATGCTAATTGAATAATTTTCGAACAACTTTTACTTGTAAAATAGAATTAAGCTACCGTAACATTAATAATTCATGTAATCGAACGAGGTTTTTGAATTCGAGTACTTTTCATCCTCGGAACTTAGTTAATTACGGGCTTGAAAATCATTTTCATAAAATAATACTATTATGGGATAAAGTACTGAGAAATTGACATTTAGAAGGTAACGAGAGGTGGCAATTGTCGAACGCTACAGATTCTCTTACGATTCTCGAGTCGTTCGGAGTCTTCATTCAGATGAAACGTTACTCAGTCGGATTTAATAAACTATTAAAGATTCGCGGCTTGTACTGTGTCAGTTTGTCGTAGAGATATTCGTGAATTTCAATACCAATTTGCATATCGCGAGTGTGCGACCGCTTCTAGACTCGAGAATCATGAAAAAATATATCACTATATTCCTAAGTTCTTTACAATAAACGCGTATGAAATATATATCTCGTATTCTTTTTTTTACACATTATAAAAAATCGACGATGTAAAGGCTGTTTAAATCGTCGAGAAATAAATACTACGTTGCGATCGTTCGCTCAATGAAAATATAAATTCCTAATTGCGGGATGAGCTGGGCGGAAGGCATCTAACTCCCACGATCAAAAAATCACTCGCATTGCAAATATTGGGTTTCATAAACATTCGTAAAAACTTTTATACTCTATAATCAACAAATTGGCTCACGAAATTCGTCGTATTGCTACACAAGCTCGCAATGCCGATACAGCGCGTCCCATTATTGCGATTATCCATTTCTCTTTCTCTTTCTTTTTTTCCTTCTCGTCGCTAACGATAGAATCGTTAAAATTCAAGAATATTCCCACTTTCGATTATACTTTGAAGATGAGTGGCTTGGGAAAGCTCGCGCTGAGCTTGGGCTCGACGATACAAAACCGGACATGCCAAAGACGAGCAGTCGCCAATGTCCGTTTGACCTACACAGGATTGACAAATCTGAAATGTAGAAAAAGAAACTTTTAATTTCAACCTCGAGTCTGCAAGAATAAAAAGCGCAACACTATAGAGCGCCACATTTCATTTACACTCGTACATTCATTGATAAGCTGCAAAAAAAGAAGCAAAAACAAAAATCATACTTACTGCGGTTACGTGGTCGTAAGTTCGATGTAACCACCGTAGTTTTTCGTGAAGAACCACTAGTGTATCTGCAGGACTGGCCAGACACTCGCCACAGATTCCTTTATTTGAGGGCTCGCCGCAGGAGACACAAACGATCGTACCGAAGTATTGGAAGATTGTGAGTTTTTGCTTGTCAACCGGCTGACCGATAGGATTGGTCAGAATTTGTCGGTGCGGCATTTCTCTGTACCTATCGAATAATAAATAATAAATGTTTTCAAAATCCATTTAATAAGCAGACATTAATCCAAAAAATTCAATTGTTTTGTTTATATTATTCTTGATTAAATAACATGTTCTTGTAACTGTAATGTAATCTCTTTTTGGTTGAAATTTATAAACCAACTAAAGTTATATTTACTCCGACTCCTCCATCAAATGCGGCTTAAATTTATTTATGAAAAACTTCAAATGTAACAATTTAATTCAATGAAATGGCATAAAAACCATCCTCCCTCATTTTTGCTTTTGCTCGATAACCTACAAATTTGTCATTCATTAGTTTATTTCGTGATTTTGTACGACTCTATAGATTTTTATGAAAATTGAACCAAAGAAGGTAATTCAACCCCTCAATATGAGGTACAAATTTTAGTTTGATATCTCAAACCGTTCTCAAATTATAAAGGATTAATCCGGAAATCTGGTAAAATCTGGACATTTTTTTTTTTTACTACTACAAAGCTTCCAAAGGAAACTAAATAGTGGATATAACAACTAAATGTATGTAAATATATGGTTCTGTATATTGTCAATAAATAATCATTTACTACTACCACCAAAGACTCACCAGTCGTTAACATCGACGCCCATGAGATTCAAGCATCGATTGAGTGGCGGTATTATCACTCTCGTCACGTAGTAAATAGCGTTGGGTCTTAAGCCAGGATCGTTAATGAGTTCCCAAGGTGTACGCACGCAATGTATGAGAGCTTGATTCGGTGCACCGGCAACGATGACGTAACGCACGCGTTCGCTGGTTCTCGGCACGGCACGATGATCCTTCCGCATCAAACGTCTCGTGAGTTCCAAAGCCGGCACACAAGCTTTAGCTTTGTAGCCTTTAAGGCCTCTGAACTCTTTCGCGAACGTTAGATCCTGTATGGAAACTTTACCACGCAATACTTTGTCCAATTGTCTCGTCACGTATTTTTTTACCAGCGATACGTCTTTCGTCTCGAATAGGATCTTCAGGGTTTTCTCGAGAATCTGTAGAATTTCATTGCGTTAATATTAGGAAATCAGAAAAATTATATGAATTTTTAATGAAAGGACATTTATTTTACCTTGGAAACTGCTGGACATCCGTCTCTACGAACTGTTTCAATTCCCTTAGCGAGATACGTTGGCGCTTGTTGGTCCGGAGTCTCGTACATGTAACCGCAGTAACGCTTCTTAGTCTACAGAATACCAAAGAAAATATTAAATTTAATGGACTCTCGCGACTTGTGAAATCAAATTAAATATGCTGTTTAATAAATGTATAATAATTTTCATAGTAAATAAATACTTGATTCAAGTAAGTGTTCCTTCGGTTAGCTAAGTATTATTTCTATTGAAAAGAATATTGTACTCGACAACCCGCATCACTAATTCGAGTAGTACTTTTTAGTAGTAGTAGCAGTAGGAGTGGAGATAGTAGTAATGTTTTTATTGCAGCACGATTAAAATTTTTTCTTGTGTATGTATGTTGGTTTTGTGTTGGAATGTATATACATTAGGGTGTGTCATTTTTGGGCAATTTTTTTTTTTCGACTCACAAACAGGTTGTATACTTTCAGGAAGGTAAAATAAGAAGCCTGTAAAAATTTTAGCTCTTAATATTAATATTTAGATGCGCCTCATCGCGAATTTCTATTTCCCATTTAAATAACATGGGAAAAAAATTTTTTCATGTTTGGAATTTTATACGTTGGCAATGGCATATTGTTCGATGGAACGCATAACATATTTTATAGAGAATCGCACGCTCTACAAAAAAGATGTCTTGCATTTTTTCGATAGACATAGCCATTCTGATGATATTTGAGTTCAAAGTTCAAAATATACAAAAATTCATCTTTTTGTTAATATTATAGCGAAACTATTGACTCTATTGAGAATCTTTTTTTTTACTATTAATGGAAATAACGGAAGATATTATTCGTGAGTATTTTGTCGATTTTTTTTGTAACTATTTATGATAAGTACCAGCCCATTAGAACCAGTTTCGTGACAGAAGACAGGTCTCTACAGCATTGAACAATTAACAATAAATATTAATTAATCATGGATGAGACAATTTTCATGGTAAATTTAATAATCTACAAAAAAGTTGATCGAAGATTCTCAACAGAGTCAATAGTTTCGCTATAATATTAACAAAAAGATGAATTTTCGTATATTTTGAACTTTGAACTCAAATATAATCAGAATGGCTATGTCTATCGAAAAAATGCAAGACATCTTTTTTGTAGAGCGTGCGATTCTCTATAAAATATGTTTTGCGTTCCATCGAACAATATGCCATTGCCAACGTATAAAATTCCAAACATGAAAAAATTTTTTCCCCATGTTATTTAAATGGGAAATAGAAATTCGCGATGAGGCGCATCTAAATATTAATATTAAGAGCTCAAATTTTTACAGGCTTCTTATTTTACCTTCCTGAAAGTATACAACCTGTTTGTGAGTCGAAAAAAAAAAATTGCCCAAAAATGACACACCCTAATATACATGCACTATAGGCCATCGACCGGAGGCCTCCAGTCCGTGTTTCCTCGTTGTATTGTGTGCGTTTATTTAATTTTTGTTTAACGTATAAGATGTATATGTTTTAAACTATACGATATAGTGTTCTTTATTTTTACGATTTGTCAATCTCACCTGTAAAATTGATGGATACAAGACTTTCTCGAATTTGAGCTTTATCGGCGGTGGATTCGAGGCGGTAACAGCGTCAGCAATCTCATTCCCAATGACAAACGCGTCAGCTTTAGTTTTTCCAGGAACAAGAATAAAGAGCGAGTCCGTGTCACCGTAGACGACACGAGCTCCCCATTTTGGTGTCGCTTCAACGAGTTTTATAGCGCGTTCGAGAGTTTCTTTTGATTTGCTTATCACGCTGTCTCCAACCTGAGTCGACAATTAAATTGCGTTTAAATAAAAAATCAAGAATATAGGTAATCGGCATTGGTTGATGAAAATAATAAATTACCTCGATGCAGGGCATCCTGCCGCTAAAATTAGCTGCCGTGTAGCCGTACGTAACGTTCGCGAGAAATTTGAGACCGTGTTGTCGGGAATGAAGCGCGCGCTGCAACGTTTTGTCGGCCTGCTTGTGATCCTTCATTGCTTTTTTCACCATAAACCGCGTCTCCAGTATTTCCGTCAACATCCTCGGCAGGATTCCCAAACGTACTTCGGGCTTCACGTAGGCCACGCCACAAGGCGCGTAATTCACTTTGCCCTCAAGTTTTAACGCCGTACCTTTAGTAACTCGAAGCGTGTAAGCGCCGAATTCGAAAGGTTGTGATCTGGAAAAAAAAAAAATCCCATTTCAAGGGAAACCAATAATGCGCACTTCGTGAATAATATTAGACAACGTATTACACAAGAGAATAAATATTCTATTTATTTAAACAATAACATTTTAATAAAGGTAGTTTCAATTTTTTGAAACAACACCGGTTAAATCAATCAGTGTAAGAATGTCTATTTCTAATCCACTTTTTAGTACGTTTAGATAAATATCATTAGATGACTATTTTTGGATAGAGAAAGCTTTGTTTGTATGCTTTTTTTCGCGATTTTCATGTCAGGACACTTAGAATGGTCCCAAACATCGAAAAAAGTGGTTTAGAAAAAATGTCCGTATGCGAAAATCGATTAACATACTTCCTCATAGAGGTAACTTTAAAAAATATTAAAAATAATGAGGGAGCAATTTGCTAAGTTCTACTTTACTGCGTTATTAAAATTACCATAATCTAACACTAACGAGTGATTTTATTGTTTTAGTAGATTAAATTTGCTTTGATGAAAATTTAAAAAAAATCAGTTTTATGTACTCACTGTCCGATGTGTTCTATGCGTCCGAGGCATGTTGAGAAGCAGTAATTGTGGGCAATTATGATGCTCGGATACAAGCTCTGAAAATCAAGGACAATCAGTGGATCGCTGTAGAATTTTGATTCGGGCTCGAGAATCAGCGGCAGAGCCTCCATCGCTCTCATAGAAGCGCGTTGGAGCGGAGTTGGAGACACCGCGACGTAATTCAACGGTTTTGCGAGTCTGAGCATAACCGATTCGACGCGATATTGCGAGCCACGTGAGAAAACCTCGTAGAATTGAATGCCGAACAACCGTGCGAGTTCACTCGTTCGACCGATTATGTCGAGTTGATCGAGCATCCGGAAAACTCCTAAAACTCGGAAACTGTAGTGCTCGATTACACGCCACCTCGACGGACGATCTCGCTTGAGATTCCACCAGTCAGTTAGGGTTTTGAACGATGGACAAGGGACTCGTTCGTTTAAAACGTGGTGCATCACGCTCTCGAAAGTGTAGTTCAAAAGAGCTGCGAGAGAATTACATTTTTTTTAAAATCAAATTCAACGACAAATAACTTTATTAAACATAGGAAAACAATGTCAGTATTACATGTAGGTTTGATCAGAACTTGAGTACTCTGCTACAGAGAAAACATTAAAAAATCGAACATATCGAAGGCATAAAAAAATTGTTTTCTACAATAATAATATTACAAAAGAATTCTTTATAAGTACGGTCAACGCATTTATCTTAATTCAAAGGAATTCGCCGATCCTGACGAAAAAAAAAAGATTCACGACCAACTTTTGATCGTTCATTATGTTTTTAATTTTTTTTTATTTTGAGATGTAGAAAATGTATGCTATTTTTGAGGTTTTTCTCGGTCAAGTCTGTAGTACAGATAGAATGTCATTGAATCAAGAGTTTCAGAGCGAAAAAAGAAACAGCAAAGATTATGTGCCTGAAAAACACTTGCCAATTCGCGTCAGAAAAACAAAAAGGATTATAAACCGTTGTAATTTCCAATTTATTGAGAGATTTTACCTGCTTCGTGGCGCATCACTCGCCAAATGTCGAGAACAATACGACCAGGAAGTTTAACTTCGGCCATGGACTCGATATCCGGTGCTGGCGTCTCCCACTTGCATTGCGTAGCAGGAATCCGAGAGATGCGTTTCGACAGGTTCATCCCCAAATGCGTGGCTCTCTGGAAGACGTAACCCCAAGAAAGTGTCTCCAGCTCCCACCCGATCAAAATCTCGGGATCAGTTCGCGTTATCAAGGTAACGAGAGCATTGAGCAGAGCTTCCTCGTTGTCCGCAAAGCATATAGACCACGGAAATTTCGACGCGTACGAATAGTGCATTTTGTTTTTAGCTTTTTCATCGTCAGCCAGAACAATGACGCCTAAAATCAAATTTCAGACAAAGTTGATCAACAGGAACTGACAGTTTTACGATTTTTCAAATGAATTGATGTTTCAATGAGATATAAATACAAATTATTAAATAAATTAATAAAATAGCACTAAAGAGAACGATAAGATAATTGACGTATTCTTGACGTAGAGTAGAAATCAATGAACGAAAACAAAACGCCGTGTTTGATAAAGCTGAAATGTTATTTCTTTTTTTGAAGCCTTCTGGCATTTTTTATAGGCGCAAGAAATTGCAGATTTGAATTGATCGGCGTTCATTTCATGAGGCTTGAAAGCTAATTTTTGTAAGGCAATACAGAAGGTAGAAAAATATATTCATATGCTTTTTTTCAACCATTCTTTTCTCTTCACTTACGTTCTAAAATTCTTATTAAGCAAGGGACAAAAGAAAAAAAAATTGTGTTGCATATATATGCAAATATATACCATGCTCAAGTGGTTTGATGTTCGAAGTCGGAGGCACATCGCTCTGCACGGAGTAAAAAATAGCTGAAATGGAGTCGCGCTGAGCATCAGGAAGTAAATCTCCGCGCGTGGACACGTGAACTTCCAGGTTCATGATGGTCAGGTATTGATACTGCATAAGCGAGAAAAGTCGCGTTGAATATTTATCCGCAAAAGAAAATCATCGATAATGGCTATTTTGATTGTACGATATAAAAAGAAAATCAAAGTCAAACTCACCCTCGTAAAAGCTTTCGCGTTCTGGAGATTTTCGTTAGCCACGTCGCTTCTCGTAGAGTCCGAAAGGAACTCGATCTGGCCACACGAAACTCCTAGATGTCTCGAGGCTCCCTTATCTTTGAACAAATCCGATTTTCCCAAAACACTTATCAGCGACGGATCAGCTTCTGTGCTGCTTGAATTTTGCGACGTCCCTTTGCTCGATGCACTCGCTTTTCCTGAATCTTTCACCTTTTTCCTCTCCGATGACAGCAATCTACACTTCTTCGAGTCTTTGGCCTTGTTCAATAATTCCCTTTTGGCTAATTTCATTTTCAAAGTACAATTCTCCATATTTCCCGAATCTGTTGGACCGACAGTTTTTTCAGGCGATGCCTCAATAACGCTCAGATCTAAATCGTTCGGCCCGCACTCTTTATCTTCCGTTCCAGCGATTTCATCCTGAATTTCGATGTCCCGCGGCTCATTCGTTTTCTTCTCATTTTGTTCCTGTTTCTTATGCTCATTTTTCTTGTTCTTCTTCTTCGCTAGATAATGTCGCGCGCGCAGCCAATTCTTCACGTCCTTCTGTGTTGGTGGTTTAATCAGCGGCGTAAGAGACACTACATCATCTCCGACAAGCGCGCGAATCGCGTTAATGCTTTTGGATTTAGCGAGCGCCGGTTGTAGTTCATTGACCTTCATTTTTCGCCACCGTGTGATTCCCGTAACGTCTTCGAGCGAAGAAATAAAACACGGAAGGTCTTTGAGACCTTTGCCAGGCACTTTAAGCATCTTCTGGGCGAGTTCCTTCTGCTTGGGTACGTCGGCTTCGTTACTGAAAAAAGGCTCTTGGTTGCGATATTTTGGGATTCCATAACTTTCCATAGTGTCTACAATTCTTTGACTATTTGGCGGATTGAATTTCGGTCTTAGAGAAACGATATCTCTCGTTTCTTCAGCAATTTTGCTTCGGTCTAACGTTAAAACTCGATTTTTCTCAATTTGTGAATGAATGTATTGCGTGAACGTGACATTGCACACATTATCCTCTTCGCTATCTTCGTCGGTGGTGACTTCGTACAGAGCGAGATTTTCATCGACCGGAACGCCGTCTGAGTGCGAGGGCCCTGGTTGAGGATCAGGTGGAGTTATCTCGCGATTAGCCAGATTCTCCAAAACTTGGACAGACTTTTGAGCGTCATTTACAGTCGAACTGTGTTCGATAGATTCGCTGGATGTTGAAAAATTCGTCGATCGATAATCGAGCCCCTCGATCGGAATCTGGTCGGTCTGCCTTTCGTGCTCCGCAGTCGAAAATACGAGTTTCTTACGGACGTCTTTCCCGCCTCTGAGAGTGGAAGTAAAGTTGTGATTTCCAGTCGCTCTGTCGCATTCGCTCGTGATTGTTGAGATGTTTCGAGCTATTTGTTCTCTTTGCTCGCCCAATTTTCTGCGGAATTTGTGTACATCGTAAAAAAAAGGCGTTCTTCCTCTTTTGATCTTAATAAATTCCTCTTTTTTGCAAATAAAATAAATAAAACCCTACTATTTTCAATGAGACTCACATCTCGTCCAACTCACCAGGCCGATGACATCCGATCGTGACCGGAGTGGCGCACTTGTCTCCTGAAAAGTTGCGTATATCATATTTTTCAATAAAATTAAGAAAAAAAAAATTCGAGGGTTCGTAATAAAATGTTATCGAGGTTTTATCGTCGAAATCTCACCTTTGACGTTTTGCGGCGATTTCATCGCGGATATCCTCCCGCGAAGTAAGTTCTCGTGAAGTCGTTGTTCGTTTTTACGTCTGGGCGTTAAGCACCCACTGGTTGAGGCAGGAATCTCGAGATTTTCCAACGGCACGTCGTCGGCGTCTCGAGCCTCGGACGTTTCTTTACGTACCTTCGGAGACGTGATTATTATTGGCAACGGAGGATAATATCCCGACACACGACCGGGGCTCTTCAACATACTTTTCCTGTTGGGCGATCTGAAAGGCGTTTTTGAAGAAGAACCCGGAATCGCTATAGCTCTGTGTTTACTCTTCGGGCTTTGGGTGGGCTGCGTTTCGTCAAGTTTTCTCTTCCAAGGCGTCACGATAGATTCTCTTTTCACGGCGCTCGTGGCTTTCTTTCCCGATTGATAGACACACACGCGTTTCTCTTCTCTCTCGAGAGTAACGTCGGCGGGATCGTCGTCCGATTCGCTAGATGACAAATCGGCAGGTCCGTCGTAAGCCGGAACTTGATAATCCGGATCCGGACGATATTTCTTTAAATTTTTTGTTTTTATAGTGTTGTTTTTAGAGATACACTCAACGCCGTAAATCTTTAACGTATCGGTGCTTAACCTTTGTAGAATAATGTTTGGTTGGTGATTTTGTAAAAACGGTTTCGATCGACATCTCGTTGGCTCTGCGTCGAGGGACGTCCCGGAATTTGTGAAAACTTGATTCTTCCTTACAGGTTCGAGGCCTGAATGGTTTGGCTGCATTTCCTTCGATCGCTGCTTTTGGGCCGACTGGATCGCTTGCTCCTGGACTCGGGATTTGGTACCTCGCTTCGGAAATCCACGTGAATTCTCGGAGCTTCGTCGGTGCCTCGTTGAAACTTCCTGCAACGACGGTAAATCGAGAGATGCGTTATCACTAGAACTTATCGTACATTCGGATTTCGCGGCGACACCGTTGTTTCCTTCCGGGATAGCGGGTTTTTTCGTCTGGCGCAGTTGGTCTTTGAGCTCGAAAACATCTCGACTAAGATTCGCAGCCGTGGCTCTTGTAGTTCTACAGATTTTCTTCGATTTCGAATTGTTCTCGCTTCTCACGATCTTCGTTGGGCTTGGATCACATTTTTTGTGCTTAGTTGACAAAACCTCGGCGATTTCTTCCTCTACAAATTGCTCGGAAGGTCTGAGCTGTTCGGTACAATTACGAATTGATTCTTCGTCGAAGCGAACTCTTTTTGGAGGTTTCACGGTTAAGCGTGTTTCTATGATTTCGTTGGGAACTTTCCATGGTGATAAACTAGCCTCTGAGAGTCTTCCGTCGGCGATGGTTTCTGTTGATTCGGGACTCTTTTCCAATCGAGTTCTCTTAATCCTCCTTGACGGAGACTTTGGTTCTGCGGCGTTTTCAATTATTTTTGAAGCGATCACCTGACTCTGTTCTTGTATCGTTTCGGTAAACTCTGATTTTTTTGCAGCTCGACTTCTTTTTTTAGTTGCGACAGAGATTTGCGGCTCTGAGTCCACTTCGTTTTCTGACGATAATTTCAAAGAAATTTCTTCCGAAGACGATGTTGACTCTTGCGACCCATTTTCGATACTCGTTGTCGAAATTTTACACTGACGTCCTTTTTTATTGGTGTTTCTTAACTCACTCCATAATGGATGAGGTTTTTGTGAATTATCTTCTCCGACATCGTGACCACGATCGTTGTCTTTTTCCGTAGATGTCTTCGGCTTGTTTGTAATTTTTGCGAAACAACCTTTTTTCTTAGCTTGAACAGGCGAAGCGAGTTCGTTAACTTGTTCAGTAATTTTCGATGGCAATTTGGTTTCATCCAACGATTCTTTCTCAGGCGGAGCTCCACAATTCTCTTCTACAGAATCCATTATCGAATTATTCGTATCCGTAGCTTTTCCAGATCGACCTCGTCTCGGTGGCAATTTCGTTTCGTCCAAGGATTTTTCCTCGGTAGGACCTCCAGCATTCTCTTCAGCCGAGCCCATCTTCGGATTATTCGTATCTGTGGCTTTCCCAGAACGGCCTCGTTTTGGTAACGATTTCATTTCCTCCAATGATTTTTTCTCAATACGAACTCCATAATTCTCTTCAGCCAGGTCCATCTTCGGATTATTCGTATCTGTAGCTTTCCCAGAACGACCTCGTTTTGGTAACGATTTCGTTTCCTCCAATGATTTTTTCTCAGTCCGAGCTCCAGAGTTCTCTTTTGTAGAGTCCATCTTCGGATTATTTGTATTTGTCATTTTCTCGGAACGACCTCTTCTCCTAGCGGTTGTGCCTGTTTTTTCCAAAATTTCGAAAATTTCATTACCGGTTAACTTGGAATTGTCATGTGTATGTATATCCTTAACCACCAATTCTGAACTTTTTTCGGAATGGCCTCTTCTCTTCGTCATAATCTTGGGTTCGGAGTTGTTATTTTCAACTGCCTGTGACAATATCTCTGGTTTTTGTAAATCCTCGCTGATATCTCGGTCGTTTTCTTCCATCAAAGATTGAGACTGCGAAAGTAGCGCATTATCTGGTTGCCTTTTTCTTGAACGACTTCTCCCCGTAGGCTCATCGAACATAATCGGTTCGAGAATTTCGCGAGCACTCTTCGAAAATGACAAGGTGTTTTCTTGAAGGACTTCTTTCCTCCCATCTTGATGAGCTTCGGCAGGTGTTGTCTCGGAATCTGCAGAGACCTTCTGATTATTTGGATGGAAATTTGTAAGATTCTGAGGAGTTTCCGATTTCGCCTTCTCTTCTGCACTACTCGAGGAATGTTGATTTTTCGTGGGTTCAGGTTCTTTGTTGTACTTCTCATCGATCGAAATCGGGCAGAGTGAAGGATTAACTGAAGTCTTGGATTTGACGTCTTCGTCGTTAATCTTATTCAGAAAAACTTTAGATATTTTCTCTTCATCAAGCTGAGCGCTTTTCTCTGCTGAAGATGGTTTTGAATCACTCAACTCAGGAGTTACAGCCTTAAAATTTGACGACATGTTTTCATCGTGTTCCAAGTTTTGTGAAATTTGAGCATTTGGTTGTCTCCGTTTCCGGCTATTCCACGCTATAACTTTACGAGGACGTCCTCTTTTCCTAACCTTCACGTAAGTTTCCGGCTCAACTCGATGTTCTAAAATTTTCTGGGGAGACAAACTTTCGATATTTTGTTCGGGTGATAAATTCAGCGAATTTAGCGTTTGAGTTTTAGATTTAATGTCATTTTTCTCTGTTTCCTGTGATTCGGATTTCTCATAATGATCAAAGTTTTTTACATCGATACTCTGTAAAGATTCTGTAGAAGGCTCCTCGATATTCGGCGGTAAAACTTTTCGTGAACGTCCCTTTTTCTTAGGCTTTAGGCAAGCTTCTTGCTCACTCTTTTCCACAATTTGCTGTGTGGGTGATTCGAGTTCTTGAGAACTTTGTTCCGTGATGTTTTCAGCACTGACTAAAATCGTTGAATCTATGTTCTTGTCCTTCGTTTTATGTGGTAATCTAGATTTGAATTTAGCAATTTCGGAAGTACTCTCTTCAGTGTTCTCAAATGCTTTTTGCGCGTTTGATTCTAAAAATTTTCGCGGTCTCCCTTTTTTCGTAGCTTTCACGGAAGACTCCGGCTCAGCGCTATGTTCTTTAATTTTTTGTGACGTTGTTTCTACTTCGTGAGAAATATACTCTGTAATGTCTTGCGCATTTTTTTTAATCGGTGTATTTGACTCACACGACTGTGAGACTTCAGCATTGTCAGAATTCTTTGATGCGGCGTTTTCTTTTTCGATTTTTCTCGACCGTAATGAAAATTCTTCGCTTATTTCGAGAGTTTTGTCTACAGTATTCTGCATAGTTTCCTCTTCTGCTGGCAAAATTTTCGAACATGGTTCGCCGGCACTGGACGATAACATTTTTTTTGTTCGACGTCTTCTCTTACCCACAAAAATATCGAGACTCGATATTTCTATTGCAATTTTCCGTGATGATGAGACGAATCCTTCAGAATTCCGAGCATTTTCCTTCGGAGATGTCCGTCGGCTCCTCAGTTCTATGATTTTTTCGCGAAGATCTCTTCTCTTCAGATTCGTTGAAATTCTTGGTTCCTCGTCTTCCACAATTTTGGAAGCACGTGACTCAGATCGATCGGAAGTGTTCCTAGAATTATCATCTTCGAGACCCATAATGGCATCGTTTTTTTCCTTTACAATTGTTTCCGAAAATACCTTTGTTACCCTAGATTTCTTCACTGCTGCATCACGTGAATTTTCGTCCAATTTTGTTTCTATCGACGGCTCCTCATCGGGAACATTTGCGGAACGATGTCTTCCTTTAGGCGATTGAGAAGACTGCGAATTAATGATGTTTCTGTTGATTATCGGTGAAAGCAAATCAGATGTTAGCAATTTCTTCTCATTTACCAATGTCTTAGATTCTCCCTGGAATTTTTCATCACTCAACAGCGGATCCTTTGCTTTCGTATTAGTGTCCGCGATGTTTTGCGAGGTCAGCCGGTGGTGCAGCGAGCAACTATTTTCCTGGTCCGTTTTATCGGGTGATATCCGTTGGAGCAATGTTTGCGAATCAGGAGAAATTTTCGCCTGTTTCTGCAAAGCTAATTTAAGCTGTGGGGGAACAGGGCGACGCTTGCGGCGACATCGTCGGTGACATCTTCTCGAATATACATGAAGACGAGTCTTTGGTTTTACGTTTTCATCCGCCGAAGTATTTTCCTCGGTGGATGCATTGATTTCCGGCGAAGTATCCCGGGAATTAGCCTGCGAGCTGTTCTCACTTCGACATCTTTTTCCCCACTTTACGTAACGTGCTCTGTTTCCGTTGGACATTTTTTGCATCGACAATACACACTCCAGAGAATTTTCCGTGCCTAGTTTTTCCGGCAAATTGTCTTGAACTTTTATTTCCACCGTTGAATTTCCCCTATCCTCCTCCGTTAAATATGAGGGATGTACACCGGCCGACGCGTATTTTAAAGAATGAAAAACGTTATTCAATTCACTTTCCGAAATGGTAATCTCGTGGGTCAACAGATTTTCAGATTCATTACGCAGTCGTGACTCTGATTTGAGATTTCCCGTAGCGACGTCACTTTCTTCCGCGGATGGCTGAGATTCCGCCGACGAGAGCTGCAAATTAGTCTGCTGCGCCAATTTTTGCCTAGTTTTTTCGGCACATTTTCGCCTGCTTCTTCTCGCAGGTAATCTCGATTTTTTGAACATCCTTTTAGTCTTGTTACCATTCTGGGATGATGTTCGCGTTTCTATCGGCATTGCCATTTCAAATGTTTCGCCCGCGTCAGAAGTAACGATTGATGAGGACGATTTCGTTGTCGTTGATTTCTCAAATTTCTCACCTTTCTTGGAATGTTCGATACGTGTCGTCGATTCCATTGGAAGTGTGTTAACAATTTTCTTATTGTTATAAGGGATTTGAGATGGTGGAGACAATTCCGCTGAAGTTGGTTCCAAAGACTGGAGTTCATCGCTGACTGCGATGAGCGTCGACGATTCCCAAGTAATTCTTGTTTTCCCAGATTTCCTCTCCTTATCGTCATCTATCGTTGGCTCTTGGAGCTCAACTTTAACCGGATCTATATTCTCAAAATGTTCAACAATATTGTCAGCAGACGATAGGAGAGAATTTTGTTCGGTTGGAAAATCAGGTTCGGTGACACGACACTTGGAATATTTCGATCGTAATCCTTCGAATCTCGTTAAATCTATATTCACTAATTTAATCGACACTGTTCGACATTTCGATGACCTTTCCGGAAGCGCGTCTTTTGATATACTTCCCAGCTCTTCTTCGCTTGGTATATCATTTTGAGCCGCGGCAACAAAATCATTTTCATCGTTTGCGATTGATTTCGGTTCTTTATGTTCATCTTTTGATTCGTATCTCGTGTCTATTATATTCGATTTGGGACTCACGGGCTCCTGGTATTCTATCTGAGAATCAGTTTCCTTCTCAAATGAATTGTTTTCTTTAGCAAGTATCTCTGACGGAGCAGAATTGTTAAATTCACTTATTTGCCGCAATTTTTCATCCTCTTGAGCAGCGATCCCCGTTTTCTTTTCTCGTTCTGTTCTCGATAGCGTTTCCGGTTTCCAAATATCTTGACTCACGATTTCACTATTTTCGTTAATCTTTTTACTGTTTTTTTCAAAAACTTCGATAAACATTGCCTCGCTGTCACACGGAAGATTAGGTTCGTTTTCAATTTGCACAACGACCTGCGAGACCAGGTCTTGAATCTCGTGATCCAACTCCGAATTATCTATTACACCACTTACTTTTCCCCCTGGAGTTTCACTCCGAGAATCGTCGGTGGTGTAAGTCGAAGAATGATCGAAGCGTCGTTCGGTTTCCAAGATAGCTACCGTCGAATGTACTGCGAATTCTTCCTCCGATGGCTCGATCAAATCGCTAATTTTTGGACTGGGACTGAGAGCCTCGAATTCTGGCGACGCTTCCTCGAAACTGGAATCAAGAATGCTCTCCGACTTTAAATCAGACCCCGATTTCTCGAGAACAGCGCTGACACTGTTAGTTTCATAAATGGCGGAATTCTCGATGATTTCGTTTCTGGATTCCGCTATTTCGGAAAAGGTCAACGACATTTCGGTGCTGTCCAAAGTTGCTTCGTTGAGAGTAGCGTGCGAACTACTTGGCGTCAAGCTCTCCACGTCGTAGACATCCAAATCCCGATAATCGACGCTAACATCGCTACAAGTATCGTGAGAATTTTGTGAATCGTTGGAAATCTTGGCGTCGCCGGTGTCGATTTTTCGTGACGAACGTTTTTCAATGGAATTCGAGTCCTCTTCGAAAAGGCACGCAGGAATTTCGAGGCTCACCGCATCGATGGTGTAATTATTGCCGGAAAAGAAATTAGTTTCGGCGATGGTGGTCATGAATTGGTCGCTTTGATAAAAAAGCTCTTTACGTTCGTTGAACAATTCTTCAACATGATTTACTTCGGGAATTTTGTTTTGAGTAATCTCAAGCTCAGCTTCGAAGAATCCTGAGGCTTCGGTATTCTCGGTGTTGCAAAGATCGGCACTCAAAGTCACATGTACTTTGGGCTCGAGTATTTTTTCACTTACTTCACTGATATCGGTGACTGTGTCGAAGGACGACTCCACATTTTCTCCAGTGTTATCAGCTTCTTCTGGACCGTCAATTTCCTCTACCTTTTTAGTTGACTGCTCGGCGACAGAAATCGGTGACGGAAATTCAGGATTTTCTCGAGTAGCCGGGGTTTCATTTTCGATAACTTTCAGCGGTTTTTCACTACTCAACGACGTCCGTACCGCTGTAGTCTTTGTCTCTATATCCCTGAAGTTATTCGTCGTTTTGTTTCTCCTCTTTTCCAACAAGATTTTCAGTTTGGCTCGAGTGCTTCGAGATTTCACCTCTCGCATCATTAAATTCAATGTCACGCAGTCGGACAATTTGTCTTCGGTCAAAGCGTGAATTGCACTGACAATTTTTTTCGGAGTCGAAGCACGATTTATCGAGGACGTAACGTCCTTGTGATTATCGTGAGGACTACGATTTCTCTTTGGTTCAGAGACAGGGGGGAAATTAATCGTTCGTCTATCGGGCGATATCGGATTGTTGTTGTCACACGATAAGCCATTTTCCACGTAATTGACAAGAGCATTCGGTCGCCGACCGGAAATCCCGCGCTTGGATTCCCAATTTGTAAACAACACAGGCTGCATTTTATTTTTCGTTTTTCGCGGACTTTCCGTAGGCATATTATCGCTGGAAACACCGTTGTAATACGTAAACACGTCTTTGCGAGGACGACCTCGTTTCCTCTTAGATCGATACTCGCCGACGCCGGGAATGCCGGGAATACCGGGAAGATTGTCATTCTCGTGTTTAGCCAAGTGCGTGACTCTCCGAACTAAACTGTTTCTCGTTGGTCTCGAACTTTTGAGGGAAATCATTTTTTTCGAACTTCGTACCCTAGATCTTTTCTTTCTCGAATATCTTCTCCGTATACCGTACGTATTATGAGCTAGATCGCCGGCGGAATTTGAACGTTCGTTCACAGAACTTGGAGCAGCCTCACTGGATTCTGGCTCTCTCGTAGTTTCCATTTTTCCTGGAATTGGCTCACTTATCAGTTCCTTTGTCTCATTCTCTTCGGCAGAAAATTCAGCATTCACGAGTGTAACGTCCTCATCGGAATCCGAACTGGAAGAGTCTGTCGGATTTCTTTCGACTCGCAATTTTCTGCAAATTAAATGATTTTTCGGGCCAATCCGTTTTTTTGCGGAAGGCTCTGGAGTCTTATTCTCGAGCGACGAATCTCCTTCGACGATTTTGACGGAATTTTCGACGATAGTTGGATTTTCGTTGTTCTTATCAACGATTTTCTTGAGAGGAACGATCGGAAGGCTGCAATCGCCTCTCATACAAACACCGCTACACACCCGTCTGGATTGGCGCCCTCTCTTTCTTTTTTCGATGACCCACACTTGATCCGCGGTGAAAACTTCGTCTTGAATGATTTTATGTTGCTTGGCGAATTGGCAGTGCCAATGCGCGAAGCCAGCATTATAATCACGCTGCGATCTCTCGGAAGAATAATAAGAATAACCCTCGGACGTTTCTTTGGTTGCGATAGGCGAGTCGAGGCGATTCTCCAGGGTTTCCTCGGAAGATACGATCTTCGTTGTATTTTCATGTTGATCGGGGCGCTGAGTAACCGACGATGAATCTTCGGCATCACAAGCATCATTTTCAGCGCCGACCACTGTTTCATGGGACGAATGTAAAGGCAAATGTGTTTCCGTGACGGCAGAGATCGTTTGTTGTGCGATTTCCACTTCCGCTGCAATGTCAGGGACTCTCGGCGACGCGGGACATTTTTCTTTGATTTCATTATCGACGGGTGTTTCCGTTAATCGCTTCTTCAAGATCGTAACATGAGCGTCGACGGGCGACAATAACGAATTTGTCATTTTTCTAATCGGACTTTCGGACTCACTATTCGTGACGATTTTTCGCGGTAACAAGGGATAATTATTGGCGTCCTGTCGAGTCGATAACGTCGATGTATCGGTGGTTATTTTATCGCTATCCAAGCCAAGTATTTGACTGGTTGCTCTTTCGTCGGATCGTCTATTGGCTCTTCGCCTGTTTTGTCGAGCACCCTGCGAATGCTGGCCTCTCTCTTTACCCCTGCCCAGCCGTCCTTCCATCTTTTCTTTTTCCATAGACTGGAGATTCTCGAGCTCAGCCCAGGACGCCACGACGTTGCAATTATAATCGGAATTGTCGGTCGATATCCTTGCGGAATCTTTGCAATTCACCAATTCTCCATCAGGTGCATAGCTAGCATTGAATTTATCCTTAGTCCAACTTCGGATTTCGGGTTCCTGAATATTTGGCGCTACGTTCTCCGACGAAGAGGAACTTTCGCAGCTTGTGATCGAAGAGCGCGGACTCGGTACACTCAACAAAATCTCGCAAGTTTTTTCACCCGTTTGGTAATCGGAGTCCGAAAAATTCTCCTCGTTCTCCAAATCGCGGTCAATTCTGAGATTCGCGTGAACATCCGGAAGCAGAGAATTTCCCAGGAGGCTGACGTACTGATCCTGCAGTTCCGTCAGATCGGATTTGTCGAGCTCCGCGCTTTCCGTGAAACAAGGATCGCCGTTTAAAACTGTTTCCAGGGGAATGGCGTCATCCTCCGGAGCCTCGTCGACGGATTCCGGGGAATCGGAATCTGCGCTCGAGAGAAGAATACCGATTTCCATAGAGGAGTGAAGGCCTTCGAGATCGGGAGCGAAATCGGGCCCGATTTCTAAAAGCCGATCGAGCGGCTCGTAATTAGAATCGTGATATTGACCACCTATATACTCGTCAGCTACGAGAACCGGATGTAAAATCGGCGATTGGAGCGCCGCATCACCGGGCGAAGAGCTGCGACAGCTTTTACCACTTTTTTCGCTACCTTTTGTCATCACGAAAGAATTTGACGGTAATTTAAGAGCGTGTTCGAGATTATCGACTTTTCGTGATTGGGACGCGGAATCGCAACGTCCATTGTATTCCGGTAAGTGGCTGAATTCTTTGGGTTGTGTATCGTTATCTTCGTCGTCGGAATTTAAGAGGGTAGGTGAAACGTCGCCTGCGCCGTCGTATTGTGGCACTTGACATCGCTGCCTCGCTTTTTCCTCGTCCGTTGATCGAGAGGAACTCGTGTCCTCGCAGGATAATATAAATGGGCTAAGATCCGCGAGCCTCGTGTCTTTTTCGTCACTTTTCAAAGGTTCGTTCGCTCGTTCCGCGAGAATTTCCAGAGAATTCAGGGAATCTAACTGCAAAGATGTTAGGTTGAGATCGACGACGTCGTCGTCTTCTTCCTCGTTGTCGCTTTTTTCGCCGTTCCGTAACGGCGATACTTGAGAACCCAGGAGGCTGTCCAAGTCTATGGAATCTTTATTTTCGCCGTCTCCGCCGGCTAATTGAACCAGGAGGTCGACGAGTTGCGCGTCGTCTGTTCCCACTGAAAATTGATCAGCTCATGTAGCATAAATATAGAAAAGAACTTAGGGTTAAGGGCTTATATACACTGGTGATGAGCGGAAAAATAGATTTTTTATTACATATTCTTCAAGTATAATGTCTGAAGAATATTCTCACCAAATTGCAGTGCAACTATAGGTATTTCGACCGACCGACTGGTGTGCGCGGTAGGAACATCGAATTTTTTCAATTACAAATATGGTTGGTCAGCATCATAAAAGTACACGCCCATCAAGAGAATCTACAGTACAGACCGAGTGAATAAAAGAAAATAATATTTGAACCCGAAAATCGCAGAGACTGACGATAATAGTAAGTATAAATAAATTACCTGTAAATGCAGAAGATATATACTTCCATATTTAAACACAGTTATCTCAAAATCGTCTTTTTTTGAAAAGTACCTTTGCGATGGACGCGATTACTAAAAAACTATTAATCCAACCGAAATCAAATTTATACCACTCAATCATTATAATAATAGCTAGGGCCTGGCCGAAGGATTTCAAATTTTGATGAAAAAAAAAAAAATTATTACACAAGAAGCGAAAATTTAGCACCTCAAAAAATGATTTTTTTGTTAAAATTGTCGCGATTTTTCTGTTTACATAAACATTTTTACAAATCATTCATCCGGGCCCAAGCCCAATGTACTAATGTAATCGTTTTGAATTCTGATTTTCAGATGAACCGTTCTCAAGTTATCATGTCCACCGCAACTGCTGCTCAAAAAAAGGTGCTACTGGAATGTAGCTGGAGATTCGCCATTCTGTACTAATGAATGTCGTTCACGGTTTTTCAATAAACATTAATTTTCATAACGGAAAAAAAAACAACATTTTCGCCCGCTACAAGTGTACATAAGGCCTTACACGAGGTATCAGCGAGTTTATACTGACAAACACTGCAATCTGGCGTTTTTCGCTGACTAGCTGCCTCTGTACGGGAATCAAGGAGATTCGCGCACATCCTTGAATCGTCTCCGTCGCCGAGCTGTGTTCTATCGGCTGTTGGGTGAGAAAACAGCACGTTGGAAGAATTCAATAAATTCTCACCTTCCTTGACCTCTGCAGCGTACGCAACCGATTGATTTGGCGTCGTCGAGAGGCTACTCTCGTCGCACTGAAAGTAAATTTGTCAGGAATAGAGTATGCTCAACTCATAATTGTTAATCGGTTGAAGATGAAAATTATTATTATAGTCATTATCATTATTAAAGGTTAGAAAAGGAGAGAACACAGTATATAATTTCTACAAAAACTCAACCGTACAGAAAATAAAACAACATATACTCTATTCTACACGAAAAGTGAGACTCTTGGACAAATTTCGGTTTCTCGATTTGTTGCGATATCCAGTTTCGTTCCTGTACAATTACCCTGTGTAGTATTTGCGACTAAATTGCAGAAAACGACTCTCTCTCTTGAAGTGCAACTCGTTTACATAAGTGAAGCGAAAAAACTTAATTGGTATAGATGATTGTTAATTCGTAAAGTCTCGCGCTTCAGGACAATCCGGACATTACAATTTTGTAAAATCACCTTTGTGGGACCACTTAGCCTACGGATTTTCACGCATTTACGATTTAACGAAGAAATATATATTTTTATATACAAAAATCGATTTTCACCTGCCTTTAAAATAACTAGATCCAGAGGTTAGGGACTGCATTTGTTCATTTACGTGGTAATTGTGTGTTTTATTATGTAGCTAACTTCAAGATGGAGTCATATCCTGCAGTTTTAGCAGGTTTGGTCCGCGAAAAGTTTCACCGTGTCGAATTGATGCTGTATAGAGTTGTAGAGTATTGTTGAATTGTGCGTATGTAGGATATTGTCCTTTGTAATCGATTGTGCATTGTACTTTCTGTTAAAAAGCGAATGTAGAGCCAGATCTGTGTAAAGTTGCATCCTGCAGAAACAACATCCCGCGAAAAAAAACGTCATTTTTTTGCGATGTTTATTCCCCCAATTATTTCCTGCTTTTCATGCACAACAATCAAATCACAAAGAAAAGAAAAAAAAAAAAAAACGTCCCATTTTATTTAACATAGAGTCGTCACCGAGTTGACGTCTCGTTATCTTCGTGTTTTCTATGAGTCACATTCGATTGATGCTGAAACAAGGAAAAACGGTTTCTTGTCTTCGCTGCATGCATCACCGGTGACTTACAACCACAAAATGTGCAATGTCAAGATTTCGAGATGCTACTAATTTACGTTACATTTCCCCGCAAATTATCGTTTTGCGAAAATTACGATTCCGAATAAAAATGAACAACGAGAATTCCCCAAAAGTACACTTTTTTTAAAAATCTCGATCGAGTAAATGGCAAAAGTATTTCAAAAGTTTTATCCTTTTTTCTTATCGCCGGTATATCACACGTAGGGCAAAAGGATAACGGGACTGTACGTGTTAATGATACGCTTAACAAGTATAATTTAGCAAAAAGTTATCTCGCAACAAATCTCGCTTGACAAAAGTATCCGACAAAAATAATGTTTGATATGTTGGATAAATAACGTTACCGCGTCAATGTTACGTTCTATTGATTTTCCTATGTTGTGGATTAAATTGCAAATCAATTAGACATTGGCAAAAAAACTTGACGGTTAGATTGTGACGCTGGTATCTAATGCGAAGTTATTAGAACGAAAAATGAAAAGAGATATTTTAGATATTTACCTGGGAAATCATTAAAAGTCTTCGTGCGAGCCTTTGCTCCTGATAAACATCATTATCGGTAGGACGAAATGGCGGTCTTGGCGGACTCTTTGGATTAACGAGCTGCGAATCTCCGCCCGGAAAACCAGCTAGTGCTCTTCTCGCGCGTTCCTCGTCCCAAATGGCGGCGAGGCCAGGATTAAGTTCGAGGCCACTCTCGATTTCCCGCCTGTTCATAATATTCGACGCCAGCGCGTCTATCTCGAGCTCGCAGGTACTTTGCCGTTCGATCGTCGCGGGCAAATATTCGATGTCGCTATTCTCCGAGGTTGTGCTTTGTCCCGAGGACGTGAACTCCGCGAGCGTCTGGGTTAATCGGCGATGCTTCACGCTACTCAGATTAACGAAACTCATTCCGTAAACGTTGTAGTCCATCATGAACTGTAGGATGTACGGTATGTGAGCCTCGTGGGGTTGAAGACTCTGATTCAGCACGGATCCGTTCTACAATTAAAAATTAGGAGCTTCATTCCAAGCAGAGTTGTAAATCCCCGTTAATTCATGAGATATAGTTTACTAATGAGATAGATTTCCTAATAATTATATCTAGCGATTATAATACGATACCTTAACTTTTGAATACCTGTGCAAATTATAATTTTTCAATAAAAATTCACGGTACTCCATTTTTTCCACTATTTTTTTCCGTATTAAAGCAAATATTCGTCTATTTTTCAGTTAATCAAATGCATACACACTATTTTATGATCACTACGCATTATTATTATGAAATTATAATTACAAAACAAATTGCAGTGCAAACTATATCTCATTCCAAGTGATAATTGGTTTATTGATTGTAGAATAAAGCGGCGTTCACGAACCTGCAACAAATCCGCGGCGCGCTTAATCATAGCGGGATTATAAAAATAGATTTTCAAATACTGGTGCTCCTTTCTGTGGTATCCATAAAATGGTCTGTAAGCGGAAAAAATTCAATTAGAGTAATCATTGATAATACTACCGACAGTCCGGTACCATCTTTTTTTTTTTTCAAGAATGATTCACATATAAACAATAAAAATATAAATAAAATCTAGGATATTGAAAATAGTGAGATTTTGAAGGATAGTAGTGGCTGAAAGATGTTAAAAAAAATTCACCAAAGTTTTCTTTAAATTATTAATAACCATATTAATTAAGATGGTTAAAACTTTGTTAGATTCCTCTCATATTTCAAAGCACTAAGATACACAAAAAATATACACAAAATAGCATCCTTGAGACATATTAAGACAATTTAAAGCAGTATTACATCGGATTGATAAGAGTGATTTATTGGCCCGATACAACTGATGAAAAGATGTATCGATAAACGAGGACTGTTTCTTCCAGAGCGATTTTTCATTCAAGGATGTAACTTTACTTACATGCCAGAAACATGTTGTATCAAATAAACATGTTGAGTGTTGGAAGTTGCGGAGCCCAGTGAAACATTGATAGCGGCATCGAGGGATGCGGAGAGCCTATAGGCCAGACTAGTGGGGTCCTTTTCCCCTGTGTAGGGCACATATAAATATGGAAACACACCATGTATGTGCAGACACGTTTTCTCACCTGCAATTCAATTTCCATACATCATAAAATCAGCTCAACCACCAATCGCTACTATACTCCAGCAAGACATTGAATTACCATTGGACGTGGTACCAAATATCCTGATGATCGGAACATGTTTTATCTCTGATCCTCTGAATTCTGAAAACGTCGGATCGAGCTGAGGCAACGGTTGTGCCTGGTAGCTATCCGCGTTCACCAATCTCACCGAAAACATTGGACTCTCTATCTATAATTTCATAGAAAAAAAACATATATTCAAACGTATTTTCATTTGAAAAACAAAAACAAGTAAAATATATATTTGGGTTTTTAAAAAAATGGATAATATAACCCAAATTAGAAATTAAAAAAAATACAACAATAGTTATTAATGCAATATAATTTGAATACAATTCAATATAATTTTCAACTACCACAACAAAAACATTGAAATATTTTCTTTCACGTTTTTCGTGTACTTTCACAGGAGCCTTTTGAGGGAGACTTTTGCTTTATTTACTATTTAATAATTTTCAACGAGCACAAAAAAATATGAAATTATTTTCTTTAACGTTTTTGTTGTATTTTCACAGGAGCTAATGACTTTTGCTTCATTAACTATTCAATAATTTTCAACGACCACAAAAAAGCATCGAACTGTTTTCCTTAACGTTTCCGTCGTATTTTCACACGAGTTAATGACCTTTGCTTTATTTACTATTTACAATGTTAGAGGGAGGGGGGAACCACTGAGTTTTTCGTGCGTGCGACACGGGCAATTGTTTTCTCAACCCTTTGGCCTCGATTATTCCCACGAATTAGTGGGTCACGAATGTCGTTGCTTCCGATAATACCTGGCGCACCTGGCACGCCATGTAATCCCAAAGAACGTACACACAGAATCCCCGAAAATTCTCGGTGCATGTGCATCGCGGCGAAAGCGACGTAATTAAGCGGTTGGCAAGTTTGCACACGATCAACAGTGACAAAGATTGATCGAATGCTCCTTGTCACCGTTGAGCGAAGCATATGCACCAATTCGCTTCTCCTCGTTAAAAAGAGAGAGAGAGCGCGTGTCTCTCGGCAACGTCCTAACGTGAATTCACGGTCATCTTTAGGAGCGTGCGTCGAGGGCGTAAAAAAGGGCGGTAGCGATAATTCGCGACATACATAACGCTAATTAATATCCGATAAAATACACGAAACAAGAGGAAATCTCACTGAATTCACTGTTGACACAGCGTCTTGAGTTAACGTATATACACATATATTTTAGGTAGATTTTTAGAGCGCAATCACGCCCTCGTGTACGCGGCGCCGATACGTCATCCTTTCGTCTATCACGATAAACCTATTGCCTCGAAATATCGTCGCACTCGATGTACATATATATATGTATGTATTTTTTAAAAAGAAAGTTAATGCGGGCAAAGCTTTGGAATCGCGAGCTTTACTCACTGAATCAGTAAAACGTGTCGTTCTGCTCAATCGTGCATTCTTTCGATTCGTTGTGGAGTAAGGAAAAAAAAGGTTTTATCATAATCGTCGCGTCGGTTGGCTACTGTGGACTCTCTCTCTTTCTCAGTATATCATCGCCGTTTGGTCGTGGACGTCGTGGTCCTCGTCGTCGTCGTCGTTTCCTCACACGCCAACTATCGTAGTCGCACACCAAGCCGCCGCTCTTCTTCTTTTACTCACGATTCTTCTCTCTATCAAGCGAAACGTTTCGCGTAGACTCGCGACGTATCCACGGATAGCGCGTATCCGAGCAGCGACTACCACAGACTACTGTTTACTAGCGTCCTGCTCACCACACTGACGGTTGATGATGAGAAACGAGCTCGCGCACGCGCAGCTTCCCTCGCATAACCTCCTTTGGAGCCGCTCTCCCGAAGCTCTTGTTGTTGTTGTTGTTGTTGTTTTAACGATTGATAAGGACCACCTCAGGTGATGGGGATCGGCCCTTATCGCCATTTTTCAAAAAATTCATTTAACCCCTTTTATATATGGTTCTATCAAAGGTTCTATATTATATGTTTGAAAAGTCGTATTTTCATCGTTTTGTGTGTGTGTGTTTTTTTAGCAGGGCCGCCTCACGTAAAGAGCGCTCCTCCGGCTTACCGTCGTTTTGATTTTTTTTATGTTGATTCAATACTCGAATTTATTTCGATTTTATCAACGAGGCGAGACGCACGCGCAGGTTCCCATGCGTGATCTCCTTCGGAGCCGCTCGCTCAAGCTTTTCTTCTTGCTGTTGTTGTTGTTTTAACGATTGATAAATAAGGACCGCCTCAGGTGATGCGAGGATCGGCCCTTATCGCCATTTTGAAAAAAATTTATTTAATCCATTTATACATGCTTCTTATACATTCTATATTATATGTTTGAAAAGTCGTATTTTCATGGTTTTTTTTTGTCGGTGTGTGTGTGTGTTTTTTTTTAGCAGAGCCGCTTCACGTAAAAGCGCTCATCCGGCTTACCGTCGGTTTAACTTTTTTTTAAATGTGGATTCAATACTCGAATTTATTTCGATTTTATCAACGGCCTCGCGCACACGCAGTTTCCCTTACATAATCTCGCCGCCGCGCTCCGAAGCTTTTGTTGTTGTTGTTGTTATTTTAACGATTGACAAGAACCGCCTCACGGGATAAGTACCGGCACTTGTCGCGATTTAAAAAAAAATCATTTAACACATTCGTAAATGATTCTCTACATGTATTTGAAAACTTGTATTTTTATGGTTTTTTTTTTTTTTTTTTTAGTTTTTTTTAGCAGGGCCGCATCACGCAAAGAGCGCTCCTCCGGCTTACCGTCGTTTTCATTTTTTTTTAATTTTTAAATGTTGATTTAACACTCAAATCTACTTGAATTTTATAATTGGAGAGCATCAAAACAGTTTCGTCGACTCTTATTTTCGAGATTTTCAGGGATGATAGGTGAAGTTGTTAGAAAAGTTGGGAGAAAGGGGGTGTATTGTTGCATATTGAAGGGATATGAAATTAATAAATTTGTTGTAACTAAAGAAGGGGTTGGAATATCTGTTACTTGGTGCGCAGCTCGGGCAGTTCTCACCCTTTCATCGGTACGAATTTCATTGCTATTCGTGTTTACAGTTGAGTTGTTTCCTTTATCGAAAAGGGAACACGCTACGTGTGGATATATGAACTCGACGTACCTGCTTCTTCTAATTTGCATTTCCGGCTGAGATTGTATTCGAGCAGAATCGAGAAAGTAGTTGAGCATAATCTTTTTCAAAATTCCTACCATTTGATGAATGTATATTTGGTAAATCTCATTAGAATCGACTATTCACGTGTTATCGGGTTTTAAATTTTTTCGAACGTTGAACACTTGGATAAAAAATTTGTATCGTTTAAATTTCAAGATGTCCAAGTCAATGTAGATACATATAAAGATAAAATATCAGTCAAAGATATAGAAATTGTTAAAATACCGGACTATCGTGGTGAATTTCATTAAAATCGACCATTCACGTTTTATCAGATTAAAAAGAAATTTCGAACAAGAGCTTGCGGAAAAACTTTGTATCGTTTAAATTTCAAGATGACCAAGCCAATGTATATTATATATATAAAGTTACTATATGAGTCAACAGCTATAGAAATATTTTCGAGTTTTCACAAATTTTCTTCCGCGAGAAAAATTTATCGAAAAATTTGCTTATAGACGTAAGTGTGTGAAAAACCACAATAATAATAATAATAATAATAATAGTGGGAACCAACGTGCACATTTAGATGAATTCAACGCATTCGATATAATTTGAAAAACATCGAATTGTATGTAATCGTGTGAAAAGTATGATTTTTTTTTCAGTTACAAAATAAATAAACAGGATAAAAGAGTGATTCCATTGTTTAAAAGTCATTTGTCTATCAAGTGATAAGGCTGTGCGAGTTCCCTAGCAATCTTGATTACCGTCGTTTCCAGCTGATTCACTGTAAAAATCATCGTCAAACAACCAGGTGGTTTTTTCCAAAAACCAAACGGGAAATCGGCCGTAACGACCGCGAAAACAACCGCTCTAAAAATATTATTCCGTTGTTCTTTCGGTTGTCCACGGTAAATCGAGAACAAAACAAAAAACGACTCCATAACATTTTCTAGGACAATCGTTTTTACGGTCGTTTCGACCAACTTCCGGTTTTTTGTTGTCGTTGCAAAAAACCACCCGGTCATATTTACGGTAAAACGGTGGTTGTTGGGATTGCTAGATTATAATGTCCAGCTTTTTAGGAATTACGTTAAAATATTGATAATCGAAAGCCAGAGGGAGTTTCCTACAGCAAAGCATATTATATTATGCGTTCTCGATCTCGCCGGTTGATTACATTCATCGTCCCGATTATCATAATGACTATAGAGGTAAGATAGCGCATGCCCGCAGTTATTTAGTACAGGCCCGGGCTGCTATACGAAGGCGACACTTTAGCAGCCACTGGCCCCGTGTTTGCTGACGTTCCAACGTTTGCGTTGCACAGCAACGGAATTGATAACGTTTTTTTTTTCCAACCAAACCTGAATAAATAATCGCTCGATATCCTATACTGCGAGTAGACCACGTGTTCAATGCTTACGCACCTGCTATTGGTCGCACTATGAATGAGTTATGACAAGCGAGCTTCAATGATTGGTTAACAATGAATCACAAGAATTTCATCCATTTTGAAAATCGCTTTTGCGTAAAAAGTACATCCGTTTGGAAATTAGTGTTAATGAAATATACGCAAAAAAGAATTGTATTCTTCGATGCATATAATACATGTTACATATATTGCATACATATATATTCTATAATAGGTTTAGTTATAAACAAACAGCCGGTGTAAAAAATAGTCGCTTCATGTCCTTAGATTGTGATAAACCACACACGTGTTTACATTGTTGATGACATATACATAATTGTGGCAAGCGAGGGATGATGACGATTGGTCAACAATGGATCTTAAAGATTTTCGCTTATAGTTGAAACATACTTCCGGGGAAAAATAGTGCGATCGAAATATATGGAGTAATAGAGTTGTGCAATTGCTGCATATAATAAATGTTACATACATCTTATATATATATACATATACGCGCTGAACACTTTTTTTTCATAATAACGAAATAATTCTTTTTTAAACCAAATACGAACGGATAATATCTCAGGATCCTTAAATTATTATATATATATTTTAAGTCTGGTTGGCTCGTCCGTCATTGGGAACCTGTGCCACTCTCTTCTACTTACATTATGATAAAATGTGTTTTGTGCTTAAATTTGTGATGTCTGTGGCAAAAGCCGATCGGCATTGGTTATTTACTCGGATGACTTCGGAAAAAGAGTGTTGAAAACATGAAACTCGAATGAGACGTTTAGAGCAGTTGGCAGCTCGGTCGGTATGGTAGGTATGTTTACAGTGACCGAGCCGCCACAAGTGCGAGTGAGATAACTAAATTTTCCCCAATTGTTATTTTTCGCCACGGTTGATTTTCAATATTCTTTGTATTTCTCATCTTTTGCCCAAAACATCAATTGTGGCCAAGAGCAATGCTCTTTACACAGTTTTCGTTATCGATCGAGCAGCAATACATCATCAAAGCCGCTGCCGCTGTGGCACACAAGAGGGTTACAACAATTGGTCGATAAAAAAGATATCAAAAATTAACATTGTCTTGATGCACTATTTATACGTATAAAAGGGATTCGGGCAAAAAACAATGGGAAATTAATGTAATCAAAATTGTGCAATTTGGTGGATAAATTGAATAAAATTATTTCTATCCATTATATGTACATGTGATACATACATAAAATATATTTCGCATAAAAAATATTTGTTTCATGCTCGAAAAACCTCTTATTTAACTTAATTATGTATATTTAAAGGTGGTAGGTGAATAGATTAGTAATAGTAGAGTAGTAATAGATTTAAAAAAAATGAAATCTGCTACCGCTACGGCGAGCGAGCCGTAACGATTGGTCAATATAATAACAATGACCATATGCTATCAAATAAGAACAATTATTATTTGTCAGATTCGGCCACGAACCAGAAATCTCGATACAGCATATCGACTGTTTATTCTTTTGATATTTATTGGGTAATAATAGCAGCAGCATAATGATGTTTAATTAACGCTCATGGTGATACACTGGTGGTGAGAATTTCTTTGCTCAATGTTAAACGCCTATAGGACTGTCTCCCTCGCACCTCACACCACTTTTCGTTTTTTGCTACTCCTCAATAAACGCTTTTTAGTTTCGGGAAACGAAAAACTTAGCCCAATTGTACGAACCTTGCGCGCATTCTGTTGAAATGCAAGTCCAATTGATGCAGTTATTTGAGAGAAAACAGATTTTTTAATTTTGAAAGTCGTCGGGGAATCCCCACTATTTTCCAAAACAGCTCAAAATTTTCAAGTCTACTTTCTCCCTACGTACTCGGCAGAAAGAGCTCAAATTTCGATAGAATATGTGGAAGGATTGCAGAATTACGCTACGCTTTGGGTTCTTCAATATTCAACGCCGTTTAGTCAGGAGCAACCAAAAACAAGAAGGTGCGCGAGAGATGGCGCTAAGTGCGACAAAGAGAGTAGAGTAGAGTAGAGTAGAGTAGAGTAGTTTTTTATTGATCCTGGGATTAAAACCACCTAAGGACCAGAGAAAGACAAAAATAGCAGAAAAACAAAATATAAAGGCATTACACAGAGTACAGAGTAAAATTTATATCTAAAACTAAATGGGGTGAGACAATGTCAAGAGAATGAAAAATGGGCTTAACTATAAAGAGAGATAATCAAAAAACAAACAAAAACAAAAGTAGAAGCACGCGGCTCACAAGGAAACCCCAGATCACCCCTCCCGGCGCTCGAGAGCAAGCAAGTGGCCCATGAGCCGCATCTTGAACGTGGCAAGAGAGGGAGCTCCTGTCACGGCCAACGGAAGGCTGTTCCAGAGGTTTGTGCCGTAAACCGTAAAAGACTTCTGGTAGGCCGCCGTCCGCAGGACGGGCGTCGAAAGCGAAAAGGTGGAACCCCGAGCAGCACGCGAATTAGCCCTCATACGGGGCAAGAGAGAGAGAGAGAGACAGCCTTATTACAGGCGTCTATCATTGGGAGTAGAAATTTTTACCGGTGTATTTTGACTTAATATATCGAACTAAGCCGATAATATCAATCTGAAGTGCACAAACTAATATTTTTTGCATGTGTATTTAATTTAAAACGGCACTGTCATACAATTGAAAAATGTGTGAGAATTTTGTTCGTAAAGTTGTATTATTTATTACTGCCTGGTAAGAATTTCGGTAAAGTAATGAGTCATTTGACCAAGTCACGTGGCCTAATTGCCCCTAGACGTAGGAATTCTTCTCGGATTGGTCGAATGTCATAATCTCGAGATAACGAGGAACCAATGAGAGCGCTCCGATAACCGGCTCAGCGAAAGAACCGGAAGTCATCGCAGCTAAAGCGAATAGTTGGAGGTGTTGTCTCGTAATTGGTGAACGTAATCGGAAAGCTTTTTGAGAACGGGACTGCAAAGGCAAAGAGAGTCGAAAGCACCTCGTCACACACCCTATAGTCTGCCTAAACTCTTCGTTTCCGGTGCCGATGCTTTCGGAACGCGCATCCAACAGCGGAGGAAAAAACATTCTTACGTGTAAATAGATTAGATTATAATTATTAATTTAATTAAATAGACACGGTGATTCGGGTGAGCGGTTCGACTGTCTCGAATTATGCTAACGGCCTACGAGTTCACTGTTTTATGATCGATATTTGTTGTAGTCGGTGAGTCTTTTGACGTTCTTTTTCTTCAGCTATTTAATATTGTCGTTTAGTCACGCGAGTCGATAAATATTCCGGTCAATTCTCTTATGGAATATTTTGCCACATTTTTTTCTCTACGTCAGAATTTATTGCACTCTAATTATAACGAAATATCTGCTCTTATTGGTCAGGTACAAAATTTAATCTTCACTGTTGTAATTTTCGGTAATGTAATTTGTTAACCATTGTTTATTGTTTTTAGGCACAACAAATGGTGAAATTCGCAATTTCGATGTGCACCTTCCTCCTCACTATCTTTTGCCACACTTTGTATATTTAATATTATTGTAGTCAGTTGTTTAGTCACACAAGTCGATAAATATTCCAGTCAATTCCCTTATGGAATATTTTACCACATTTTATTCTGTACGTCAGAATTTATTGTACTCTAATTATAACGAAATATCTGCTCTTATTGGTCAGACTTCAAAGTTTAATCTTCAATGTTATAATTTGTTTATCACTGTTTATTGTTTTTAGGCACAACAAATGGCGAAATTCACGACTTGGACGTGCGCCCTCCTCCTCACAATTTTTTGCCAGGCTTTGTTGGCTAAAGAAAGTCACGACGAGGATGACGTCACACCTGTAGATCCAAAGCACATTTACATCAGTCCCGTTCCTACTGGATTCGCTTATATCGCAGAAAATTTTGACGATATCGAGCAGTTCAACAAAACATGGAAAATCTCCGAAGCTAAGAAAGAGGACATAGACGAAGACATTGCCAAATATGACGGTGGGTCTTCTACGAGCTGAAACTCTTTGTATCTTCTTTGAAATTTTAATCAGATGAATTTTAATTCATCCGTAATTTGTCGCAACAATTTGGGCCAACAGAGAGGCATTTAAATTTGGAGAAATTTTTCAAAAGCCCTGAAAATTTGCATTTTTATTAAATACTTTTATTGAAATAATCCTCTTACACTGAGATACAAAAAAGAATTATCTTTGAATGAGGCATTTATTCTTCATTTCTTTGATAATCGTTAGCTAAGAATTATTCAGATAAATTTGCTATCCAGAAATGCAACTATTCCTGTAGATTTTCATACAATTGTATTTTCTATGTTGCAAAAGCCAAGATATGCCTTTACATAATAATTATTATGAAATCAGTAAATAAACTAGACGTTTGATAAATTCTCAGGAATTTGGTCAGTGGAGGAGCCAGCAAGGCCAGTGCAAGAGGGTGATTTGGGTTTAGTTCTAAAGAGTAAAGCAAGACACGCGGCAATTGCATCACCGTTGTCTAAGCCTTTCACGTTTCTCGACAAGCCTCTGATAGTGCAATACGAGGTGAATTTCCAAACGGGCCAAGAATGCGGCGGAGCTTATCTCAAGCTTTTGACGCACGATCCTCAGCACGCGGACCTTAAGAATTTCCACGACAAGACCCCGTACACGATTATGTTCGGACCGGACAAATGTGGCAACGATCACAAGCTACACTTTATATTCCGTCATAAAAATCCGTTGAACGGTACGATCGAAGAAAAGCACTGCAAAAAACCGAAGGAGAGACTCGAGGATTACTTCAAGGACAAAGTGCCGCATCTCTACACGTTGATAGTCCGTCCTGACAATAGTTTTGTCATTAAAGTTGACAATAAAATCGTCAATGACGGATCTTTGCTCGACGATTTCACGCCGGCCGTTAATCCGCCGTTGGAGATCGAGGATCCCGATGACACGCAACCCGAGGATTGGGACGACAGGGAAAAGATTCCTGATCCTCTGGCGGTGAAACCCGAGGATTGGGACGAGGACGCACCGGCTCAAATCGTCGACGAGGACGACGCGATGCCCGAAGGTTGGCTCGAGGACGAACCACCGATGATTCCTAATCCGGATTCCGTGAAACCCGAGGACTGGGACGTGGAAATGGACGGAGAATGGGAGCCTCCGGATATACCAAATCCCAAGTGCGAAGACGCTCCCGGTTGCGGACCTTACAAACAGAAACTCAAAAAGAATCCCCGCTATAAGGGCAAGTGGCTTCCGGCTTTGATCAACAATCCGAATTACAAGGGAAAGTGGAAGCCGCGTCTTATCCATAATCCCAATTACTATAACGACGAGCATCCCTTCCGTATGCTGCCCATTGTAAGTTCTTTACCTTTTTTTACTCACCATATCGATTATTTATTCGGGCAATTAAAATCCCCAACAACCGCGGTTTCAATTTACCAATCGATATACCTTGTAAGTTTTCCCTATTATGATTAGCGATTTTTTTACAATTGATTGACGAAAGTTTTCGAAGCAGAAACCAAAACAGTTTCACGAAAATCAATTGACTCAGAACGGAGACTTTGTTCGACGAACGATACATATGCGGCATTCTATGACAAATCGGATAATTTCAAAAGAAATTTTTTTCTTCGTATTTGGATATGTTTCAGTATTCAACCTAAAGCTCCTTCAGCAAAATTTTGTGAATCACCGATTCAAAAGTCCCTCTATTTCGGTCTTTCGATCATAACTTCTTCAAAACTGGTCGAAATTCAACGTTTTTTTTTTCGTTTTTGCAAAATGTTTGTCTTTTCATGTACTTACCAGAAAACAACAATTTGTCGTTAAGTACGGTTATAAACAATGGTAATAAAAGTATGCCTTTAATCTCGCAATCTTTTGCAAACTTTACATGTTCAGTAATTCCTTAACTGTGTAAAATTGTAAAACATACATGAAAGTGATACAATAATAATATATAGTGAAGGAAGCTAGAACTAATAATGATAAGTAAAACAAAATGTTTTTTTTTTTTTTAATGGATACTAAAACATTTTCGAAAATTACGAAAAACAAATGTTCAAACTGTCCGATTTGTCACGGAATGCCTCATATATAATTACATTCGAGTCAAACGGTGTCATTATGACATTTAGAACCGTGAATGATTGAATTTTGTAAGGCGCTTTACTTTATAAAGGGCCTGTACGCGTCGCGATCGATTGTTCTTGTAAGCGAACTTCGCTTTCACCTTTAGAATAAATTACACTAGTTTCGTTGACTGACTGAAAGTGCGTTCAATCGAATGGGAACGAACGATTGATGACCCGCAGTACAAGGTTTCTAAATATTACATTAAATTCATATTTCCAACAGAAACGAGAATATAACGGCAGATGTCTGTCACTATAGAAATTGTAGTTATCGCTAATATATTTACGTGTGTTATTTGGACGAAATACAAAAGAACCTACAAATTGCACCAAGCCAAAATGTATGCAAGGGAAACATATTACATGGAAATAAGTAACTTCTATTTACTTTATCTAAATAACTTTTAATATGGTTCTAATTTTTCATGATTTAATATTATTCATTTATTCCCTAACCGGACGTCAAGTCTTTTTGGTTAATGCACAACGTTGCGTAATTCTAATCTCTTCCTCCCTAGAACCAAAATTTCTTCACACAGTTTGCTGAAATTCGTTCACGACGATTTACGATGATTATCTTTGGCTTTCTCGTGTTTTAATGGTCCGATTTTAACAGTCTGCCGTAGGATTTGAGCTGTGGTCGATGTCGGCCGATATATTATTCGACAATATCATCATCACCGATGACGAGGATGTCGCGAAACAATGGGCGGACGATACGTTTGAAATTCGTCGTCTAAAGATCGCAGAGGAGAGCGTGAGTAATAATATATACCCACAGTAACCGACTATTTCCGTTGTACTCGAATAATTAGACGAAGGATGTGTGCGGGAGTATCGTTTATTAAAATTTTCGTAATTGTCTGGCCCTTATGCCCGCATAGTCGAGCATGTGGGGACGAATGATGCGCTCTATGAATCATAAGCCCGGCTGGTGGGCTCTTTATTTTTTCTACTGTACCGTACCCGTCGCGGTATACATCTGGTATCTTTTCACGAGAGCTAATGAGGAGGAGGTAAAATATGTAGCAACGTGCGCAGTAAATAACTCCGAAATTCGAAGCGCTTCTGTCGTTGATGATCCACTGATACTTCCTCTTCCTCAGAGTCAACCATTTATTCAATGCACATAGTTTCGCTATCGTATTTCTCATTACGCATTTCGTATAAAATTGATAGTGGACATTTTTATTGTCAAACTTTCGGACGTGTTGATTCTTTTCTAAATTATCGGAAAGATTGTTGTTGATTATTTGAAAATTAACCATGCTCTTTGGTTGTCCGTAAGCAGTAAATCCCTGCTTACGGGCAATAAAATTTAATTGAATTAATAGTACTCAATTTAAGAAGGGAAATAGATTTTTAGGTCATTGTTAGGAGGAGGTAAACCATGTAGTGATGTGCGCCGTAGATAAGCCCGACATTCGCCACGCTTTGTCGTTGATAATCCACTGATACTTCCTCTTCCTCAGAGTCAACCATTTATTGAATTCATCCAGTTTCGCTATTGAATTTTTCATTACCCATTTTACATAAAATTGATACTGGAAATTTTAAATGTTTATCTTTCGGACCTATTGATATTTTCCAAGTTATCGAAAATATTGTTTTTGATTATTTGAAATTTAAGCATGCTCGTTGGTTGTCCGTGAGCGGTAAATCTCTGCTTATGGGCGATAAAACTTAATTCAATTAATTGTACTCAATTTGAGAAGGGTCGTATTTCAATGAGTCGTTCATTGAGAGCTACAGCGCTGATACTGTTCAATAAATTGATTTGAAAGATTCTCTGGTTTTTGCGACTGTTTTCACGAGGAAAATGATCCGCCCAACTTTGTATTTATTTTTAATTAGCCACTTTGACTAGGGTTGTTTTTCTTTCAAACGATTGGCGATATTCGAGGTAAATTTATTGGGCATATTCCCAGTTTAGGTCACTATGGCCGGTGCCTCAATTATAACGATATTTTTAGACTCAAGTTTATTTATTTATTATTGAAAACATAAATTACGAATATACGATTTTTAAACAGTTCCGGATGATATATCGATAATTAAGGTGCCGAGCATAGCGGCATAATCCGTGAGTGCATCCTATAAATTCCAGCGAAATATCTCAACATTTCGAGTCAATTAAAAAAATAGCAGGGGTTACATAAAACGGATATAACTGTGTAAAGACATTACATACACGCTGAATCCTCAGCTCCTTTCGATCATAAAGATAGTCACAAAAACCAGATAGAAATTCAATTTTATTCATGGTACAGAATCAACGCCATAGTTTTATGGAAAATACTTATGAAAATGAGAGTTCAACAGGAATGTCCCTTTTCACCGAGTATTCGCGCAATTTTTAAAATACGCGGAATAAAAACATTGCAACAATGTCGTGAAATATTGTCAATCACTGTATAATTCCATACACACACAAAATCCTCGTAACGTAGATCCCTTGTTTTTATCACAGTGGAGTATTTGGCGCCGACTTGTGACATTCACTACGGAACATCCTTGGATTTGGGCTGTATATATATTAGTAGCTGGTCTACCCATACTTCTGTTAGTCTATTGTTGCTGCTTCGCATCGCAGGTAAATAATCAAACAATGTAGAGCTAATTTATGTGGAGCTCATTCCCATTTCGTATGTGCTTTTATTATTTCCTCGCGTTTCTCTTTTTCCCTGTCTCTTATACATTAACGCCGATTATCAGGACAAGCAAGACAACGCTCCGGAGGATACGCAACATCTCAACACCGGCGATGACCTCAATGAAACCGCAGACATCAACGAAGATGTAGCAAAAGCCGAGGCCGAGGATCCCGCAGCCGGCGAAGCTGAAGTCGAAAACACCAACGCTGAAGCCGAAGTCAAGGAAATTGAGGACGACGGCGAAACTGTTGAGACTGACGAAATTATCGACAGCGAGAAGGTACCTTGACAAATATTAAATCGTCCTTTTAAAACGAGTCTGCTGTTTTTTCAAATTTATCTATTTCCAGCAGTCTGAAAAGGTCAATTTTCCTTGTACAGAGTGAAAGCATATCCTCCCGTGTCCTTTGTGCATTTATCAGGGAAATTAAATAACAATTCTTCCTCTTCTTATTATTATTATTATTATTTTCGTTTTCCTAGAGAATTTCGAGATAAAATGTTGGGTTTTGTTATTTTTAGAAAAAACCATCGGGAAGCGGCGATGGTCCAAGACGAAGAAAACCAAACAAGGAATAGAGATAAAATACGGCAAGTCGCATTTACGTAAAAGTAAATTAATTACCATCGATCGAAGTCTATGTAACATATTCACATTCCACACTAGTATACACTTGCCATCGCCGATAATCCAATAATGCGATACGATCAGAGAGTGAGTTAATATTATTAAGTGAAGGATAACATTCACGATTACAAATTAGTTCGATAGGTAAAGGGTATACGTGTTTAACTTTTCATTAAAATAAAAAATATTGCATTTTTTCGAGTTCCCGAATAATTGCGGGCTTCTCGCGTGGTATCCTCGATTTCGGATGCGCGACCGGGCCACAAGGCTAAATTAACGATCGCATTACCGACCAACAGTCTTTACGTTATCACTCATTCGACACGTATAATAACCCCTCGACGTTTCAAGCGCGACGACATAACGACCAACCGCTGTGTTCTCATTGCCGTAATTTTCACGAAAAACAATTTTTTAATACCTCTTATGAAAATTCCATTTACGCAATGTTTCTACGTGAAAAAAAGAAAGAAAGAAAAAAAATATAACATGATTATCGCAGGCGGGTCACAATACCGGCGTATTACCATTAAATTATTGCTGCATCTGTGGCGGAAGAAGCAAGAGTGCAGTGCTCAATGAAGTCTGATAGTTATTATCGTTCGTAAGAAAGAAAATGAATTCGTTCAAACTCGAACGTAACGGGAGTTTCTAATGGGGCAACTAATTACGAGCGCTGCATATCTTCGATAAAACGTTTATTGTTACCATCATCAAGTGGTTGCCCTCGAATTTCCTCACATCACATCACGTCGTGATGTGATTCTCAACTATTGCCCTAGAGATCACTTCATAAATAAATTTAAAAATGAAGAAAAGTTTTTTCAATTTTACAAAATAATGTTTACTACGTTTAACTAATGCTTGCAGGTTTTAATTACCTAAGTTAGGTGTCGCTGAAATAAGAAAGATACTATCCTAGTTGAATGTTCAATCGGTATTTTGTTCTCAGCTTTACAATAAATCGCGCGATATTCCCATCCCATGAAGATATTGAGTTATACCGGAACATTCTGGTAATTCGATAATAAATAATGAAAAAATGAGCCGTGTTGCGCGTTAGACACACGGTGCGACACCAAACGCGAATTCGTCGTCCAGATGTAAGACGACCGGGCGTTATAATAAAACTTGAGATATATATGTGTATATATATATATGTATATATATATATATATATATATATATGTATATATACATATAAAATATAGTATTAAAATCACGGTATGGAAAAACGTAAATCACCGTTCAGCACTTGTACGGCATTGAGTTTGAGTCTCGATGCTCGGTCACCGAGGTACGCAGTAGCTAAGAATAAATAAGAGATCTTGAGTGTGTCAAATAAAATTTTATTGAACCGTGGAGTTTGTATAATTCATTTTATCTCACATTCCTATTTTATTCTACACCATTTCTTTCGTGGATACAAAAAGTTTAGGTCACTATGGCCGGTGCCTTAATTATAACGATATTTCAATCTGAAGTTTTTTTGTTTATTATTGAAAAATTATATATCTTTTTTAAAATTCTTTTGAATAAAAAATGCAATTTCTAAAGAGAAATACGTTAATCATCGTTTAGCACTTGTACCGAAGTTCGCAGTAACTAAGAATAAATAAGAAATTTTAAGTGTATCAAATAAAATTTTATTGAACCGTCGAATTTGTATAATTCATTTTATCTTACATTTCCGTTTCTTTCCACACTATTTTTTTCGTTCATATCAATAGATTTCTTTGACTTGTTTGTTTTTGTCCCGAGGAGAAACTACAGAGAATGTTTTATTTATTCTTAAATTTCCAATGCGACCAAAGATTAATAATCTCTGTGATCTCCTCCTTAATAATCTCTCTGACACAAGAACCGAGAATTCTGTTCAGAAATAGTGAAATGTTTCATTCTAAATTATTTAAATAACAGTTATCAATAATTGACTGACGATTTTCATCATTCGCAAAATCTATAGATTTCAATTTATTATGAATCAGACTTCTATTCTAACGGTAATTAATTCGTAAACTTATCCTGTGATTTTGGGTTTTTTCGAATTTCTTTTTTTTTAATATATAAAACTACTATTTTGTTGTTTGAATAAATGCCTTTCTCTTTCTCAGCAGTAATTCCCATGCTATGAATGATAACTCACAAATGTAGTATCGCAACACTGAAACACGACACAATATCACGGCGTTTCGCACACAAATAAATATACACGAATTCATTAAGATGAGACTGGTGATGTTTGGGCGCAAGATTTACACGTCGGGACCGCGCGCTTGCTGAGATGACCAGGTAGAGCCGTACGAACAGTATTCATGCATCTTTTACAGTAAACATTTCCGCAGGACCAGCAATGATTCTGTTAAACATAAGAAATATTGTTACAACGTGCGTCTCATATTTATCAACATTTATACGAAGAAAAAAAAAAAAAAAAAAAACCTTCCCGAAGACAGTTTATTGAGGAACAAATTCTCTCTAAAAACTTTATTTTGTTTTTTAATTTACTATCACAGAAAATGCCATTTAGACGTTCATATCGATTTATGATAAAATTGAAAAAACTGAAAATTGAGAATAATATGTGTACACCTTTTTGGTAAAAGTGTCGAAGGTCCTTGCGCAGATGCACTCGTTGGCTTTGCTGAAAGATTTCCATTCCAGAGCAACAGTCTTCAACTCACTTTCCAGCTGACCCATCAACATTTTGTGCTTGGCAATGTCTTCGTTGGTCGAATCTTGTATTATTTTCTCGGTCAAATGATCCTTATTGAACGTATTGTCGTATTTATTTTTCTCTTGTGGGCTTTTTTTCTGAGAGCTGTGAAGTTCGGTCAATTGAGTCAAAGAATCTACGCGCTTAAGAAGCAATTTAACATGATCCTCCAGCGAGGACGTGTGGTCATGGGTGGTGAGAAGAAAATCTTCCCATGTTTCGCGGGGGTGAACTTTATCCTCGAACCTGAAATACAAACCTCGCCAGAGGCTTGGCAAAACAAAAAAAAAAGATCATTAATCTTCACCGAATTAAAAGTCCCACGAGGCGAAAATACTCACACGATACTCTGAGGCGAAAGTTTTGGTTCCAGGACCTTATTGCTATCGTCCTTGTACCGATTGCACGAATACAGAGGATTTATGTACTCGTTTATGCGATTCGCTATGAGACCCCACAGAGAATACGTTTTGTCCGATAATCTGTAATTTTAACAATTGAAAATAATAACAATTATACGTAAAAAGTCACGTAGCGTTTTAAATCTAACAATCGAATATCCTTGGAAACGTTTCTTCGCAAGGCAAATTTTATCGAATGATTCTCGAACAGTTTTTATATGAAATATTTTGATGAAAGTAAAAAAATGTACCTAAGAAGCTGTCGATCCTTTTCACAGTTGCCGATAAAAGTGCCGTAACGACAGCTGTGAACGTGATCGTGAAGCGCCAGCAAGAATCGTTCGTTGAATTGAAACATGTACGGATATTGTTGTAACAATTGATAAGTCGCGTCGATAAATTGGGTGAATATCGGTGCTAATTCCTTTCCGTCGCTGTTGATATAACCGCAACGATCGCTAAACTTGTGGCCGAACGATAGCCAGTCTTTTTCAATAAGGGCCTGAAAACCTTGTATCGTTCTGTAAAACGGATCGAGCAAAAGTGCCGCAATCGAACAGACTTGTGCTGTGCGATCCCAACCGTCGCTGCAATGTACCACGACGCTGATTCCGGTCATTATCGCACGAACGATAAACCAGGCCGTTTCCAGAATCGATCGGATGTGTTTTAGCCAACCGCTGCTTTCCAAACCACTGAGAAAAGCGCTCATCGAAGTACTTCGTTGCACTGTGTAAAAAAGAATATTTGACTCGGTATTCGGAACCGTACATTGATTTGTTTCAATTATCGCATCATCATGACTTACGCTCCATGAGTTTCGCCAAACTCGCTCGCATCACGTGAATATTCTCAATACCGAAGAAACGAAATTTAATATTGTCGTAGAAATTTTCATTCTCGTAGCCTTTTCCAGCTGCACGATTCGCCATAGCGTTTATCTACAAGCAAAGTGTTTATTTTTTATTTAAGGAGGCGTCGACGGTACACTCGAGTCAATCGCGTATCAAGATTTAAAAAATTGTTTGTACATTTTTTAAAAATAATCATTTATATCAATTAATTAACAGAAAAATAACACATATTACGCTAATAATCTGTGGGATGTATTATACTCAGTTTTTTGAAAGTGAAAATTGTAATTTTAGTCTAATGTTGACTAGTGACCGTCCATTTTATTACTCGATAGATACTGGATAAATTTACCGGTAACAATTCGTGATAATATTTATCGTTAACAAAGAGGCGCCATTTGGTTATACAACCACCGTACATTAACGAAGTTATTTCGGGATCTCTCCTAATTGGGAAGTGAAATTATGAAAATTATGTGGATTTTGAAAATGACTTTCGGCAAACAAAATGAACTATTCTTAGTCAATATCGGATTATAATTACAAAAAAAAACTTGGAATAATTCGACCCATTTCTTGCAAATTAATTGCTCTTCATTTTGTTTCCAAATACCATAAGAGCACTTTAATTCAAATAAACCTTTGTTTTTTACCAGTTTACCTTTGAAAGTGTTTTGAAACAATTTTTTAAATCTTGGTACTCAATTGACCGGACTGTGCCGACGATGGCCGATTAATTAAAGATTATTTGCAGATTTATTGAATTGAAAACATAGCATGCAAATACAGCGAAGTATCCAGACAGAAATGTATTGGTAAAACATATTCTGTCATGTTTTTTAGCTGTAAATGTTGCGATTTTGATAATTGAGACTTACTCTTGGTCGCGTATCGACGACGTACATGTATTTACAATTTGTATTTGTACATAATATGTGATATAGCATTTGTTCATCCTCTGGACACCGAGCATTGAATCCAGAAAGAGGTTGACTGCATCGACAAATGGCGGCCTGCGATTTTAAAAAAAAAAACACCAAATTCGTTAGCAATGATTACCCAAAATTTGGACTTATTTAATCGATTATTTGGAATTATTACAGTTATTTAATAAATGGAAACCTTATTCGAGTGGAGATAAGTCAGGACTGGCAGTCTTCCTTTGCTTCTAAACTTTGCACTGCCTACCAATATATTATTTGCGCATGTTGCAGGAACGTACAAGTATCTAGGATAGGTATCGCATACCTGGAATCAATAAAACGGAAGATCAATTTATTTCGTGCAACATTTTTCCACCTTTCCACCTTCAATGGATTATTATTTGTGGCCAAGCAATCGCATTTTTTACCTCGTAATTTGTGTTAAGATAGGTGAGATTCCATTCCTTATTGGGAACTCCTTGCCTCTGGAATTCACATTGAATATCAAAGGAGTTCCAGCCATTCGTTTGACTTCCATACTCTTTGGTGGGACGATAACTGAAGCAGTAGAGATCTTCTAACCGAGCTGTGGATGAAGGTTGAAAAATTATAATTGATACACAGATACCTTGATTTTGTAGCAAAATACATGCAATAGAGTAGATATTTATTGTTTTACCTGGAGAAGAGAGCTTGATTAAAGTCACATAAAGGTCATGGCAATCACGTTCCTTGGATATGACAAAAGTTATTGTTAAAAAGTGTTTACACTTAATGTGCAGTGGCGATCCTGTCGTGGTTAGTGGCTGCTTCTCCACACTGGCAACGTGCGTATTGAGAACCTAGAAGAACATTAATCCTCAAATTTAACGCTCGTTACTACCTTTTATAGAGCTATTATTTCAATACTCACCCAAATCTCCTTTTTGCCATTAGAGTCCATAAAAATAAGATGCGTGGCTGTGACGTACAGGGTACCCAAAGAATGTTTGTTGGAATATCTGTCCAGCATTCGGACGTTCTCCAACTGAAATGCAATTCATCCATCGTCACTTTGTGACTACCGTCTACTGTATTTTCAAAGCTTTGTTTGATTTACACGTGCCATATGATAAGAGTAATCTTATCATTCATTTATCATAATAACAACAAAATCCACAGCTTTTGACTGGCCATAATCAAGAATAACAATTTGATAATTGTTAACATGCGCGCAACCGATAAGTCTCAAATGCCAAACTTGAAAAAAAAAACAAAACATATTTTTTACGACTTTTATTAAAAATTATCATTAAGGCCTCCGACAGTTACTAATACGAAAATAATCTTTAATCCGTTAATTTACATATTATTTTGCAGTAATAAAATCTTTTGGTAATATCAAAGTTTGACAATGATATTAGTCAACGATATAACAATAATTAAAAGCAAAAACATACTTTTCCAGTTTTTTTGTTGTAAGAGTAATCTCATTACTTAATCTTAATTTATTATAATAATAACAAAATTCACAAGTTCCGCCCATACTTTTGGCTCACCATAATCAAGAATAACAATGTAATAAATATCAACATGTGCAACTGACAAATCTCAAACTAAATCTAACTTCCAACAGTTAGTAATTTTAAAAAAATGATCTTACATTCACATATGTTTTGCGCCAAAGCAATCTTTGAATATTCAAAGAATGACAATGTGATGTTAGCGAACAATAGAAGAATAATTAAAAGCAAAAACATACCTTTCCAGTTTTTATGTTGTCCATGGCGCTCATTTTAAAAAATACAATAATACGGAAGAAGGTAGAATTGAAAATACTGTTTTGCGGACGAGGTTAATTGAGAAATTAGATGATGATAAGTACATGGGTGAAGGTATACCGCAACAGTGGACTAGCTTCGAATGTAATGTGATATTTATTATCATCGACGATGACAACTTGGTTCTCTTCTCCCGGGTACGCGAGGTTTTATTATGCAAAGTTAATCATTAATTGCGAGAAAATATTTAAATTGTGAATTGACAGATGACAGCCGCGGAGTCCGCGACCCGACACTTCTGTGCGCTTATCTCCTCAGCATCGTCGGAAACTACGTACACACATGTGCCCCATCGGAACCAACTACCCACACACGCACAGTTATGCAAGTATAACCGCGCACGCGCATATAACCAAGAATCCTTTTTTCTTTTTTTTTAACGACATCGTCGACTGCTAGAGTTAGCACTCGTAGCACCGATTGTTGGTTAGGAATTTCCGAGAGCAAGAGATTTACCAACCAACAAGTATAAAAAATGTCGACAAGATGGTAAGAACATAAAATCAATTGTTATTCAATCTTGTCGCGATGTTTTGGCTCGAGAATTTCTCCTTAGATGTCAATATTTATTTCACTGAATTTTGCTTCAACATCCAACCTATACAAAGTTCACACTGCAAAAAAAGTCTAACTTATTATTCATAAACTCGGAAATTCAATTTTATGTACAATTTAGTCATATTAAATTAAAGCAAACTTTCCAAAATAAAGTACTTTTACAGTGAAATTAAAGTCAATTATTTAAATTACAGTAGCAAAATTAAATTTCACATCACACTTGTACAGTAAATTTAGTTATTTACTATTTTACGAATAAAAACTTCCAGTATTGGTAGATTAACTTTCAAGTAGATTTCTTTCTCAGCGCAGTATTTCTGACATGAAAATTAAAAAAATTGATTTTACAAAAAATAATCACTGTTAAAAAATTTACTGGAAAATTATAATACCGGAGTAAAAGTTTTTATTCACAATCTGTACCATAAATTTTTTGGCTATCTATATTAGATATTTAAAGTAACAATGTGGAAAAAGATTTGAGAAATCTTGTAAATTCCCTTTTACAACTTACTGGGATAATTAATATTGTGATTCTTGTTTTTAATGTCACCTTTAAATTTCGTATACATATTTATTATAAAATCAAAAGCCACCTACGATGAAAGTAATGTTCAAAGTTCTCAAATTACAGTCATGGTCGATCAACTCATGTTAAAAGTTTAACTGAAATTTAACAATACCACTAAATTACTACAGAAGTTTTCTAATTTTCATTAAAATATTTGAAAAATTCATCTCAACATATATATAACGTTGCGCTACTATTTTTCATTCGAGTGTGAATGTTATACTAATCATTATTTCACACACCAGATTTGTAAATTTCCTCTCACTTGTCACAGTGAATTTACAATGTTTTTCAGCGGTGCCGTTTCCAAAATAAGTTGTTCAAATAATATCTATTGTTTTTGTAGTTTGGATATTTTGTACAAGTTTAGATATCTTTAAGTACTGTCAATTGTCATCATTTTTTTGGAGCACTCCTGTTACACTAATATAATTTTGTGTGTGTGTGTGTGTTTTTAAGGTATCCTCTTTACCAAAGAGGCAATCCTCAATTGAGAGTATTTCTCCCAAATTTTTGGATGAAACTCATTGAACCAACGAAAAGCACGCCTCCCAACATAGTGCAATTCCAATGTTCAATGGAAATGACTAAGTACGATGTGAAGAATTACCTGGAAAAAATCTATAACGTTAAGACCGTTGACGTTAGAACGCGAATTCACATGGGAGCGACAAAAAAGGCTCAACCACAACCGTACATAATTAAAGAGGATGATGTTAAAATTGCTTATGCTATTTTGGTGAGTTAACGCAATGTCAATTGATTACTACATGCTTTACACTATACTATAATTTATAGTCTGTGAATCAGTATGCACGAATGGAAGACAATTTATTTTTTTCTTTCATTTCCCCATGAAAGTTGATCATGCTTTTGTTAAATTACCTTTTTTTATTGCTATTTAAGGGGAAAATAGATTATGTAATTAATTGGAAATGTTTCTTCAATATTTTCCAGCCAAAAAACGAGTCTTTCAAATTTCCGGATATCTTCACGAACGAGAAGAAGACAAAAGATGAGAAGTACGAGAAGGATACATTGAAGGACATGCAAGAGGGCTACAGAAAGTATCTGAAAACCAATAATAAACCTGGAGTACCAGGTTGGTTCAGCATTTAATATTAAAACAGATTATTCAAATACGATTCTATGTATAAGGCAATATTAACGATAAATGGTAAAAAATAAAAAATAAAAGAAGCTTTTTGGAGAAATAACTTTATAACTCGAATAATCATTTTACAAACCTTGTCGCTCCTTATACTAGATATTAAACTCTATCAGCGTCGTAATCGTCATAACATTATTTAATACAGCGATGAGCATCGCGAATCGTTTACTCGTTTGACGAAGAGAAATATTTCGTTGCTGTCATTATAAGTTTAATGGAATTCGGTGAAACCCGAAAATCGTTAATCATTTCGATCGATGATCGAGGAATATCACGAGACGCAGAATTAACGAAAATTCTATTGAAACGTTGCTATCACGTGAATAAGATTCGGACGTCAACGATACGAAGATTCAAAAGCACCGATCGAAATGTTTCAGCTAGAAAAAAAAAACGTGTTACAAATAAAAACAAGAACGGGTCACGGAAATGTTTATGCAATCCTATCGTCTCAATATCTTTGCCGTAACGCGTCAGATCGCTTTATGTTTTAACTTAAATAAACCGGATCTTATTCCCAAGAAATAACATCCATCTTAGGATCTACGCTTTTTTCTCTTCATTCCTGAATTCGCGCAAGAATGACTCGTACGCTCTGCAATGAGGACACTGCGCCAAGTCGATGAGAAACACAGTCTGTAAATAGGAAAGATATATTTTTTTGCAAACATCATGAAATTTATGTTTACACAAATACTTTGATATTTTCTCAAAATTATACACAAATGTATTTGTGAGTATGAATAAAATAGAGTATTTTTGGAGGAAATTTTTTATTAATTTTTGTGCATGAAAATAAAATCTTCTTTCACCAATATGGTTTAATGTTGCAAAAAAAAAATAACCAATACTAACTAATTTATTGTGCCATATAAAATGTCATTTCAGAAGTTATGATATATAAAATTGAGGCTAAAAATACCATATGTTCTGTTAGGATGTTTCACTAATTCAGTGATAATTAAACGAAGTAATATCATATAAAAACAATGAAAAGTATAAATTTCTCTTTCACCCTCAAGTTTTTTCGTATACATTAATACTTATTATTATTATTCTTATTATTATAAGTATTATAATAATAGTAATAGTATTATTTTCGGTGTACTATCTTTTAAGCTTATTTTTGTATAATTAAATACATTAAGGCTTGTTCTGTAAAAGAGAACCATTCCAGTGATCAATTTTAAGGGTGCTTCATTTGAATAAAGAACATTAGGCATTTAGTTGAATGAGAAACGCATTGAATTTGATCGGCAGAACTATTTTTTTTTATCAGCACCAGCACGCAAGTATTTGTGATAATATTTGTGGGTGGAAGATTTTTTTTGTTGGGAATTTTTAATTAGTTTTTAACAATATTTTCTGTTGAATTTTCCTAAATTGATGAAAAATCCTAGCGATATGGGATAATTGTTGAATTTATCAGTGGTAAAGTTGATAAATAATAATAGATAACAGAAACAAACCTGAGGATGAACTTGGCAAGTATAACGTACTCTGCCCCAGAAATGAAAGCCGCAGTAACCACAGACAACCAAGCAACGTGGCCTGTAACAGAGGCAAGTGTTCTGTGCGGCAGCCAATTCTTGGCCAGCGTTTCTGCCTCTGCCTCTTATGGAGACATCCATTTTGGTACCTGAAAATACAATCGCCTCGATTATGACAGTGCCGACAAACCTAAAACTATCTAGCAACAGATTTCTCACAATTATGGATACCTTACTGGATCGAGCTATTATTTATTACTCAGTGTTTTTTTAGTTATAAAGAATAAAAAAAAAAGTTTTATTGAATGCCAAACAAAAATACGTGAATACTGAATAAAAACGCAGATAAAATAAAAATAAAACTGAAATCTCGTGCGATATTGCGACAGGTGCCCATCGCAACTGCTGCGAAAGAAAGTTATAAAAAAAGAAAAAAAAACTTGAATACCAAACGTCCACACGCTGCCTCTGGATAATATGCTTGAAATTCGTGAATACCGATTGTAAAAGCACGTGACATGGAAATAAAACTGAAATCTCGTGTGATATTGTGACAGGTGCCGATCGCAACTGCTGCAGAAAGTTAGCAAGAGACGTCATAGCTCTCGAGAAAAGGAGAACGAGAATAGCAATTAGGATTCATAACACGATGAGACACTTACGTGTCTCTTTGAGTGGAGCTTTCGTGCAAATTCGACGTCACTCAGTTAAATATAATTGTTAATTTGCTTTCTGCTTTGTTCAATTAAATATAATTGATTATTGATGTGATGATAAAATATTTACAGACCTTTCGAAGGGACAATCGGTAGAGGAATTTAGGCTCAAAGAGGATCGAACTGTCGGCGCGATCACGTTTGTGGTCCTTTGTTCGCTCAAGGGCAACGATTCTTCAAACGTAAACAAAAGCTAGACGCTCTTATTCCGTTGGCTGCTTTCGTCGATCTTCGATATCCAGTCTGCTTGTGTCGCCCGCCAAATTTTCCAGCGTTTTGTTATTTTATATCTTCCGCGTATTTTACACACAGGAGTAAATTATAATGAAATATATACAAACGTTGACAAAAGCTAGACGCGTTTTTTCCGTTGGCTGCTTTTGGCGATCTTCGATATCCGGTCCGCTTGTGTTGCTCGCCAAATTGCCCACCTTTTGAATATGGTATATCTTCCGTGGATTTTACTGAAGTAAATTATACTGAACTATATACAAAGGTAAACAGGAGCCAGGCGCGTTTCTTCCGTTCTCTGCTTTCGTCGATTTCGATATCCGGTCTGCTTATATCGCCCGCCAAATTTTCCACCTTTATAATATTTTATATCTTCCGCGATTTTTTTACACAGATAAGTAAATTATAGTGCACTTTGACAGACACCTATTTATTTATTAATTATTATATATTCGGTTAGTTGGAAAAAATGATATCCTTTCCATTTAGTAATATTGTCCGTTTGAATGATGTGTAATATACACGACGCAGCTCATTTATTAGCTTCACCGGGCGGCGTGTTCCTGCTTCCCCTCGTTTCCATGGAGCGCCACATCGATCAAACACCAGATTTGCTTATTTGTAAATAATGGCGAGTACCGTGGGTACCGATGGTAAACGAACCGGAAACACCAATTTGGCAACTCTTTATGGAAGGTAAGAAGCAGAACTAATTCACTCGATAACTGTGTGCTTACTCGGTTTACATTCGACCCTCAAATTCGCTTGGCTATATCTTACCTTTCAGTGAGCAATAAGGTAATCCATGTTATGTATTAATCATTAAAAATTCTTTATGTTGCAATAAATTGCGGTTCACGTGACTCAGAGTGCCTACCGTTGGAACGGACAAGATGAAAGTCACGTTTTGCACGGATATGGACAAGTCCGTAATTGTTTACAACTTCGAGAAAAGGGGGTGGACTCAAGTCGGACCTGAAGACGATTGGAATTTTTATTGGTAACAATATCTTCACCAAGATTATTTATTTCCTTCAACTTTCTCATGGTCAAATATTTTTATATTTAGATAAAATGCTTAATAATTCAAATTATTTTACAGTATAATATTAACGTTTTTTTTTTTTTTTTTTTTTTTCTTCTAAATTCGCACATTGCTTTCTTATCATCGTGTAAAAACAAGTATTTTCGTCGATTCGTCGTGTATTTGGCTTCAATTTATTTTTTAGGGCGGTCACTCAATCCTGCAGAAATATATTTAGCGTTGAGACTGGCTACAGGATGGGAGATAATCAGTAAGCTACGTTTTCCATGCAATTTTCATGACAATTTTCCAACTCTTGTAATAATTATTAACGATTGTTTAGAACGATTAATCATTTTCCGAATCATTACGAGTTGACGCGAAAGGATTTGCTGGTGAAGAATATAAAGAGATACCGGAAGGATCTGGAGCGGGAAGGCAGTCCGCTCGCGGAGAGGGGAGATGGTCCTGGAAAATATCTTCATTTAGATTTCATACCCGTAACTTTCGTTTTACCCGCAGGTTTGATAATTTTTTAAAAATTCTCTTCCAACATTTAACTCTTCTTTACAAAGAGGTTATCTAAATGGTGTTGTTTGTTAGATTACAACATGTTTGTCGAAGAATACCGAAAATCTCCTCAGAGCACGTGGATAATGAAACCTTGTGGAAAGTCTCAAGGAGCTGGAATATTTTTGATAAACAAACTCAGCAAATTGAAGAAATGGTCGCGAGAAGCGAGAAATCCATTTAATCCCAATCTTTCCAAAGAGTCTTATGTCATATCGAGGTAATATCGAAATTTGTACGTAAGTTTATTCGTGGGATTGGGAGCAACACATTTTTCGATTAATCGTTGACTTCATTTAATTAGGTACATCGACAATCCTCTTCTGATCGGTGGAAAAAAATTTGATCTCCGTCTGTACGTCCTTATTACTTCATTTCGACCTCTCAAGGCTTATCTTTTCAAGCTCGGTTTCTGTCGTTTCTGCACGGTCAAGTACGACACAAGTATACAGGAACTCGACAACATGTACGTTCATCTCACCAACGTCTCCGTACAAAAGCATGGCGTGAGTAGTCGACCATAAACATTATCTTAAGGCTCAGCTAATTTTATTAAATGGTAGGAAGACTCGAATTTCTGGCCGCCAAAGCATAATCATAAAAATTGGCTTTGAATTTGTGACAAAATGTACACAAATTTGTACTATTGATCGAACGATCAAATTCGTATATCTCTGGCGATGAAATTATTCGTAAACGGTAACTTTCGATTTTATGAGTGTAACTCACAAACCTTTCATGTAACTTGGTATGAAGTCAACTTTTCATATGTTAAATATTTATAAAACATAGTCGTGGATAGTTCCAATAACAAATTTGCACCAAATAAATTATTTCCAACCCTGCGCAAGATGACTTGTTCACAAACGAGCATTGCCTTTAAAAGATCTTAGGATGTGTAAAAAAAATTGGCAAATTGGTGTGTGTGTGTGTGTTTTAAATTAGATGTTGATTGTTTGACGCTATGTAAGTTCAATATATATTTTTAAAAACTCTCAGTCCGAAAGAGAAAAAATTGAATAATGAAATTTCACTTTTTTCAGGAAGAGTACAACAGTCTTCATGGCGGAAAGCTGAGTGTTCAAAATTTGCGTTTGTATTTGGAGAGCACACGAGGAAAAGCTGTGACCGAAAAGCTTTTTGCTAATATATCATGGTGCATAGTGCATTCTCTAAAAGCTGTTGCACCGGTCATGGCAAACGATCGTCACTGTTTCGAGTGTTACGGCTACGACATCATCATAGATAACAAACTTAAACCCTGGCTGATCGAGGTCAGTTCCGAAGCGAAACTTTATGCCCAAAGAATAAATAATAATAGAACTCCTACAGAATTATTGGCTACTTGCAGGTGAACGCGTCGCCTTCACTGACTTCGACAACAGTCAACGATAGGATATTAAAGTACAAATTGATCGACAACATAGTTTCTGTCGTAGTACCACCCGATGGAGTTCCTGAGTAAGCAAGCCATTTATTAAATTTTCAATTCATGGAATTTGGAATTATTAAGAATATTATATTACTCATTGATATTTATTAATTCTTTAAAACAAGAATATAAAAAGTAGAATCTTGTAAATGGCCTCCTCATTATTTGTCGCTTTTTATGAAGTTTCCTCTGTGAGGAAGTCATCATTGACTAACATATTTCCTTGTAGAGGTAGCTTTATAAAAAGCGAAAAATAATGGGGAAGCAGTGGGAAAGATTCTGCTTTGCATCTTTGTACATAAATGAATAATAATTTTATATCGGGATAGTATTTTATATGATTTACCAAAATCTGGAATACTTTATCGATATTTTGGGTATTTACAAAAACTATTTAAATAATTATGCACACTTTTGAACGGCACAAAAAAACCTCGTGCATTTGACACGATCACTCATGATTAAAACTGAAATATTTTGTTGTGTCCATTTATATCGACAGTGTTCGATGGAACAAATGTCCATCGCCGGAAGCAATGGGAAACTTTGAGCTCTTGTTGGACGAAGAATTGGCGGCGCAAGACGAGAGGGACAATCCTTCAGGCAAATCTCGCGGTTCAAGCAAGTGGAAATGACGCTCGCGTATTCGATACGAATAAAAAAACACAGAGACCATGTAAAAAATACATCAACAAAAAGATTTCTGTATTTTGTTTTGTACAAATATGTTACACAATACGTAGTATCCTGGTACAATCAGTGCACATGTAAAAAACGGGGATCTAGGCATTCGCTTTATTTTATTTTCATTTTTCGTTTGTTCAGTCTTCGCCGCTAAATGAGGCGAATTAATTTAACGACGACATTTTTAATATTCGTATTTAATATACTATTATAATATACCTCAAGGCGGTTCCAAAGTGGCAGTGCGAGGTAAGATACGTTCGCTGTTTTTCTTTTTTCTTTTTTCTTTAAATAGTATTTGTACCAGAATCGGTCAAAATCTCTGTATCCCTACACTGTACGTTACGACTATTATATTCATGACGATATTATGGCACGGTTTCGTGATTAAGAAGGTTCGGTCGGTGGGATTAGTACGAAAATATAAGAAATACTTTATTTCGGAGTGTGAACAAGTTTCGAATCGTCTGAATTTTAAAAAAAATTAGCGGCACACTTGGCAATTTAACTGCCGCAGTAAAATCAATTTAAAAAAATTCCGTTTAACTAGTTATTTACTCAAAACGTTTATTATCGCCAAGCGAACCTCTCTAAATAAAGAACAGTCATGCGCCAGACGTTCGATAGATCATTTTTCACTTTAGCAATCGGATCGGTGTACATGTGAAAATAAATGAAGAGTATATACAGACTGGAAAAAATCTCGTCCTTCCGGTTGGAATGCTGAATTATACAGAGTAAAGGCAAAGAAAATTGAGAGAAAATGCTTTTCCATTCGATTTAAAATTTCGCTATCTATCGTAATCGTACTATAAAATTAATCGCACAGCGTTCGCACAATATTTTTATTTCTTATCTCAACATACTTTTCGCCTAGTTGGGATTCGCGGGTGACACGGCGCCGCATTGTATACGCACGAGGGTCACTCGTGCACGAGCTTTTCCCATTGTCTTCCATTTATCATCGTGCAATAATATTCACTCGGCATTCACGCATTGGCACAGTTACGGGCTACTTCGTTGTGAAGGCTCTTTTATTGTGAAGAGGCTTTCGCCATAATCGGCTCGGTACAAATATGTCGGAGTCTCCGACTCGGAGATGCGTCTCTATTTCTCTGCGTATTCATTTGATAAATAATGCAATTGTTTATTCCGAGTGTGATGTCACAAAATGAATACTAAATAAAATACTCGAAGCAGCCTTTGGTTAAACGCTACGTCAGGTGAGGAACATAAAATCTAAATACTTTTTAATCATAATAGTAACGCATATATCTATATATATATATGTATATATATAATATGTATATATGAATAATATTATGATGTACTTTATATCACAATTAACAGAGTAATAGTTAAAATTACTAATCACCGCGTGTAAACGGAACGGAAATCCATTTGCGTCGGCTTCCTTACCTTCATTTCGTTTCTTCTTTAAGTTAAGAATGTCATGTACAATTTTTACACGGATTTTTCTGTCCCTATATGCGACTTAATTCGTATTTGGGCTAAATTGCTCAATTATTTTTATACAATAAGTGATATTTACAAGGCACTGCCGCTCCGCACATAGAATTCACGAAGCGAAAGAGTCGGCAGTTACTAGGCACGATGGTATACGATAGAATTTGTACAGAGGAAAATGGTGTCAACTATAAAAACAAATATTTGCACTTTTTAAAAACCTCTAAAACCCTGCGGCATTTACCCTTGTCACATTCATTTTTCACGTACGCGAAACTTTTGATATGCATATGATATTATTGTAATACGATAGCGCCATATGTTTTCTTCTCACGAATCGAGGATCGATGTCCGATCGCCTAATATATTGCAATACGCGTTAAGGAGCTTGCATCACTTCACATCATAATTGTAACGCGTCATTACTTTCAAACGCACTCTATTTTTTCCATTATTACTTTCCGACTGCAGTGTGAAGCAGAACAATCTCCATAACCAAGCGTTTCACGCATTCGCGAATTGATATTTATACGTATGTATCTCTTTTGTTATTTTTCTCTTTTTTGTTTTTCATTGAAAAAATGCCAAGAATCGATGAAAATTTTCGCAATAATTTCTCTAGACATATAAAATTCCGCTATCAAAAGCATTTTGATTATCTATAGTTTTGATTGGTAACTACAAAATTTATTTGGACACTATAATTGAAAATAATTCTCGATTCTATCGCATTTTAACTAAACTCTCGATTGTAAAAAAAGTAAATGGGCTTTTCACACCTCTTCTTCGAGTACAATGAAATTGCGAAGTGGCTTGAGGTAATTGCTGAAAGAACTTACGGTACTGGCGAGGGCGGCGGTGGTAAAGGACTGAAATAAGTGGAGGATCTTGAACTTGGCGAGGGCGGACAACTGAGAGCGGCATCGCTATGATATACCGATCTCGGCGTAGGCGGCGGTGGAACAGGTTCGATGTCGTAACGATATCGAACTGGATAAGTGCTGTCCGACTCGTCACATACGTCGGTGCTGCATGGCGTTGGGGGAGGAGGTTGATTTATACTTCTGTAGTGCCTGTAAGGACGATACCTCGACGCGTTGCTACTGGAGCATCTCGTGGAATTGGCGGTTGTCGCCGGACTTGGCGGAGGATTTAACGTTTCCTGCGGATATCCGCATATGGAACTTCCTCTTGTGGAGCTCGACGCGCCTGTTAACCAAACGAGATTCCCCAAAATTAGAGACATTTCGATAATCAAAGAGAAATTACATCTTTTAGAAATCGATATGTGCGATGATTCGAAAATTTCATAGAAAATTTCGTGGGATAATAAATGGTTTTTGAGTTTCTTACTTATTATTTTCGAGTTATTAAAAGAAAATTAAGATAAGCTTTTAAAATTTAGGGCTTTCCTAAAGTTTGCAAAAAATCGAAAATCTTTGTGGTCATATGTTTTTTTTTACTGCAACGATTTTCGATTGGATTCGATTCGATATAATGTTTTTTAAAATCCGAATTCCCTTTATTCATTTTACCAAAAACGTGAGAACACTCATGTAAAGACCGGAAAAATTGTTATATTCCCGATCTTTAATGTTATTTTCATTATAATTCAGTACGATTCTTGTAATAATGATTCCATGTACAGAATGAGCAGCAAATTTTAGATCAGATGTGTAAGCTGACCTGTTATGTGACTGCGATCGTAGCTCGAGCCAATGCTGCTTCCGGTAAGATTTGACATCCTCACGGTTTTCAGACTGGCTTTAAGGTCTTTCGCTCCGTTTTTCTGCGACAACATCGGTTTACCCGATCTGCCCGGTTTTGGAGAAAGAGGATCGCCCGCAGAATCGTGAAGAATATCCGGTAGTTCCTCGTTTCCAGCGAGCTTTCGTCGACAATAGAAGAATCCCGGTATCGCGAGTACAACGACGCCGAGAACACCGAGAATCGCTATGAAATAAGCGCTCTTTCCGGTATCGGAAGGTGGACCGACTTCCTGGCGACGATTATTCGCCGCTGCGCACACCGGAGCTTTTTCGTCACTGCCATCCGCGCAGTGCTCCCATCCGTCGCACAGAGCGGTTCCCGAGATGCAAACTTGGGTTCCCGTACAACGAAACTGACCGGGTTCGCAGCAGTTAGCTTCGTCGAGACCGTCTTGACATTGGGCAGTACCGTCGCACACCCACGACATTTCTGCAAATCAAAAACATGTATTTCAATTTTAAAAAACCGATAACATCGGTTAAAGAATTATAACTATGTTATAGAATTATCATTATTTTGATAAATGGACAGTTTCTTCAATCTTTCACGTCTCGTTATACAAAATGAGGCACATGAAGGGTTACAGAGCAATAGCAATCGAACTATAGATCATATCTAAAAATGTTTCAGAAAAAAGTTTTAGTGTTCGAGAAGGTTACATTGGACAACTCTATTTTTTTATCGGCGGAGGCGATGAAGCTATGTCCAAGTCAACTCCACTTTTACCATTTTACATTTAACATTTTTGCTTCCTCATAGAGGAAGCTTTGTTTTCATGAAAACATTTTCTTTCGAGATTTTCATGTCAGTATGCTTAGAATCACCTAAAACGTCGAGAAAAATGGTTTAGAAAATGTGTCCGTCTGTCTGTCTGTGTGTGAGTGTGTGTGTGTGTTCCAGGGACGGAAAATTCAATCGTCGATAACTCGCGAATGGCACGATCGATCGAGCTCAAATTTGGCGTGCAAGTAAAGTGGTAACTCCTCTTTGCTGTGATTTTAAAGAAAATTTATCTATGTATACTAATTTTACGGAATTTTGAAGTTTTTTGAAAAATGTCGTATACTCTCTAACTTTCGTAAAAATTCGCCGATATGGCTAAATAGTTCTTTAAAACTAGAGAGACGTTAAATGATGTTTGGTATTGAATTTCGACAAAATCTGTAAAGCGGTTCGGATTTTATAGAATTTTGAATTTTTGTAAAAAATAAAATTTTTGCTATAAATCACGTCGAATCTCAGCAAATTACCTGAACTGTTCTACAAACGAAAAATAACATACAGCCCTGCTGTGTACCAAATTTGGTGGTGATCGGTAAAGTCGTTCAAATTTTACACCATTTGAATATTTGAAAAAATAGCGATTTTCGCTATAACCTCCGCAAACGTTATTAAAGTAAAACAAAAGTTTGTGCCTAATAAAAATGAGATGTGCCAGTGATTTATATATTTATTCAAAACAAAGATGCAAAGTAGAACCTTGCACGTTGCTTCCTCATTAAATGTTGCTCTTCACAAAGCTTCCTCTATGAGGAAGCCAAAATCAGTTACAATACTTCCTCGTAGAGGTTGCTATGTAAAGAGCAAAATTAAATGAGGAAGCAATGTGCAAGGTTCCACTTTGCATCCTTTTTTTAATCGGTAATAATGTCATCGGAAGAAAAAAAAAGTGGTGCCATTTAAAAAAATGGAGTTGACGTTGACGTAGCTTCAGGGCCTTCGCCGATAAAAAAATAGGATGGCCCAGAGTGTTCGAGAGCCCTCTCGAACACTGAAACTTTTTGGATATGATCAATAGTTTGAGTGCTATTGCTATGTAACACTTTATGTGTCTCACCCTGTATAAAACTTGGACCAATAACTTTAGCTTTCACGTTAAACTATTCCATGCTTTCCATTTTGGTTTCATAACTATCAACCGTATATCGACCAATTTTTCTAAAACTCTAATTATTAAACATTACAGGAGCTAGACTTCTCGATGTTATAAACTCCCTTTGTTTCTTTGGCTTCCCTTCACCCTTTTTTTCGCCTCAATTCTCTCCACGGCGATTTATTTCGAAACCTCCAGTATATCCTTAGCCAAGATTCATTTATCAATGCTTTGGACAATTCTAAGAGACAAAATTTCAAGGCATTGAACTCATTTACTTTTGTTATCCCATCTCGTCGAATTTTCCTTTTCGATTTTTCACAAGCCTGACTGATGGATCCGAGGTCACCGATAAATCATTAATAAATGAAGTCACTGTGATCGAAAAATGTACTTGTGAATTGTAACTAATTTTTCGCGAAACGGTCACGGTCTTTGTAATTTCGACTCGTAAATTGCCGAGTTCGGTGAGTGATTGGCGAGTAACTTAAAAATGACTGAATAAATAAAATAAACGTCACGCTTGCTCTTTTCTGCATCTTCTGCATGTCTAATTTGTGGACCTAGTTTCCCCCTCATTTCTACATCATTAACGCTTTACGCTTGCTCATCGTCAAAAGCAAAAGTAGTATGGATTTCTCACCGATGCATTGGCCGCTTTGACACTTGAACTGATCCGGCCTGCAGACAGGACAACCGAGTTCGTCGCTGCCGTCCGTACAATCGGTCCTATCGTCGCACTTCCATTCGGCGGGAATGCATTCCTTGGTAACAGCGGAGCTGGAGTGAGCGCACGTAAAGGCGTCAGCTCCGCAAGCGGGTGCAGCGCGGCAGGTTCTCTCGTTGTCAGAAAGAACGAGATTCTGGGGACAGGAGCAACGGGGCGATGTCGTGCCGATGCAAAAATGTGAGCAACCGCCGTAGTCGTGAAAGGGACTGCATATGTGAGACTCCATAACGTGATCCTCGGGTGTTCTCACAGTGACGAGGTCCGTAACGAGTCGATTGATCATCGTCTTACGCGCAGATCCCGAAGTTTTGTTCACCCGCAGGACAACTTGAGTCTCGCGATCGAACCAGTAAAGGTAATCATTGAGGATCGAAAGATAAGCGACCGATCCTTGTTCCACCGAAACTAGAGCTCGTCTATTCGAGCCGCTAAGATCCGACAGCTCAATCTGACGACCATGCGCCCAAAAGATCAAATTTCTCACTGTATCGACTGCCAGACTCGTCGGTTGATCGAGATCCGTTGCTATTACTACTCTTTCCTTGCCGTCCATCGTGCTTTGCATCACCTTTGTTTTTTCCCCGAGATCTGTCCAGAAAAGCAGCCTCTTCTCTGGATGAACGGCTAAATTCCGAGGTTTTTCGCCTTCGCCCTTAACCACGACGCCCAAGGCCGATCCGTTGTCCAATCTTGTCACGTTTATCGCATCGTTCTCTGCGCAGGACCAGAAAAGTAATCTTCCCAACGGATCCAAAGCCAGGTCGAAGGGATGACCCGAACCACCGGATATCACGACCGATGCGTGAGTACGATTCTCCAGTGCCTTTCGTATCGACATTGTGCGACCGTCTATCCAATATATGTGCTGAGTTATCGGATCAAATTCTATCGATCTCACGTTCTTCAGGCCCTGAACTCGCAGCACTATGTCCGGACAGTCGTTAACGTCCGGCAAGAAACGACCCATCACATTTCTGAGACTGTAGATCATGAAGTTCTTTGGTGCTGTTGGACAAATGGAATTAATGATACTTACTTAATAAATTAACAAAAATGAAGTTCCATAGGAATATAAGTATCTCGCGACGAAATGTCCGATACAAAGTAAGTCATTAAAGATATTAAAACAATCTATTCTAAATTACAATTATGCTGAGAAGTTGTGTATAAATTAGTCGTAACAAATTATAATCTTTTGGAAAACGTAATTTTTCTTTCGACAAACAGGCTCCCCAAATTATTTCGAAAACATTTTTGAAAAGTTAATTAAGCTATTTTTTAAATGTATTAATAACGATATTGTTTATTGATTGTGTGTGTGTATGTGTGTGTGTGTGTGTGTGAAATATTCTTTTAAGAACCCTTTAGGGTTCAGGAGTGAATTGTTACTCACCAACACAGGTTTTGTTGTCGGATGCAAGATTATAGTGCGTAGGACAGGCGCATTTGTGATTTACGGATGGTTTTCCAGTGGGTTCGGGTAAAGCTATGCAAAGATGACTGCAACCACCATTTTCGATTGCGCAGCGATTGGTGCCCGCTTGTCTCGATGCGTGGAAAACAAGAAGATCGGTCACAGACTCGAGACGATCGTGAATCTTCGTTCTATTCGCTCCCGTTGTTTTGTTGGCTCTTTCGATGTCACCGGTGTTCCAATCCGTCCAGTATATGTAATCTTGATACTGCGTTATACTGAAGGGGTAGACTATGTCCTGAGTGATTATGGCTTTACGCTTCATGGTTTGAAGATCGTAGCTCTCGATCGCAGGAGTGAAGAGATCAGCCCAGTATAGTCGACGAGCTGCGTGATCTATCGTCAGTCCGTTGGCTCGTCGGACGTTCGAGATTATGACCTGACGTCTTGAGCCGTCGAGTCCCGCTCTCTCGATACTTCCGGTTTTTCCCCACTCGCTCCAATACATGTGTCTGCAATAAATATATAAATAGAAGCTACTTATAGCATTGGAAAAAGTGTATAATAATTCGAAATTCTGAAATTTCGTATATTTGTTTGTTTGGCATTCTCCCGGGTTGTCATTCACACCGTGATGCTCATGAGCGACTGCGGAACAGTTTTTTGAGAAGAACCGGACTACCCGAAATTTCGTATATTCTCACTGAAGTATGTGGAAATTTGTCCTTGAGAATTAAGGACAATTTGAAGATTGTTCAAGAAAATATTAAAATATTAGAAATTCGGTAAAGTTGTAAAAAAAAACACTATGAGACAGATGAACATTTAAGGAAAAAGCCAAATTAAATGATTTCATTGCAATACAAGGAAAAAAATTATTATGACCTATTTCTTAAATAAATAAAAAAATAAAAATTCGTTCTAAAATTATTTGTAGTTGTGAGAGTCGCAAAGTAGAATTTTACACAGATTTCTTCCGTAATTTCCATTTTTTTACGAAACTGCCTCTAGCAGAATGCTTGTTTGTCAATTTTGGTTTACGCACAGAGAAAGCTTCGTTAAAAATCGAAATAAAGGAATTAATTGGAGGAAAACATCGATTGTTGAAAAAAAAATACTAAAACCATAAGAACCAAACCTATTTACTGACTTATTCCGAATTGCATACCAATCGTCGTCTACAGCTTCATTTATAAAAATTATTTAGCTCGATAGTCAAAAATGTGTGGTGACTCGAGGGCGTATATTTTTTGAAAAATTCAAAGTTGAATAAAATTTGAACGGATTTTTGAGTTTTTTTTGCAAAGCAGTTCTTGCGATATGACGACCTGAGAGCATTTAAATGCCGGTTACACACATACACACACATATTAATCTGAAAATTTTTTCTAAAACATTTTTCCCGACGTTTTCGATGATTTTGTGTGTGCTGACATGAAAATCTCGAAAACAAAACTGCACGAAATCAAAGCTTTGTCTATTAATGAGCAAAACAAATGCGTAGTTCAATATTTGATAAAAATCGAAGCTTACCCTCTTTCAGGATCAAGAGCGAGACATCGCGGTTCCACAAGATCTTGCCATATAAGAACTTTTCGGCTGCAACCTTCCAGACGCACAACTTCGATTCGTCGAGTACCAGTATCGGTCCAGTAAAGATTGTGAGCGATCCAGTCGACCGCTAGGCTTTCGGGTGTCTCCAATCCGAGATCTACGACTCTCTCAACGTCAGATCCGTTCATAAACGCTCTTGTAACAGCTTTGGCTTTCACGTCGGTCCAGTAAATATGGTTGTGCATGTCGAAATCCAATGCACTGAAATAAAAAAAAAAAAACAAATCCTTAACTCAACGAAAAAATGTAGAAACTATTATTTAATTGCTTAGCAAGGCTCGAATGAATCGAGGCTATTTTCATAAATGTTATCCAAAACTTGCCTCGCATCCTTGACACCGGTAACAGGAATGATGTTATCGTTGTTCGGATTTTTAATGCTGATACGTCCAATCTTATCCTTCCTCGAGAACAGAAGAAAAGCGTCAGGTATTACGCAGGTCCTCTTATCTTTGATGAGTTCGTATCCGATTTGGCAAGCGCAGACATAATTATTTCCAGGCCGATTGAGACAAAGATGGCTGCAGCCTCCGTTGTTCCTTGCGCAAGGATTCGTGCCCTTGACTTGGCCTAAATGAACGGCCTTGAGACCCATAACATTGGGAACCTGTTCAACGATTACTTGTCGCTCTCCTCCAGTTAATTTGTGAGCTCTATCGATGCTTCTCCTCTGCCAATCGGTCCAGTACAAATAATCGCCCAGAAGACTCAATCCGAAGAGATGCGGAAGATTATCAGTGATGACTTCCCTCCTATCAGTCCCATCCATGTTGCACACCTCGATTTTATCCATTTTCGCGTCGCACCAGTAAATCTTCTTTCTCTCCAAGTCCAAGGCTATTCCATTGGGCCAAACGATGTCCTTAGTTATGAGAAGTGTTCTCTCGCTTCCGTCGAGATTGCTACGCTCGATTTTCGGCCTCTTTTCATTCCAGTCGGTCCAAAACATCCATCCTAATTCGGGCGCAAGCGCGATCGCTCTCGGCTCGATAAGATCCTCGTTTATCAGGACTTTTCTGCTGGAACCGTCTAGCCTCGCAACTTCGATTCTATCGGTGCCAGTGTCGGACCAATACATGTTTCTCGCGACCCAATCGATGGCAATTCCGTCGGGATTGGAAACTTCGGTGGTGACGACGTCCTCTTGCCCGGATCCATCGAGATACGCTCTCCTTATCGCGCAAACCTTCTCGTCCGTCCAGTAAAGCATCTCATCGACAGGATCAAAGTCTATAGCGATCGCGTATTTGATACCATTCAGCGGCAAGACGAAATTCGTGTAATCCGGGGAGTCCAACGATATTTTGCATATCGCGTTGCGCTGGACTATGAGAAGAAGCTCTTCCGGTCCTTTTGCGCAAGTAAAGTTGTCGATGAGCTTAACGCCTGTCGGACAGGTGCAACTGTAACCAGGCTCTTTGCTGCTGAGCAGACAAAGATGCGAGCAATTGCCGTTGTTGTGTCTGCAAGGGTTGTCGCCGTAGGGCTGACGTCTGGGATCCCACACTTCAATGTCCCCGGGAATGTACTCCCCGTGGAAGAGCTCCCGAGGATGAGCCTGCGACGCACCACGCACATCGTGCGAATGAATGCACCAGGTTTTCCAGTCGGTCCAGTAGAGACGCTGCTCGAAAAATGATATCGCGAACGGATAATCGAGACCTTGGTTCACCACTTTTCGACGGTTTTTTCCGTTATAATCCATCACAGCGATGAATCTAAGCCTTCCGTCGGCCCAATATACAAGCTCGGCGTCGTAATCGACTGTTATACCATTGGGCCAGAATATATCGTCGGAAACTATGACCTCTCGCGTCGTTGGGTCGCCATTCATCGAGGCTTTTTCGATTTTTGGCACGTCGCCCCAATCGGTCCAAAACATAATACTTGACATTGGAACAAGAGCTATCGCGCGGGGCTCGTATATGTCCGTCCAGAAAAGCACTTTTCTGTAACGTCCGTCTATACTCGTGACCTCTATTCTGTTCTTCTCGCCGTCGGTCCAATAAAGCTTCTCCGTGTACCAGTCGCATGCCAAACCGTCTGGAGATATCAGGCTCGAATTTACCACCGTCATACGCTCGCCAGCGTGAGTTCCGTTCGTGTGGACACATTGGATCATCTCCAGACCACTGTCCGACCAACACACCAGTCGACGCTCCCAGAAAAAATCCAGGGCTGCACCCTGAGAAAGATCCTTCACCAGAGTCGCGACCTTGTTGCCACGGGAAACATTCGCCACTCGGATGTCCTTGTGTGTCGCGAATAGAAGTGTTGGCGATGCTGAAACATAATTTCATCAAAACGTTATTATAAATTGCTCTATCTCTGTACTGTACGTCTGATAATTGGCTATTGCAAAATAAGACAATTAATGAAAAAACAAACGATAATAATAATCATTTTCATGTGAACTTCACAGAAATTTCAATGCTGTTTTTACTGCGTAGGATACTTGAATTGCAGAGGAGCCTTAATAAAACCTGAAGGTGTGTGTGTTGCTGTGAAACGCTTGGGGAAACTTTTGTACAAAAAAAAAGCGGACAACTTTGAAGATGAACTTGAAAAGTTCAATTAGTTTCCCGTGGATTTTTAAAGGGGTAAAGGAAAGTCGCGTTGATAAATGCCTCGGTAATACATCCTTGGAATCAAAGAAGAGTAGCTCTTCTCGGTTCCGACTTTTTTCTCCTTTTTTTTTTCTTTTTCACGGGCATTCGCGATGCACTCTTTTTGCTTTCAACTCCCAACAAGGCAGAGTTTCTTCACCTCATTATGCACTTTAACGCATTATTATTCCCTTTGCGGCTCTCACTCGCCTCGAGAGCTGCCTCAAAGGCGAGTCTGTTTAAAATGGTTTAACGCCCCACAAGGACCACTGACCCTTCACCAGTCGCTGCTCGTGTCCCCAACAGCAGCACCAAGATTGCGAACGAGTATGCTACACTTCGCAGCTCACATGTCAGTTCGCACTAGTTCGTCTACGTACCCTCCTAGGGTTTCAAGCACCGCACCACGGTAACCCTTAGTACCTTCTATAAAATTCATAACGCTCAAACGACCCTCTCGCCATGTGTATCCACACTAATGCGATATGAGTTGTTCCAAGCCTCATCCATTTTTCTATCATTATTAGAGGCTACAACGATGTATTTCTCTATGCCGAATACGATTTTTAAATTGATTACAACAAGAAGACAATCATTCGTATAATAAGACCCAACAAAAATGTTTGTTTTCGATTCATTCGAATGTGTAAATCTTTGTTATGAGAACCCATTTATTGTTTGTATCAGGGGGAAATTCGGAATGTGATAAGGTACCATACACTGTCGAAAAACATTGTAAATTCAATGTGACGAGTAATAGGAATTTTACAAAATTGATGTGTGAAATTAACAATAGTAGTGTAATGTTTTGTACGTTTAGATGAATTTTTCATATATTTTAATGAAAATAACAAAACTTATGCAGTAATATAGTGGAACTGTGATTTGTAAATTCATGTGCAAGACTTTTGTATCTCTATGGAAGTTACGAATTCATTTTCACGGAATTGCCAAGACGACGTATGTTAATGTTCATGTGTCTTGAGGAAAAAAATTGAAAGTAGATAATAAATTATCCGTCAACCTTGACTGTAATTTCAGAAATTCGAACATTATTTTTATCGTGGATGGCTTTTGATCTTATAATCAATATGTGTAAAAAATTGAGAGGCGACAGTAAAAACAAATATCATAATATAAAATCCCAATATTTTGTAACAGTAAATTTGCAAAATGTCTTAAATCTTTTTCTGCGTTGTTACTTTAAATACCTAATACGGATAGACAAGAAATTTATCGTACAGATTGTGAATACAAATCTCCAGTCCGGTATTCTAATTTTCAGAAGTAATACAATAAGTGCTTCCAAATTATCGGATATTTTCCGATAACTTCGTTGCCTAGCAACGGTTATGTCAAATTTTTCTGCAAAATTTTACATATTTGTTTCTAGGCAGAGAATTTTCAGGAGAATATCCAATTAATTTTGAAGCACGAATGGTATTTGATGGATCATTTTTTCCACTCGGAGTTCGGTCAGTTAGAGTGCACTAAACAGCATCTGGATACATTTTTCAATCGCGTTTAAAGTAATCCACTTGTTTTGTTATTTCACATAGAATTGTTAGCGTAAAATAAGCTGAAAATGAGGAGAATAAACATATGAAAGCGCATCGGATTTTTTTTTAGAAATTCCCGTTATAAAACTGTGTTGGGTAGCCTCAAATACTGTGCTCTGATTGCCTGAAATCGAAGTGGAAAAAATAATCCAGTACATTTTTCTAACAGTGTACATTAACATTATAAATCATTATATTCCAGGAACGGCTGAAAGATAATGAAATGCACTAAACGAGCGCAGATAAATTTCAAGAGAGTCATGAAGATTGAGTTAAAATATGGAGAGTCATTTAACGAGACAAAGTAAGATACGGAATCGATCTTCGATTCATACGCAGACTAAATACACTGTCAAAAATATTTTGAAAATTCATATACTGTGCACCAAAATTAATCAAATCCAGTATACCACGTAGGAAATTCGATTAAATACACAAAAAAAAAAAAGATAAATCAATGTACGTGATGTACAATTGACGTCAGTTTTTTTTTGAAAAACGTAAAAGTTTTTTGTATTAAATTTATCAGAACGTTCATTAATTTCTACAGTATAGTGTGCATCGATCAATACGATGTTTGTATCAAACTTAACAGAAATGTACGTCAATTTGACGTTATACTCGTGCAGTACTTCATGAAAAATATGAAGTGTCAATTTACATCGCGGGTAACGACAGCTTTTCCACAGAAACTAATGGTATAAATTTGATATGCAAGTAATGTGTAAAATTACATTACTTCTTACTCACTCTTGCAGAAATTCGAAAAAAAAAAATACAAAATATTGTAATTATTCCACACTCGTGTTTTAAATTTGGTAATGGTGAATAAAACTTTCCACCGATGTAAATTTCCAAACACTTTCGACAGTGTTATTTTAGGATGAATATTTTCAACAGTAACACAATTATATTATGAATCGAGGGTGCTCAATGCTGGATAGCAGCCATGAAACTCGTTCGGGTGCGGTTTTCGATTGAAGCGAGTACTTTTCTTAGTAGCGCTTTCTCTCCTTCTCTCTCTCTCTCTCTCTCTCTCTCTCTTAGCAGATCGATATAGAGCAGGATAAGTCGGAAGATCGACAAGGAGAAGACAGACAAACCGTTGTGGCCTGCAAGTATGGGACGAATGAATTCGGATCACGATCGGCGTGTATCTCCTAATACGGTAGCTCGTTCGTTCAGCAAGAGAACGAGCGTCGCGAGTAGTAAGAATCGTGTGCTGGTTCGCATCGAAAGCTCCACTATATTCTCTTCTCTCTGCTTATCGTGTGTGTATTTTGTGTTGCTCTGCGCAACATCTGTCAAATCTACATAGAGCGGAGGAGCGCAGTAAAAATTGCAGTAACGATGCGATGGTCCTGCTCGAGGCTACGTGATTATCGGTCAAACGATTTGTGACGAATACGAATGCGCTTGTCTTCTCTTCTATATCATCCTTTCAACAGGTTCTTTCTTCGCTCGAAAAATTCACAATACATAGACTTGGCTCTCCGTCCCTATTTATCCTGCCAAGGAAATTCGCGAGAAGCAAAAATCCTGAAAATAGAGGAAAAAATTAAAATAAATATAGTGAAGTACGATGAGTACATAAATACACGAATTCTGTGACTGAAAGAGCTGAAGAGTAATCAAAAGTCAAATTATTACTAGTCATTTATAAAACTGCAGTAACTTATAAATTATGTTATGTTATGATTTTCTTTGAGTGCTAGATTGCTCGGTATTTTGTCTTTGGAAGTAGTTGTTTTTTCGTTCGCTTGTAAGCTTTGTGAAATGCAAAAATAATGAGTTTTAAATAATGAATATTACTATAAAAGCTGAATCCGTCTATCGATCTTCACTGAATTCGATATTGAGCATCGCTAGACTCTTGTTTGTTTACGTCGAAAATGTGTGATGGCTAAATAGAATTTTGCAAGAGTCAATGCAATAATGTAAATTTTAAACAAATGTTAAAACTCCATAAAATCCCAAACGCTTGACCGACTATCCCTAAATTCAATTCCAAAGGTCGCGTCACTTTGTTTAATTTTAACTCATGAGGTAAAAAAGGATGGCCGATATTTGAAAGAAAAATTAAGTATTTAAAGTACTTTTCTATTGGAATAACTGTCAACAATTCTTATCTAAGATCAATAATATGTATGTAATAATACGTATACAATGTTCGCATAATTTCTCATAGTTATACAGAAATGTATTTTGAATACAATTTTATGCAGACAATCTATTGTTTCTCGCAGGTGCGGACCATTTTAAGTACTCTGATATGGAAATCTCGAAGAAAAAAAAATCATTTTAAAACAAAGCTTCCTCTGTGATGAAGCCAAAAGAGCTTTTTGTATTCTGTTAATTGATGAAAATATGGCGATAAATTCGCAAGTTTTGCTCGCAGTGTCTGCTTGGTGTGAAATAGAGTATGACTTCTCGATGAATATAAGTCATTAAATATCCATATAAAAAACAGCACTTGGCACGAGAGAAGATGAATACGCGACCTACATACTATCTCTTAGCGTAGAAAACCAGTCTAAGGGCTTCTCTACGTATATAGGTGTACAGGTGCATTTCGTCGTATCGATATTTTCGCTCAAGTGTACAAGTTGAGGGGCTGCCGAGATGAAACTACGAGCGTGGTCTCTCCCCTCTTCATCTCTTCGCAGAGCTTCGTTTTAATCACCGGATGGTAGATTGAAGACGGTCACTACTATAGCCTGCTACCCTTCAACATCTTGAATACTCTCCGAGACTCGTTCAGACTCATCAGCGAGGCTCTCATTTATGAATACGCGCATCACAAATTATCGGATGAATCTCTTTTTTTAATACGATTTTTAATAACTTGCTCGAGTTCCTCTACTGATCGATAAATGTATAAAAGTCCTGGCAGTCACTATCATATAGAGACCCTGAAAAATTGAAAAATGTTATTATTTATGATACACTTGTATGTCCAATTAATGCAATTTCCAATTCCAATTCTGCCAAATATTGGTGAAAATTCTTATCTGAAATTGGGACGAAAGACATGCAAAATATCTTCATATAAATTTCAGTAATTGGGTTTGGTTATATTATATTTTATTGCTTCGGGGTTTCCAGTTCTTCTGATAGTTTTTAATTATTCATATTTTTTCGTTAAGCTATTTTCTACTTATTCAAGAGGCACCTTTCTTACATCAGTTAATTTTTTCCGCCGTAAATTTCGTCGCCTTTCCATTTATAAAGTTTCAAAATTGTGCAAGTGGTTTCAGAGTTTATTGCTAGAAAAAACTTCGTTTTACTAATTTATGAGCTTCTTTTGTTCCATTAGTTACTTCTTTTAATCGTAAAATTCGCCGCTTTTTTATTTGTACTTGAAAAAAATGATTTGAAAGAATTTTCAGAGGTTACTGCCAGACGAAACTACTTCCTACTAATTTGAAAGCTGCTTTTGTTATATCATTTGAATCTTTGTCAATAGCGAATTTGTTTCTATTGAAGCTCTCATCCTCGGTATAGACCATTGTATGAGGATGTTGAAGCTGCTTGAAAAGATATGGGGGAAGAGGAGAAGAGAGTACTAGAGTCTATGACGATGAAGCATGGAAGTGGCTGTTTGCCCAGGGCAATCTAGCCCAAAAAACGAGCAGTCAGGTTGGAAGTATGTACAACTCGGCCAGGAGCACTCTCCTCTAGACTTGTAGAAGGGGAGTACGAAGAGTTGAAGAAGCCAGGGACAAAAGAAGCCTGTGACAATATTTGTTCTGCTTCAATTCGTTTCCGGTTCGCAAGATACTCGTACGACAGGAAATTTAACTACAGCGTAGACAAAATGAGGTCTTCCTATGACTTTTTTCTAAAATATAATAAATAGTTTATGACCCTCAAAATTTCTGCATCTTCAGAAAAAAACTTTAGCACGCTGTAGCGCCGTGACATTAGTTCTGAGAGGAAAATGTTTACCACCTTTTTGTTCCTCTTTAAATTCTCCGATGGCGGATATTTTGAAAAAAAAATAAAATTATTTGAAATTAAGACGGTCACTGCGAATTGAAAACATTGGCACGCTGCATCTCTTTCATTTTGACTCGGAGAGCAAAGTTTGTAGGAGACATTTTCTTCCTTTTCTAATTTTGAGATGGCGGTTATTCGTACTTTTCGAGTGGCGGTTATTTGTGGGTAGTTATTTGGACTTTTGTCTTTGACAGCTTTTCCTGATTAGAATATTGATTATAGGCAAAAATGTCGAAGGAGTTTTTTTGTAGTACTCTCGATTATCTAGTGGCGGGTTCCGCCGGATTTTTTTTTTAAGGGCGAACAAAAATGTTTTTTTGCCATTTCAAAATTTTGGATCGCGATATCTTGGCCAGATCACCTCCGAGAGAAAAAAACATATGCGCCTTTTCTATTCCTTTTTCGATTATCTAGTGGCGGGTTCCGCCGGATTTTTTTTAAGGGCGAAAATTTTTTTTTGTCATTTCAAAATTTTGGATCGCGATATCTTGGCCAGATCACCTCCTAGACAAAAAACAAATCTGCTTTTTCTGTTCCGTTTTTGATTACCTAATGGCCGGTTCCGCCGGATTTTTTTAAGAGCAAAGACATTTTTTATGATGTTTTAAAGTGGCAAAAAAATTTTTCTTCGCCCTTAAAAAAAATTCGGCCGATCCCGCCACTAGATAATCAAAAAAGAACAGAAAAGACAGACATATTTTTTTTCTAGGAGGTGATCTGACCAAGATATCGCAGTCCAAAGTTTTAAAAGAGCAAAAAAGAAATTTCTTTGCTCTTAAAAGGAAATCTGGCGGAACCCGCCACTAGATAATCGAGAGTACTACGAAAAAGTCCTTCGACATTTTTCCCTATGATCAATATTCTAGTCAGGAAACGCTGTCAAAGACAAAAGTCCAAATAACTACCCACAAATAACCGCCACTCGAAAAGTACGAATAACCGCCACCTCAAAATTAGAAAAGGAAGAAAATGTCTCCTACAAACTGTTCTCTCCGAGTCAAAATGAAAAAGATGCAGCGTGCCAAAGTTTTCAATTCGCAGTGACCGTCTTAATTTCAAATAATTTTATTTTTTTTTCAAAATATCCGCCATCGGAGAATTTAAAGAGGAACAAAAAGGTGGTAAACATTTTCCTCTCAGAACCAATGTCACGGCGCTACAGCGTGGTAAAGTTTTTTTCTGAAGATGCAGAAATTTTGAGGGTCATAAATAGTTTAACAAACTTTTATGCTTTCTTGTGATTTTCACATGAAATAAAAAAAAACACATTCTTTCATCGTACCTAAGTTTCTTTTGTAATAAATTCAAATTTGTTTCATAAGGAAAGTAAGTTTGGGGATAATTTTTTTTACCAATCGATCCATAACATTGTGGTGTTATTATTATTCGTAATCGATATTCCGAGTTTCTAGGATGAAGTTAATTTTGTAAAAGATTTGTCTCTTGTCGAAAAATGCAGAAATTCCAATTGTATGAAGCTCGAGGTGATGTGGTGTGTATGCGTCTGTGATGCATCCTTAAGATGACGTGATCAGTGATGCCCGAGACTCGACAGGTGCGCCGGGAAGCCACGCGCTTCTCGTTCCTCACGGTTTCTTTCCCTGCTGAAAGGTATACAGACTGGCATCACGTCGTTGCATCGCTATTCCCTAACACCTTAATTGTTAACGTAAACACGAGCCTGAATTACGAAAAAAACGTGGATGACAAGTCACTGAGTCTAAAATTTAGTTTCGAAGATATCACATTTTAATGCCATTATGTGAATTTTCTACAAAATTACTAATCCATTAGAAATAAATTTAATGCGTTTAGATAATAAAATCGAATAATTTTTAAGCCGACGATTGGAAAAATCTGGCTTCGGGTTTTAAGTGATGAGTTTGCAAGGCAGAGTACTCCATTACTATATTGAGATTTGACGAAGCCAAACCTTTCTGGGTTTTATCATCTGAATAGATTCCCATAGTAATGAATCAGACACAATATGTGTACAAAATATACATAATCAAATTTATGATAATAATAATTGACAATAATTATATACAATCAAAGACTAAAGCTTTTTCATATATTGTCTTAAGCTGTTTTTGAATATTTTAGTACCTCGCGATGGAAATCTTTCATTAATAGAATCCATTTATTTACAGTAAGCTTTGTAACAATCCATACAGCGGCTTAGATTCGATGCGGTTTTAATTTAAATTTTGCTTTTCCCTAAAGGAAGGTTTATTTCGATGCAAATTTCTTATGTTTCTCAGAATGGGTACAAAGTAAAGAGCCCATAATTTTTTACTTTTCATGATCCCACTATGAGCAATTATGTTTATCGACTTTGATTTCCTCATAGTCGAAGATTCGTAAAAAGTGGAAATAACTAAACAATAACGGAGCAGTGTGAAAAGTTCTGTGTTCCATCCGTGTATTGGATAAATTTGAAAAAAACTTAAAATCAGAGATTTGGATTCCAAGAAATAACAAAGAGAAATTCGTGACCATATAAAATCCGACGTCCCAAAATGTTTCAGCCAACCCTCTCTAATTGTTAGTACCGGTAGTTACTTCATTTCATTGAGTCCCCAACTTCCTGAGTATTTGGCAACATATTTCACATGGACTTTGTACTCTGTCCCCCAAATAGACAGTCGGAAACCAATGAGAAGCAAACTCATCCCGTTACAGAATGTCAACACGTAAATAGTTGGCTTCCAATGTCAAAGGGAATTTTAATTGATTACAAACAACGATTACTTCCGAATAATTACTGATATTTATACCGTGAGATTTAAAAAAATAGACAGTTTTATGAAGGCTCTTTAATCAATGTTTTCCTATGTTTGAGTAAAGTTCGAGGAGGAACACAGAGGAAATGTAATGGCCAACGAAATGTAAGCCGAATAACAGTGAGGTCTCTGTAGAAACGTTTTCTGATATTAGACCAGACCAGTGCCAAGGGCCTGCAACCTTAACTAAGCGTAATGGTTAAGTAACAAAGTGACATCAATGAGTGAAAAATAATACATCACATGTAAGGGACATATAACTTAAGGACTCCAAAAATGATTTGATCAGTGCTCTCTTATGTTAATCGCAACCAATTAATCATCTTATTTTTATTTTTATTTTTCAAATCTCTTGAAGAATCTCGAGTTCACACTGAAGATAATAGGTTTTTAAAGGTTTTAAATTTCAAGTTTGAATACAATTCAGGTAGAATCAAAGAGTAAATGTGATCGCCAGCTACAGAATAGCCGGAAACGAGAGAGGCTTACAGGAACGTCCTCTAATATTGGACTAGACGGTTTTCTATGTATAGGACGTAAAATGATTCTCTCTGTGAGCCCGTTGGACCGTACGACCGAACAACAGAGAGTGAACGGGCGGCCAAAGGATAGAGCCGAGGCTGCATGCATATGTAGGCTTCGGATGCTATTAGGGGAGCTGGAATCGACTCTCGTCTTTGAGGTTTCCCCTGGCGGCTTTGTGGGAGGAACACTCGATGCGCTCTCCAAATATGGGCGAGATCAGCTCGGCTTCGCCTTTGACAAAATCGCGGTGATGGTAGTGGTGGAACTTTTCGATATTCCGATCATTCGGATCTCTTCTTTCGCTCCAAATCGCAATGATCCCTTGGGAAGGCGAGTTGCTGGTCACCGTGAATTGCATAATCGTCATACACATTGTTGAATCGTCGTTGTCTTGTCCAATGATACGACTGCAGTCTGCAAGCTTTTCTCAACTTCCAAAGGGTCTTCAAATTTTCATGATGCCAATATTAGCTGCATTTTTTCATCAAGAACAATGTTATACCCGCAAGGGGGTCGGTTTAACATATATCTTATTTATTGTGATCGTTTACCAATAAAGAGTTAGACTGAAGGGAATTCTGCAATATTAAGGATGAATAGTTAAACAAATAGTAATAAAGTGTGTTACGATGTCCAGTTCTGCTGGTTTTTATTATTTGTGGGCGAGTCTGATTAAAAGCCAACCAATAAACTTGATGTTCGAATGAAGGCTGTCGTTGAATTCCAAATGCTAACTGCGATATACGAAAATTTATGATTTTGTTCTTCCCTGGTTTGCCTTCGAGTGGTGGCAATCAAACCTGCTCTTTTGACAAACCAAGATGAATCAATTGACCCCACACATAACATACGTCCGGAAAAATGTTCTAAGCCACTTTTCTCGATATTTCGAATAATTTTGAGTCTACCATTATCCAAAACTCGAAAAAACAAAAAAAAAAAAAAAAATGTTTTCACAAAAACAAAGCTTCGTCTTTGTCGTAGCATAATGACAACTAACTAAACTATTGCAAAACGTGTGCTTCTTTTCAGACCTCGTAGGCTCATTAGTCACGTTTCGCATTGTGTATTCCCGCGCGAATTCTTTGATAAACAGAAGCACCTCTTCTGCGAAGTTTTATCTTCGCTCTCAAGTAGAGATGAGGTTTAGCTCTTAAAAGAGGCTCCTACGCCAATGTAGGAAAGGCATCGAGCCTTTTGCTCGCAAGCAGCAGCAACAGCGTCGTACCCCTGCAGCCCGTGAACTCGTAGTCCTTGTTGTATATCCTGCAGTAGGTAGTAGAGTGTACGAGGCGACGGTGGCAGCGGCGGCGGCGGCGGCGGCAGTTAGCACGCCTCCCTCTCGTCGCTCCTTACTCGCTCTCTTCTCTCGGTCACCCTCGCGGCTCTCTCTTCCTCTTATTCACTCTTCGGCCTCTCTCGTTTATTTTTCTCTCCCGCCTGCCCCTTGTTAGCAGCCGTTACCTCTCCCGCGGGTGGAGCCGGTGTGCCATGTCGGGCTGACGTTGCTGCGCGGAGAGCCCGGAACTCGAAGCGGCGAAACACCGAACGCTCCGAAACGCCCTCCGAAACTCGTCCAGCACGCCAACATCACGAACTTTATAAATCTGGTGTGATGGGAGATGAAGACTTAAACCTACTACATCCAAGCATACATCATATGTATACACATACATACGTGAGGGAAGGGAAGACGCCTCGAGAATGAAAGTTTCGTCGCGCGACTTTTTGCTACTCGACTTAAGAATGTCTCTGCAATGATAGATATTCGTGTATGTCGAAAAAAGCCGCAGAAAAGGACGGGCATGCACGCAAATTTAGCCAAAGCTTCATGTCGTTGTTGTTGTTTCTTTTTTTTTTTCTTCACGAGTAAGGGCTTTTTGGTGGTCGTAGTGTTTTTATTCCATGTAATAAGCTCTTCGGGTGTTTACTTTTCTTCTGATACGGTCTTACAGTTAATATATAATGCATTGCTCTTTTACATCGCTTTTGTACTATTCCTTGGGTCCTTGGCCCTACTTTATTATTGGCCTTCACAATCTTTGGAATTCTCTCATGTAATTTTACACAGATCCACACTTGGTTTGAGCTCGCAGGGATATTTCCTTTTTTTTTAACACATTTTCCTAAGGAAACTAGGAAAAACGAAGGTGAATCTAAATTGGAGAGATGTTAAATAATGTGGCAAAAATGTAGAGATTTCTTTATAGAAACACCATACGCTTTAATTGCGAGTGAATCATTACAGTTTTTTGGCCGTGTAATTTGTAATTATTGATCGAATTTGATCAGTAGCTAATTTTGTTTGTTGATACCCGTTTTACAAAGTCATTGGGTAATTCTGAGCGTTTTACTTACTAATTAGGGTTTAAACTCAGCTAACTTTATTACCTTGTTTTTCTTTCATAAACAAATGGTGATTATTTGTGTCTAAGTATCGTCTCAAACTTTTACCAATAAAGTTGTGCAGTATCTATTAAGGAATGGATAGAGCGATAATTTCTTAACATTGACCGCAAATTACGAATTTGACTATAAAAAACCTGAGAATAATATCGCCCAAGTTTTTAGCGTAAACTTAATTATAGTTCCGTAACTTAATTCCTGTGAATTTTCATAGACATTCAGAAGGATTTCTTCAATTCAGATCCAATTTTGATTATACCAGTTTCCCCTTGAAAACGTGTACAAATAATATTTTGAATTTTTGGTTGCGATTGGTCTGATTGACGATGCCTTCTTAACCGAGGAAAAAAAACTTCAAATAAATGGGATGTCTTAGGAGCGGGACATTTTTTTACCTATTGTTCTTTCAAAGCCAGATTTATGAAAAAGTAATTTGTAATTTTCCTATTTAACCTTTCCCTTATGTGAAGAAAGCTGTACTGAAGATGAAAAATGATGAGGTATCAATGTGCCTCGATTTTTTGAACTATGTAAAACAAAGCTTCAATTAATAAGGTATTTCATATTGTCCATAAACTGAATACTTAGCACCCGAATTATTTTACAGGAGTTGCAATGAATTGAATTGTACGTCTCTTCGTTCTTTTCGGTGTCTACTAATGTACAGTTTTATTAATAAACTCGATAGTTCGGCTTTCCATTTCTTTATCAACGCAAAGGAAGCGGCATTCGTCGCTGCAGAGACTCGAGAGTGAAGTAGTGGTGATACTGCTGCTGCTGCTGCCGCTTCTTCTTCTTCTTCTTCTTCTTCTTCTTCACCCGTTGGACCTTGAATGCCACGGTCTTAGCAATTTCAATGATACGCGCGATAAGTGGCGTACAAAGCCCCACTCGCCACGCTCGGTGCTCTCGCATATTCAGCGAGTTACTACCTATGCACTGTTGTACGTTGGTACACCTCGCGGAGGAGAGTCTGGCGCTGGTGTTGCTGCTAGTAATACTGCACGAGGTTCGAGCGTGGAGAACTGGTCTCTCCACTCGAGCTCGCGCGGGACGCTTAAAGTATAATTTATCAAGCGCCTGTCGCGGCTCGTTAGTTATAACGGGGCCCGATCACGAGTTCGCTCTCGGCCGAATATACTCGACCAACACTCGAATCAACTCAACAAGAAGCTTCGTTAGAAAGATGCAGAAAAAAATGTTAGAAAATAAATAAGCGCGTAATTAAAATTACTGTTTTAAACATCCTTCACGAGCGTCGGGGTTTTACTTTTTTAATTGTGTAAAATACCATTTCAATAATTCTACTTTTTATTTCAGAGCCGTTTGAATTATCAGTAAATTGTTACTTACGATTGTGTATTTTTTATGATGAATTGGTTAAGGCGATTCGTAGTATCCACTATTTATCGCAAATACGCTACAAATATACTTAAAATTCTGCAGGGATGTAATAAAAATCTTCACATTTCGACGAACTTGTCTTTAACTTGTAAAAACACTTTGAAATAGAATAACAACATATTGAAATAGAATTAAGCAACAAATACATGCTGAAGAAAATCATATAGCACTTGTATGCGTTAATAGAGATCTTTGACGAGATATTTCCAATTTCATATGTAAACATTGTGGCGTAACACATGTTCTCACAGCATACAAACGCCAACTAAATATAAATCGTAGATCAAACGTGAGACTACACGATGCATAAACGATGGAGATGTTGTCGGAATTACTGACGTAGAATGTCGGATTTATTAGGTTTCTATAATCTTATCAGTATTATACGTCTGTCAATCGATACACTTTGATATTAGATTTTGAACGATCGAAGAGAGAGAGAGAGTACAAAACTTTGATTTATTTTTCTTAAAAATGCAATAAAATAAAATTGCGATAGTATGTTATGCTACAATGGAAGGAAGTGCGTGATTTTTGCCAAAGGCAAAAAATACTTTCTGATTTTTTAATTATCAATGATAAATTATTTTAATCAGGGCATATAAAAATCACGATTCCATTCAAAGTTTCTTAAAGGCTTAAAGAAAATTGTCACCTTTGAACGGGATGAAGCCTTGACATAAAAAAATATAAAACGACGAGAAACAAAGATACAAAAATATAATACAATATTAAAAGTATTTGTCGTTAGACAATAATAATGAAAATTGTGCGATTTAAAGAATGGGTATTTAAGGATGTATTTGTTGTATTACGAAGCTAAGCAAAGTACCGATGTGGTATTATTGAGCGATTGGATGTGCAAGAGGCAAGCCCGGTGGCATTCCTGGACTGATTTATCAGCCTCCTCGGCTTCGATAGCCCAAATTCAACGCCTCGCCAGTGTTATATATTCAACTTTTGTTCTATTTTTTTTTTTTTTGCGGCGCGAGAACCGGATGAACGAGCATCAGTGTAGGCCATTGGACGGTGGGCAGGCTCGGGGCACTTTGGTGAAGAACAAGTCGGCTGGTCGAAGCTCTCTCGCGTATAGAATTCGTCGAGCCCGCGAAGAGTAGTTAGAACAGAGAGAAAGAAGGATGCGAATGGCAAAACGCGAGAGGAGCCATCGCACGAGTAAATAGAGAGCCAACAGTGGGAAATAAACTGAAAGCGAGAATACGAGTTTCTCGGAAGATCTCTCTCATTGATTAAAATCGAGACTGCGCGGAGAAAACGATTATGCTGAACCAGCTAATTTTTCGCCACTGCTTACAGGTACAGAGCAACATTTTTTTTCCTAAGCCAGAAAATCGTTTTGGCAATCTAACAAATGGTTTTCATTGATATGTTACCGAACTGTTTGGCTGAGGTTTATAAATATAATAAATTAGGTTTCTAGACAATTTCAACCGCCGATTTGGCGATTTGCGGAAAATTTACTGAAAATAATTTACCAAAACACAATTTACCGGAAGTAAATTTTATCGAAACTACAATTACTATTATTTCGTTCTTATTAAAGTTTTGGTGGGAATATACGTGTGAACCATTCTAAAGGAGTTTATTTGATTTTTTATCATATAATTAATGTATAAATGAAGTGGACGCTAACACGGAATAATAAACCTTGCACAATGCTTCCTCATTAAATTTTGCTCTTTACATAGCTACCTCTACGAGGAAGTATTGTAACTGATTTTGGCTTCTTCACAGAAGAAGCTTTGTCAAGAGCAAAATTTAATGAGGAAGCAATGTGCAAGGTTCTACTCTGCATCCTTGTTTTGAATAAATATATAAATCACTGGCACATCTCATTTTTATTAGGCACAAACTTTCACAACCAAATTTGGTACACAGTAAGACTGTACGTTATTTTTCGTTTGTAGAAGATTTCAGTTGATTTGCTGAGATTCGACGTGATTTATAGCAAAATTTTGATTTTTTACAAAAATTCAAAATTCTATCAAATCCGAACCGCTTTACCGATTTTGTCGAAATTCAATACAAACATCATTTAACGTATCTCTAGTTATAAAGAACTATTTAGCCATATCGACGAACTTTTACGAAAGTTAGAGTATACGACATTTTTCTCAAAAATTAAAAATTCTATAAAATCAGTATACATAGACATATTTTCTCAAAAATTGCAGAAATTGAAGAGGAATTAATACTCTACTTGCGTGCCAAATTTGAGCTCGATCGATCGTGCCATTCGCGAGTTATCGACGATTGAATTTTCGGTCCCTGAAACACACACACACACACACACACACACACACATACGGACACATTTTCTAAACCATTTTTCTCTACGTTTCAGGTGATTCTAAGCATACTGACATTAAAATCTCGAAAAAATTTTTTTCACGAAAACAAAGCTGCCTCTAGAGGAAGCAAACATTATGTTTGTGCAGCAGGGGAGGGGGAGGGGGGGGGGGGCTCCGCCCCGTTAACCTCCCACCGGGGCTTCGCCCCTGGACCCCACCGGCCCATCGCCCGTGCTCCACCCCCCTGGGACTTGACTCCTGCACTACTAACTTATTCAGAACTTCGCTATGTACACGACATGCAGCGAATACCCTGGTTTCAAATAATTCCCGCTTCAATTCTACGTAACAATAATAACAAAAAGCTGTTACAAATTTTATATACATACATTGCAAACGAACAATTGCACTTGAGCTGAATCAAGAATTAGAAGTTATTCATTGGTTAAGTAATTTTGACATTATTGTTCCACAAAATTAATGTTCTTGGGAAATGGAGTAAAGATGATTTTTTTCAGATCTTTATCCCATTCGAACTGCGCGAAATAGTACTTTCGGTAAATTGTACTTCCCGTAAATTGTACTTTCGGTGAATTGTGCTTTCGGTAAATTGAATTGTTGGTGATTTGTAGTTTCGGTAAACTATTTCCAGTAAATTTTCCGCAGTAACATATGTCTTGGCAATTCTGTGACGATGAATTCATAATTCCTATAGAGGAATAAAAGTTCTGCATATGAATGCACAAATGGCCCAACTCATATTAAGAATTTAACTGGAATTTTACAATTCCACGAGATTACTACACAAATGTTGTGATTTTCACTAAAATGTTTCATAAATTAATTTTCAAGTAGATAATAATACGGTACTATTGTTCATTTTAATGCGAATGTTATACTTATCATTATTTCACATGCCAATTTTGTAAATTTCATGTTATGCCTCACAGTGAATTTACAATATTTTTTAAAAGTGTATATCAGAAGTCTAAACAAAAAGTGTTTTCTGGACTTCTCAAATATAATAAATTGTTATGCTGAGTTTATATAATTAATAAATAGCGTTGCATGTTTTCGCAATATTGGCAAAAAAAATCGTTCAGCTAACAAAGTAAATTTTTTAGAGTGCCCGTAAATAAATTTTTCAACCTCGCTCTACGCTCATGTTAATGTATACCCACATTGTCACGAGTTATAACGTATAATTGAGGGTTTGATTTAGCAATCGAGTTACGAGTCTCATTGTATTGTGGGTGTTGAATGCCGGGGTGAGAAATTGACGTGTCTGCACGCGGGGAGACGCCACAACACGCGCAGGGGCGTGTAACTACGAGCTCATTCGCGTCACTGACCCTTCTATATTCTCAACCTAGCTTTACTTGACCCTGAGGGTTCGCTCCCTATATCGCTCTAAATTTGCGGCAATCTTGTGGCGTTCGTTCACACGCAGATAAATTATATCAATACCTAGTTAACAGAAGTAACACAGTCATTACTGTAATGTAACAATTTCCGGTTCAGCAATGCATTTGTTACATAAAAAGATTGTTATTTAACAGTTAAATTGCTGAATACATAAATTGTTGCTTTGTGCTTACTGGGTAAAGCTGTATCTCTCTACTTGCTGTAGAATTGCAATAATATTTTCTTTTTTCCATTTTTTTTTTTGTATTGACACCTCAGGGTTGTTACTTTTGTGGAAAACTCGGACGCACCGAAAAAATAAATGGCAAATTTGTATTTATATATAGCTAGTCAATGTATATCGGTGTAACATCTAAAAAAAGGATATAAAGTAGGATTTTGCATATTGCTTCCTCATGATCATTAATTTTTTACAAATCTACTTCTATTACGACGTAAGCACTGCGAGAAAATTATGATATTCCTAATTATAAAATGTTCATTTTGCTTCCTGAAGAATTTTTCTATTAATTTAAATAAAATTGTATTCTCCAGATTTTTATGCCATTGTGTTCAGAACATTCCAAAAAGCCAAGAAAACACATTTAGAAAAATGTCTGTCCGTGCGTGTGTGCATGTACAGATCATTAAACGTTCATAATTTGAGAACGGTTTGAGATATCAAACTAAGACTTATACCACACGTTGAAGGATTGAATTCCTTTATTTGGTTAAATTTTTAGTAAAATCTATGCAGTCTCTTGTTTTTTACAGCATTTTGAATTTTCCGGAAATTCTCTGAGCGCTCTCTAATCCTCGTATTTTTTTGAGATATCGATCTGAAATTTGGTAAAAAGTTGAACTGTCGTGATCCAAAGATCGGTATTGAATTTGGGGAAAATTGGTACAGCGGTTCAAATTTAATGCGATTTTCAATTTTCTCGAAATTCTCTGTACGCTCTCGGTCACATTAGCCTAAAATTTCGAGCAAACATTGTTTATCATTGAACAAAGTTCGGGATTGAATTTGGCGTCAATCCTTCCAGTGGTTAAAATTTTATGATATTTTGAATATTTCGAAAAAGTTGAAATTTCGAACAATCATAGGTTTTCATTTTGCATCTCAACGCAACACTACAAAAAGCTTTTTTGTTTAACAAAGGTGGTAGATTATATTTAGCGTAAATTCGTTCGATTGATCGATTGAGTTGATTCACGACCCAAACTAATGAATCCCAAAACAAAGGTTCTTGAGAAAGTCGAGATAGTGATAAATGTACTTTGATACAATCAGAGTAGATCACACTGCGACAAAAGGAAGAGAGAGCAAGCAATATGCCAATGTAGTTGGCAGCTTCTTTTTTAATTCGAGGAGTGAAGGTTGATAATTTCGTACGTAAAAAAATCGAAAATACATTTTTCAATGAAATTCCCCATAGTAAGAGTTTCGCTCTACGAAACAAGGATGCTTAAGAGTTTCATTGGAATATAAATAAAGCTTTAATCGTGGTATCGGAGAATCGCCTCCACGGCAGGTCGTTACGTTCGTTCCAGCAAGAGCAATGGCAGTGGCAGCTAGGACGCCTTGCGTAGTTCCGAAAATACACAAGGGTCCGTATTATGTGCTCTCCCGGAGATAAGGGGAAGGTTGCGCGGGCGCGCGGTTTAACACTAAAAAACGTAGACGTGTATGTACATACATACGTAGAGTATATTCCGCGCGCGAGACGTCGAGGGCATCAAGCTCTTTGTGGTAACGGTTTGACGCTCCTGCGACCCACGCGCAAACCCACGTGCGTTCTTCCCGTGTGTGCAAAGCTCACCTATATCAGGTCGTCCGCATATACACGACTGTAATAATATGTTAAAATACTATTCTAGACGTTGACCGGTAATTTTAACGAGGTCTGAACATAATTTCAGATGCGCTTAACGAACACTCCACTATTGACTTCCTTCCCCGACTCCCGGCGAAGAGATTTCTTGAAACGCATTATAAAAAGCCGGGAAAAAAATTGGCGAAATATTTTCGCGTAGCTTCCTCAGTTTTTTTTTTCTGTTCTCTTTTTTTACTGTATAATACACACTCTAAAGAGAAAAATATTTCTTCGTGAAATAAAAAATCAGCAATCTTTTTCAGACGCGGGTATTTAATTTTGATAAATAAATACATATGATATAAAATTGATGTTTCTTCACAAAAATATTTGTTTTCTAGCAAGTCGATATTGATAGAATATTTTTCAAATCATTAGCAATGTTGATAATTTTGCAAAGACCGCTTGAAACTTTGCCTATGTAATATCTGCATAATAATGAATTATAAATTCTGAAAATCCATTGGACAATCTCGCTTGCGCTTCGAAAAACGAACTTGAGTCCACAAATTTTCATAAGTTCCTTTTCAAATTCATGGCCGTTAGAAAACCCGGTTCTCGAAATTTGCGAAAAAACACGATGATGCAAGTGCCAAGAGAATTGCACGTTCACGGTCTGCGTTTTCGCATAATATCTCCGCGCATTGTGCGATTTCTCATCTGGAAATAGTGCCTCTCGTATTCGTCCCATTAAAGAAGTGCAGGGAAGCTCGGTTATCGCGCGCCAACGAAAAGTATGCACTCCAGATAGATAAAGGAAAAAAAAACAATGTAAAAAAATATAATTAAACAGAATGCGATACGGGAACAAAGCGTTTCTTTGATAACAAAAATAAGGTATCCTTCGTATCAGCAGGAAGCAGATAATATTAGCATAAAGCGCAAGCAAATTTATATGATATGTTTTCCGTATTAATTGCTGAGTAGACTCTAAGAGTGGCTCTAGTGATTTTTTTAGTAAACACAAAAGCAGTTGACGAAGATATCACATACGTGATTAGGAATGTAAATTCCATTGTTTTTCAGATACATTTTTTTAGATACTTTATTCGTTCGACTACAAACGGCAATTCTTGCACTATAATCAATTACAAATGTTCTACACTGTTAGAAAATAGTGGAAGTTTTTATTCAAGAAATGGTAAATTTAATGTAATAAAGATTTAATGCACTTTTCTAGTAAAATTAAAGGACTTTTACTTAAAGGACTAAAAATCTTCCAGTACCTTTGCAGATAATTTCAAGTAGATTTTTTGAACAGAGTACAAACTCGGGTCAACGATATTTTAAAAATATCCCATAACCTTTTTTTTCCAATCAAGCACAAGATGAAAATCTCTAAGATTGTCAACAAAAAAGTACTTGATATTTTTGAAAATTGTGTGCCTGGTTAAAACTTGGCTTCTCTTGCCCCCCCCTTAATACCTATTTTCGTTATTTTTCTTGGGATCTCGTTGGCTCGGCACGCGTACGAGTGTGCAATTAATTATAAGCTGCGTGAGGCTTCGCTGTACGTGCTCGAAATCTCCATGCGGACCAACCACCACCACCAGCAGCAGCAGCAGCTAGCTCTCCGAGAGAGGCTGCGTTTTTAATTCCCTTGTTAGGAGATGGAGGTTGATGTATTTTATAGCAGCGAGTGGAGAAGGAAGGAGCGCTAGAAAGGTATAGAGAGGGTGGCGAGAGAGTTTACTGCGCGTTCACCATAACGCAGGACGCTAGCAGGACGAGAAGACGATGGAAAGAAGAGGGTCTACATTCCTGAGGTTTCGTTCGAGCCCGGCTCCCCCTCGACCCTTTCTCTTTCTCCTGCCCGCATCGTTTCGTCTTTCTTCTTCTTCATCTCACGTCGTTCGTTCTCTCGCAAGGTCCCTGACCATGCTAGAGAAACGAACGCACCGACCGTGCATTGTGTTTTTCCCTTGACTCGGCCCTTGCCCGCTTACATATACCGCTCTCTCTCTCTCTCTCTCTCTCTCTCTCTCTCTCTCTTCACTATATGTATAGTATTACGCGCGCTAACCAAGCAGCGCCGAGGAAACGCTATAAGGCCACTGCCCATCTTGTCTCGCTAACCATTATAGACGCTCCGTATGGACCGTCGATGGATCGGTGCATCGAGAGGAATGGTCATAGGGACAAAGCGCATTAAGCTGTGATATATGTTATTATACACACTCGATAATGTTCTAGTTAGTTTATTTATTTCAGTACACACAGTTTCTCAAGCTTTCTGCAAGCCCATCAATTTTTCTTTCAACTATCTTAACAATGTTCTATTTTTATCAGTACAATAGACCGGCACGATTAATGTGAATCCTAGCAAATAATGAATACGATTTTGCAACGAAATCTTAGAATTGGCTTTATTTTACCAGTAGAATCTCATTTGTATGTTTAATTGAAATTTACGAATTTCTAAAGGTTACAAAGTAATATAAGAGCAATCATTTGTAATCTAGTGGGTAACTTTTGAAAAATGTCTCTTTGTAAGTCGCAATTTCTTCAGATTTCGTTTACATAATTGAGACATTATGGGGCATTAAATATTAAATTCTCGGTACTCCTTAAGTAGCTTTAAAGGCTTCCGGTTTTTACAGTGTGAGTGTATATGTATATACATAAATATATGAGTGTATATGTGCATATACACTCTATAATACTCGCAGAGTTCGGTGCATCATGAATTGATAGTGTAAATCTAAAAAGTGGAGGCTGCGAGATGAGAGATTCGTCCGATTCTCCCCCGCACTCCAATTTCCTTAACGTCGAGACGCACCGGCTGTACAAACGTACACAATATGTTCTATAAATACGCTACGGCTTTCCGGCAAAAGCCATACAACTTAAAACCATTTTGAATTCACTATGTAAATGAAAAAACTGCTTAAATACACTAAGCAATGTCGATAATATAAATAAATAAAACATACTCATATATTATGAAATATTAGGAGAAAATATTTTAAAAATCTAAATGATAAGAGTTATAATAATAATAATAATATTGCGAAATACTAATTCAAAAGTTGCTTGCACTGTTTATTTTGCTAAAAAAATCGCAATGTAAACACAGTAGAGCATGAATTGTTTCGATATCAACAATTGTCAGTGTTTACTCAAATGAGAGAGTTAAAATAAAAAATGATAAATATGAGGTGGAAAATTTGGAGATGGTAAATAAATGAGTTGCAAAAGGACTCACCATCGCTGGAGGCAATACTGCACAAAATGCAAGCAGCCAATAAAGTGGAAAATGTGGGCAATGCCATCCTAAGACTAGCGGAAAATCTTTGGCTCGCACATTTCGGTGTTAAAAGAATCACGGGCTCGAGTGGGACTTGCGCGCCGATCACCAGGACGCACTATCACCACCGTCGATTCAGCATAACCCTCACTAAATTTCGCAGAGCCTCAAACGGGCGAACGAGGCTCGCACGACAAAAATCCACATGCAACCCACGCCTCGGAGCTTTCACACGCCGATTATTCAAGCGTCAGCACCCAAAGCCATGCTCAAACCAACTAAAGATACAGACGCAGGGATACAGATTGAGTGGGCGTAGATCTTTCGATCCAGTCACGCCGGGATTCGACGTTCCGCGCATGCGCTGCCATCCGCTACTCACTTTCCCGCGGTTTTAATTCAAAGTTCATCCACGAGGTTTCCGAGTTTAAAATGTTTTTTTTTCTTTCTTGTTTTAATCAAAAGTTGATTTTTTTATTTCTACGTCATGGCCTTCCGGAAAGCAATAAGAAGGTGGAATGTATGGATTTCTTTTAAATTCCAAACGGAAATTATCTGCAAGAAAAGAAAATTTATTTAATTTTTTTTTTTTTGCAAAGTTGTTTTTCACTTTAGTTTTCGATTATCTTGTTTCGATTATCTGTTTATGATTATCTTGTGTAATGTACACTGCAAAAAAAGAGCGGAAGTTTTGATTCATAAACTCGTCGATTAAATTTAATGTACAATTGTGTGATATAAAATTAAGGTACCTTTTGCAATGAAATTATAAAAATTACATTATCAATAATAAATTTGACTTTACACTTGTACAGTAAATCTCGTGTACCAGTTTATGAATAAGACTTTCAGCATTTTTTTCTCAGTGTAAACAAACGTACACCGGTGAAAAGGATTGTAAATTCACTGTGACGAGTAATATGAAATTTACAAAGCTGGTGTGTGAAATAATGATTAGCATAAGATGCACACTAAAGATAATAAATTATCTGTCGATCCCGACTGTAATTGTATAAATTCGAACATTATTTTCATCGTAGGTGGCTTTTAATTTTATAATAAATATATGGACGAAATTTACAGGCGACATTTGGGGGAAAAACAATCAGAATATACACTCGGCAACAAAATTTTTCATCGGAAAATTGCCATTTTTCAAATGCTTGTAGCTCGGTCAATTTTCATCGTGTTGAGGTAATTTTTTTTATTTTGTAGGGAATTATGTGTACTTTTAGTAAATAATGATGTCCAGTAGCTGCGAGATAATGCCACATTGCTATGTCTTAATCAGGCCGACAAATTTTTTTTCTTGTCCGATGATATGAGTAACGGTCTTAAGACGAATTTAGCAATCACTGACTTCGTCTTAAAATCAAATTAATTTTTTTCTTGTCTTTGTTTAAGTGGAGTTGACCTTGATGTAGCTTCAGCGCCTCCACTGATAAGAAATAGAGTGGTCCATTCACAGAGTTGCAAATCTTTATTAATTCATGAGGTATAGTGTTCAGAACAATTTGTTTCATGATTGCAATTTCACAATAACAATGTGTAGTAATTATAAAATAGTGTAATTACTTTTTTAATGCATTAATTATTTTTTCCCATTTTTTCAAATAGATTACTGCGAATTTTTATTGAAAAATAATCATTTTTCCAGCTATTTAAAAGTTAAGGCATTTTATTATAATCGCTAAATATAATTATTATGAAATCATGATTAGAAAAAAAATATGTACGGTAAACCATATCTCATGGATTAACCGGGATTTACAACTCTGGTGTAGTATGACGGCCTTTTCGAACACTGAAATTTTTGTCCAAAATATTTTTCGATATTATCAATAATTTAAGTGCTATCGCTCTGTAACACTTTATGTACCTCACCCTGCATATTGTGAATATACATATTCAACAGATTACATAAAAATATGATCATTGTTTAAACAATAATTTCTGATGAAAAAATTAACTTTTTAATATTTACCACATAAAATAAATGTTTCGGAGTATCGTTAATCAACGAAAAATAAATTAACGTCGTCGAGGTAAGATAGTCGATAATAAAAATGGTGTAGATAAGTCTTTTATTTTCATATACAATATAGTTTTTAAAATACATCGAAATATACGATTTTCCAATCGCAGTACGTATTCCCGTCTCAATGTTTTGCGATAAAAAAATGTAGTGCAAATGCAGACTTGTAATTTTGTTCAGTGGGTAAGATCGTCGCGTCACTTGTTACAATGACATTATATATATTATTATTAATTATTACTAATAACGCTATACTCTATGGTAAATGGAATTTTTTTGCGAATGATTTATGATAATATAAAGAGTCTGCCTCGTGGCAAGAGGAAACCAAATTATGGAATAACAATCTAAAAAAAAAACAATACAATTTATTGTACGTCGCTTACGAACGATTGTGATAGATGACATAGGACATAGTCGAATACTGAATCAGTGACAATGGCGCACACGTGGACTTTCAGATATATTAATTATTCTTTTCTCATCATTTTTATATCGTTTTTTTTTTTAGCTGATTTCAACATCGAACATCCTGACATCACGTTGATTATTAATTTATATTAATAATACTCTAACTAAACCGCTCAATCGCGCGGTTCTCACGCGGCTTAGGACATGAAAACGTCGTCGCAGACTTTAATATACTATAATAGTGTCTTTTGTAATGTGTTTTTATCAAAAATTGCGCGGGCATGCATTTGCAGCGCTCCACACCCTCATCGGACGAGCAATTATTGTATCTAATTATATTTTATGTTATTTTATGTTTACGAATAATGCGCGCCCTACTACAGAAATTTTTGGAAAATCATATCACACAGATATAATTTTCTTGTTTTCTTTTTTTTCAACACTTTGAACACCTAAACATCGGTAAATACGGATGGATCACGACGCTGGTTTAAATCGGTAAATGTTCATTTTTTTCCTTCCAGTAGTGTCGAGAGTTATTGTTTTTAATTTACACTTTACTGCTATGTATTCCAATACGAAAATTACAAATAGATATTTAAGCCGCAACCACGCTACGAGGATGTGAAACAATATATTTTGGCACGATGTTTTCTAGTGTAGAGACATCTCGAATTTCTTCTATCAATTTATAAGTTTTTCGAATCGCTAACGAACATCATATCGTCATCGTAAATGCTAATAAAAGACAATTTGTCGATTCCGAACAAAGTGCTTAAATGATCTATCGAAGCGTTTCACTTTTCTCGTGGACAACTTTTATCCTTTTTAGTTTTTCAAATAACAGTCACGCAATTCGAGCCCCATTTACAGAATTTGGGTTTGTTTTTTTCCGATGATTATGAACAATTGGTCATAAAATTACAGACTTTTCACTGATTTCTGTTTTTTTTTTCTGTGCTATCGTACTTGAACGTTTTTACGGTAGTTTTGTAGAAATTAATTTGAGATATGTTGATATGGGCTTCTATAGTCTCAAAAAATGCTTCCACTAGGCAGTAAATCCTCATACCAATTAAAATAGAGCGGGCGTTTATAGATAAAAATAATACAAAAAGAACATTAATTAAACAAAAGCTTTTCAATTAATTCTTGGTTGCAGATATATTTTTAGTCCTCTCGCGCATTAGTAGAGGTCGTAACTAATAAGATGAAGTCATGGAATTATAAGGCTTGTACACTTTAGCAGCGCGATTAAACAAATTAGAACAAATGTTCCATATACGAGAGCATCAACAAAAGGCTAATTTATCGAGAGTTATAGCTTATTATTTCGGCTCAAACGTCTTAGCCAAACAGAACGGTCTATCTCAGTTTTTTTTCTAAGCCTAAGGCCAACACAGCGGGTATACATCCTGGATTATTTGGCGTGACATTGATTCAGAATTACATTCACGTTAAACTTTGATAAATTCGCATGATATAATTTGCATCGAAATTCGTATAGTTCATGAATGCCAGTGAATAAACTCGTTCTGACGATTATCAAGTTATATTTTTTAAATATCTTCCCTTTACTTTTATTTTTATTTTTTCAAGTATTAAAGCGAGGTATCGGAGCACAATTTTCCAAAAATACGTAAATTTTTTTATCACCAAAAGTCTGGTCTATAATGGAACAAATAATTTTTCAGGCAAAAAAAATCCGAATCGCACTGAATTTTTTCGTCGAATACTCAGATACCTTTCCTTCAAATATTAAATAAAATATTGATAGCTTTTAAAAAAATGAGTTTTTAATCGACATAAATGTTAATTCACTGGCCCTCTACCTTTATAGTATGTCTGTAGCGATTGTTAATCCATTAATACAAAGATATCGATAGTTTTTATGTAATATCGTTAAATGAATACTTGAATACAAATTTATCGATCATCAGATCATTCTGGCATATGAGGAGAGTAGCTTCTGTAGAACTGACACTCGCATTCCGTGCATTTCACCGCACATGAACTCACTGACTGATCTAAAACTTTGGCATACATATATAGATATATATATTTTTTGGACCGCAGGTCATCTTAAGCTCGTATCGTTATCATGAAATTCGAGCTTTCATGCTCTTCGTTAGCTGATTGAGACCTTCGGGTTCTCTCGATCATAACTTCATTTTTTTCGCAAAGATGGCTTAAAATTGGTACATTATTTCCATAATATACTAATAGTTGTAGTAGAAGTAATATTATTAATAGTATAGCAATAGTAGTGTATTATGAATGACTTTAAATAAAATAACTATTGTCGCCGTCTCGTCTGGTTTCACTTGGAAGATGAATTACGGAAAAAAATCTATCACGCTTTCGCTAACGTTAAATAAATTAACGCTGTTCCATGCAATTAAATAAGGCGATAATAATGGTAATAATAATGATAATAATATCCTCGTTTATGCCCGCCGGCATCCGGCAAATTTACCATGTATGGTCCTGGCTCATTCCTAAGAGGCCAACAAATCTATAATTCACGTAGGATCAATTCGTCGTATTAGCTATATATATATATATGTATGTGTATATGTATATATATATAATATATAATAACGAAAGGATTCTCAGCCGCCGCCCAAGTCTAGGAACCGTCAGTTGGGTTCGTTAGTATCGCTTAATCCAATATTTGGCATTTTGTTTAATATTTCATCGTCGTTTAATTAGTAATAAAATCTCAGCTAGGGTATAACTGAAAGTCCCTCGAAATTGCTAGATAATCTACGCGTTATTTATACATGAAAAAATGCATTACAAACGTTAGAATTCGTTAGCATCACAGAGATTCGGTGAAAATTAATTTGAAATAAGGTCGAAACATTCGCGAGGCTTTCTACGAATGCGGCAACGAGTACGGTGATGAATTATATACTGCTGGTAGTACATGTATGATGACCAAGTTTCTTTGTATACTTAGTTTTACAATGATTTACGACCTAATACTAGTGATATGCGAAGCATTCGATACTCTTAAATATGTTTTGTATAGATACCGGATAATAGATGTTGCGCCGAAATAAATAACAGTAGATTAAGGCGTTTGCAGTGTTGCAGCACGAGTACAATTCATTGCTGAATTGGCGTAAAACTTTTGAAGAATCTTTCGTAGGTAATTAGCAAGGAATAATTTGCAATAACGATTTTACTTATTTTTTCAGCAGCGAATTCGAATACTGCAGTTCTGTGGTCGCCTTAATTAATAACGTGTCATCATCACGCCTGTTTCTCGTGTGATTATTAATTAAAACTGTATAACGGTTCTTTGGTGCAAGCTAAGAAGATCTATTACGATTGGCTGGTTTAGTTAATTTTGCCAAATGCCAAACTGCTTTTGTATCGAGACTAATCTAACTGCCCAAAGGATTTGTAGCTGCATGGCTTCGTTCGGAATAAACTGTACGTCTCGTTGGTGGCTCACGGAATTTACCGAACACGATGGCTAGTCTGCTGATTTTTACGTTTTTTCTTTTTTTTTTGTTTCTCATCGAATATAGTCGCACAAGGAAACAATTCGCATCATTCGAGCATCACTCGCACAAGAGCATTTGGTTTAAAAGAACCAACATCAAAATTACAATTAGCTTCGACAATAAATCACAAGTGTTTTTCACATAGTACAACTCAAGGAATCCGAAGCATGCACTGTGCAATAATTATTTACAATTCTCTAAGAAATTCACGTTACTGCTTAACGTCCGCCATACTTTTCGCTTTTTTTCTTTTTCGGTCCTTCTATTCATTTTCGACTCTCACTTGTATAATAGCTACCTAGCAATTATCAAACGCACGCCCTTCGCTTCCTCATATAATGACCATAATGATTACCTTAAAAAAATAAATATAACGTAGATCTCGAAATAAAATATACGCGATAAACTCGTCTGTCTCTTTTTCAAAGTTTTTTCGATAATACTATAGGTGTAAAGAAGTTGGCAAAAAAGCAGAGTTTGTCGTGATTCTTGCGAAAATCTCGTGAACTCGTGCTCCGCGAATTCGTGGGATGTAAAAGTAGTTAAAAATATTTATTCTTTGCCTATTTAGCTCCGAGTTAATCGATTAGTTATTATCTTGGAAATCATCGATAATCAAAATAATGCGAATTCGAATATTCGATTTCATTTTAACGTAGCTGCATTTTGAGAAATGCAAAATAACTTTTTCATGTTAAAAAAAAATTTTTAAAACGATTATTAAAAATTTTCGAGATGCTCTTGCAAATGCAAACTATCGGATTAAATGCCCATGATCGAGTCCGCGTATTAACGAGAATAAATGCAATTGGAATGATATAGCGTCGAATTTCCATCACCGGAAGGAGGGAACTTACAATTAAAGCTACAAATTCGTTTTGGAATGAGCGCGATGAATATGAGAGCTATATTCCTGTAAGGAAATATCCGAATCACAGTTCGGCTGACAATTATATGCCAGCCTAACTCTCATATATATATATATATATATATAGTACGACGTTAACTAGTCGATTCGGATCTCCCATAAATAGTGGCGCGATAGTCAGCGTTGGAAGAAAAAAAAATCTACGGCACGTATACAAGTCTGGCGTTGTAGTGACTTATTGTTGCTGACTTTTTCCTTCCTTTTTACATTGAATTTCCTACATAATATATAATCGAGCGACGAAATAAGGATTTTCATCGTCGTCGGCGTTTGTCGCTGTGTATTGAAAAAATCTCCCGCAAAGTCGCTGGAGTAAAGTTCGATAAAATTGTATTATGATTTCTGGATGGAATTAAAGCCGGAGTGTTTGTTTTTCCTTCGTTTTTGTTTCTGCTTTTTCTCGTGCTTTCTATCGATTGGTATTTTTTTCTCTCTCTCTTTCTCTCTTTCTCTCTTTAGAAGAACTTGGCGCATAAAGTTCTCCGAATATATTATTACAAGTACATTGATAGATAATTAAATAAAAATTTGTACGTTCGACTATGGTCACTCGAAGGTACCTCGTGCGATTTCGCTTTTTACAGCGAATTGTCGCAATTTCATTCCTAAATCTTCGTTATTCTCACTTGTCGCTTTTTTCTAGAGTTTTCGAATACGAAAAACTCTCGCGCTTACTTCAAATTCGCGGCTTGTACGTCAATGTGACGTGAAAAGTTTGTACGTCCATTTCTGTGCAATCCTGTGGTCCTATCGGTACCTCCGGGTGTGGATCCGCTATGCACTCTTTGCTGCTCTCTTCGTTAAGCATTTCTTCGCTGTTTTTGAGTATCTTCTGCGCTGGTTGCTCGAGCGATACTCGCTTCATTTTCACTGTTTCCAGAGAACGGGATTTGCATGCGTCTGCTGTACGACACTTTGCTCCGTTTTCTTTGTTTCTACGGGAAGAACTACGATGTAAACGACCCTTTTCTCTAGATGCCGTTCGCCGAAGACTCGGACGCTTTACCGATTCGGCACTTGCGCTCAATCCAGTAGCTGTTGACGTAATAAAGAAGAAATAGCTCGTAAATTTAGCAACTGCACTCGATCCGCTTTAAAGCCTTTTTATACTATTATTCAGTAGATTTTGCACTAATTGCCTCAAAAATATTGCCAAAATCTTTCTAATGCTTTATTACGAGTGGTTACGAGATTAATATTTATGTATGGATTTACTTACCAATATTACCGGAGGATGAACGATTCGATCCTCGAAGTATGTGCATCGCCGTTGGGTCACTATCAGTTCCTGGCAATCGTTCCCCTACAGGCGTTAAGAACCACTCGGATCGCGTTCGCATTCGCGCAGTTTGTCTTTCGTGAACCTGAATATAGAAATCGCGGTAGTTACGCTAAACAACTGTTTTGATAAGAACCGCGACGGCAAAGTATGTAATTAAATACCGGTGTGTATAAAACAGGAACCCATTTGAATGATAAAGTATATCAAATACATTATTTTAATAAAACAATTACGGACCATAACCTCCACAAAATATTCATTGTAAAAAAATGAATATTCTGAATTATACTTAGTTATCACAAATGTGCAAAAAAAAGAGTCGTGATTGTTTCACTTAATAATGTTTTTACAATACTTTTCATTCGAAAGAGGCCGATTTGTGGTAGAAAACACGTAAAACAAGTAAGAAAAAATACATATTGTGCGTAAAGTGGGTTTATTATGTACACTGGAATGGAAAAATAAGTGTGCCGTTGTCTGTACGAGAAAAAAAAAGAAAAAAAGAAAACAAACAAACAACTATATTAATATGGTATTTCGATATACATAGTTTTACAAACAGATGTTACAGGCTAGTGTGTAAGAGCTAGAGATGCCAATGGAATAATAAATTGCCGATTATTAATATCATCCGAAATGATATAACGATATAGCCATGCAGGATTATTTACTTTAATGCATAAATATCATCGATAGTTAATTTACAAATAAACGTACAACACTTAAATAATCAGACGCAACTCACATAGCAACAGTCACATTCGTAATTTTGGCCGATTTTTATTTTTCATTCGTATTTTTACGACTGTTAATAAGGTTTTTATTCTCTGTGTGATATTTTATCGCGCAGGAATTAATAGAGGAATGGAGCATGACGCAACAGTCGAATTCTTAATATACGTGAAAAAGGAACAACGTATCGTAAAATATATATATATATATATATATATATATATATATATATATATAATATGAGAAACGAACGAGCAAGCTAACTTAATTTCTTCTGACAAAGCGGGGCAAAAAAGAAGAATGACATGACAACGAGAATAATGTACAATACTAATTGCGTTTTCTACGTATCGAGAGAACGCCTCGATGTTGCGAAGTATGTAATTAATAAATACATTGATTACTACGGTAATGCACAATAACTAGAGCGAATGAAATTAGAGGAAATGAAAAATACCAAATACTCTTGATTCACGCGAGAAAACAACCATTGTTGAACAGTGCTTGAACTCTTTTTGTTTTTTCATACGGGTAAAGCATTGCGCAACGTCAAAAACAATTAATTGGCAGTGGTCAGATTGGATTATTACTATTATTAAATGTCAATGAAACGGTGATAATAGTATGCCAAAGTGCAAATATACGTCTACGTGGATTCTCTTCGGTAATTTGACGAAAAGCACGAACGATTTTTCTCGTATGAAGCGGAAATCGTTAAAGGCATTTTTTATTGTGTATATAAATGTGTGATTTTTTTAAGCCTCTCCCAAGCCTACCTGTGGTAGATAGCTGAGACTTTTGGTGCTTTCCGCGTATCGATTAACGGCTCTCAGCTCGTCGAGCGTCATTCCAGCGTGTCGGGAATGATGACTGCCGTTACTCGACGAACGGCTGGAAGCCTATTCAAAAAATATTGCGATGATTAGTTTTCCCCGTCATAATTAATATTTCCAGAATATGTTACAAATTCAATTAACATTGTGCGTCCTCTTTGAGGAAGCTTTGTTTTGTTTTGTTTTGTTTTGTTGTGTTTTTTTTTTTAATTTCTTACGGCGTCTACTGCCATGGTCATTAACCGAGACCTACTGTTTATAGTGGAATTTGAACCACTTGCAGTTCACGAAGCCTCCGAAAAAAATCTTTGGCCCTGACCGAGGATCGAACACGGACTTACTGCGTGTGAGTCGCGCTCCGATCCACTCGGCCACGCTTACCCTTGGTTTTCATAAAAAATGTTTTTTTCGCAATTTCTACGTCAGCATACTTAAAATATTCTTAAGCTTTGAGAAAAGTGGTTTTAAAAAATGTCCGTATATGTATATATGTGGTTTCGAAATTTCAATCATCCTTAAATTAAGATCCGTTCGATCCATTGAGATGGAATTTGGCGCACAAGAGAAAAGGTTACGCCACGAATTTAATTTTTATAGCCGCTTGAATTTTTCAAAATAACAAATAATAAGACAGCAATGTGCAAGATTTTAGTTGGCATCCTGTGGAAATTTCATCATCAGAAAAATAATAGTAATGGAAAGATTAATGAGATTGGTGTTTGTATTGCTGAGACTTTGGTGGCAGATTCAAATAAATTTTGATAAAAAATTTGTGTGTTTTTGAAGCCTTTCTAAAAAACTGTTAAAATCCTATAATTATAAGATGTTTTCGTACCGACACGAGATTTGTCGATACTTTATTGTTACTTTGTTAATCTGTTAATAAAATTGCTACCTGAAACAGTCCATTTTCCTCGAGGCTAACGGAAAGTCGTGTGTAACTCTCAAGGAGAGTATTTTCCGGAATTATACCTAAGGAAGAAGTGAGTTCAAGCGATTCCGGAACGTGTATTAAAGCCGGTGTTGATTGAGATTCCTCTTGATGAGACATGGCTGAAAAACATTGTTTCACAATTATAGCTATATTTCTCGGAAATTATGTATTCCCGAGTTATGTCGAAGCTCACTTACATTCCAAATTGAATTTCAGTCCCCATCTTTCGCATTCATACTGCAGCCATGTTTTCTCCGCCTCCAACGATAATTGCCCTAAAACAAGCAAGCCACATCATTATTATTGCATGCTTGTACAATTTTCGGGTTTCATTAATTACTATCGAAAGAAATGCTATTCAGCACTACATAAAAAATAATTACTACTCACGTATTGGAGAAATAGATAAATAAATGCTGTGAATTTGATTTGACTAATGTTGAAAACAATTGATTATTAATATCGTACCAAACTTACTTGACACGAGAGTATCGGGTGGATAACGGAAGCTGAATATCCAGTCCTCCTCGACTTTCAATATCCTTCCGGTTATCCTCGCGTAGAATTCATAATTCTCGCGACCAAACAAATTCGACACTCCAAAGTTATCGATCATGAACTTCATGACTCGGGTTGCAACCTAAGAAGAATGCAATCGATGAGAAGAATAATAGAACAAATGGAGCTCGGTAAGCATCGGATATCGAGATATTCGATACAGTGTCGGTTACGGTATGTCTAGAGATACGTTGCGGCCCTCAAAACTCGGTAACCATGCAACTGACCGGTTTTAACTAAGAGTTAAGATTACGATTGCATGTCGCAACAAACTGTTATTGAGCGGAGTTGTCATGCAATTGGAAGACAACGTCCCATTCAGCGGGGGAGCGGCAACTATATTGAATTACATGCCATTGACATTCCTTCGAGCCGCTGGGCTGAAACGCCAAGTCGCGTACATGCCGACTTTACCGAAATTATGTATTTGGCATTGGAGTCTTCTTATCGTCAGTATCGCGACTACGAGACACAGGAAAATTCTTCAAAATCAAATTTTATCTAAATATATTTATATTCCTCATGAAAAGTGACAGATTGTTTCTTTAGTGATTACCTTCAAGTCCGTTTCGTGAATTCAACTACAAAAAATTATTTAATAACGTTGCGACGATAAAATAAAGGAAACTTCAAGAAAACTCCAACAATTGGTTCACGGTCCAAATGTACAATAAGAATACGCAATAAGATGAACAATATGTAACAGAGCAGATGTTGGATAAGGTGTTCTCATTGTTATACAGCACCATTACCCAGTAACCCTTTATTAAAAATGTGCCATGCCAATGTTACATAAATGCATTAATCCTTAATCAGGCAGATAAAAAAAATTCAGTTAGTATTTGAGCAAGGTCAACAAGACTAGCAAACATATAACATAATTGTTAATATTTCAAACTTACTGAGACCTCCGCCTGATGGTGAAAGTAGCCAAACACAAAGTTTTCAGAATACGAATGATCGTACAAAAGTAGCACTACAATTTTAGTCAAATAATGTTCATGCGTCGATAAAATAAACGATTCTCAAACTATTTCATTGCTTTTATATTCACGCACTTATCAAATTTTAATCTCCACTCCATTTTGTATAATTATTATTTTTTAACTAACGAAACGCGAAATTTAAAAAATAGCGTCAATTAAAAAAAAAAAAAACAAATAAAGATAAGCATAAATGAAAATAGATGGCGATTTATAATTTTCTTTTAGTTCGTCGATTAAAAACAAAATTTCTACGTGCTAATCACACGTTATGTACAATATTCCAACCGAATATTCCCGATATTTCCGTTATCGCACATTTTCAAGTAAACCAAGCAATCGAAAAATTTTAGCTTGTACGTAGTGCAAAGACGTAATTGCATCTTACCTTGAATCTCAAAACATCTTCCATCTTGGCTGTCTTTCCGTCGCTTACACAACTCTGGAAAAACGAGGGTGCCACAGATACTCCTAGAGCTTCGCTCGACATTCCTGTTCGTGCTCTTTCGCTGTTTACCGCTACCACTCTGAACGTTCCAAATAGTAATACCAGCAAACGTTGAGTGTATACTGGCAGAGATGTAATCAATCTATTTAAAAAATTGAAACAATCTCTCATTAAAATATAAATATTATTGCTTATAAAAAATTCGAAACATCTTTACAAGAGAGAAAAATAAAATAAAAAACTAAAACGGTGCAATATCGACTTGATTAAAACAATTTTGAAACTGATTTCAAACTAATTCTAATGAATTTTGATAATATATACTTTTTTTAAGTATTCCAAATAGTCTAATAATAAATTTTAATAAGGATATTTAGGAATGTGTAATATTAATCCGATTAAAACAATTTTTAAACCTGATTTTGAACACTATACTGATAGTGATATAATCAAATGTTAAAAAAATGAATCGGTCCTTCATGAATATATCAATGTTCTTAATTTTCTTATATTTAAAATTTCTTGCAGAAGAGAAAAAAAAAGAGTAAAAACTGTACAATTTTGAACTGATTAGAACAATTATTAAAAATTATTTCAAACGAATTCTGATGAATTTGAAAAGATACGTTCTTTTTAGGATTGCAAATAGTCCAATAATAATGTTTAAAAAGGATATTCGGAAATGTGTAATACAGACTTGATTATAACAATACTCAAAGGTAATATTGTAATAAGATTGTAAAATAATAAAATGGAACATACTTATGAATCTGGTCCCTTTGTTGTTCCATACTGTCCAATCTGATAACTGTGAACAGTTGTTGTTCTCCTTCCCGTCCAAAAACGCCACCGGGTATTTTACGTAGAAACTTTTTTAGCACACTGGCTATCGTATAAACGCTAAAATTGTCCATATTGACTAATCGTCCTGTTTGGAGAAAGTGAATGAGTTTCTTCATGTTGCCTTGGTGTCCCGGTGCTCTGAACACATCTTTTCTCAAAGGAGCTTCTTTGTTGAGTTTCAAAATAAGAACCTGCCATAAATAAAAATATATATTACACACAACTGTAACTAGTTACACAATTATTTGAGAAGATGAAACTCAGCGAAACTCAAAATTTCAAATTCAACAATTTATTTTTCTTTAATGCTATTTATTCATCGAAACCCTGAATTTTCTATTTCCATTTAGCACAAGTTGTTTAAAAATCAATATTGAAATCAATTCAATAAAGTATCAAAAAATTGCAATCAGGACATTACTCTTTATCCTACCCTTATTAAACCATCAATTATTTTATTACTGCCTTGAAATATGAACAAATCAAATAATGAAAACTATCGAATAGAAACCCATTCCTTTTACTGTTTTAAATTTTCTTGCTATATTCCTCAAAAAGATTTTATTCCAAATTTTTTTCTTTTATTTATTCAGAATTTATATTCTGAATACACAAACAAATACACTCCAAGAATTATTACTCAACATTTGCTCAGTTTTATTGCATTTCCAAAAAATCAATGAACCAAATAATAAAAACTGTCAAATAAAACCCTTTATTTTCTTCTTTCTTAAATTTTCTTACCACATTTCTCAACAAGATTCTTATTATTTGATATTTTAAATACATAGACAAATATACATCAAGAATTATTGGCTAACATTTTCAGAGTTTCATTGCATTTCCAAAAAGGATGCAAAGTAGAACCTTGCACATTGCTTCCTCATTTAATTTTGCTCTTTACATAGCAACCTCTACGAGGAAGTATTGTAACTGATTTTGGCTTCCTCATAGAGGAAGCTTTGTGAAGAGCAAAATTAAATGAGGAAACAATGTGCAAGTTCTACTTTGCATCCTTGTTTTGAGTGAATGAATAAATCACCGACACATTTCATTTTTATTAGGCACAAATTTTTGTTTTACTTTATTAACTTTTGCGGAGGTTATAGCGAAAATCGCTATTTTTGCAAATATTCAAAATGGTGTAAAATTTGAACGACTTTACCAATCACCACCAAATTTGGTACACAGCAAGGCTGTATGTTATTTTTCGTTTGTAGAACAGTTCAGGTAATTTGCTGAAATTCGACGTGATTTATAGCAAAAATTTTATTTTTTACAAAAATTCAAAATTCTATAAAATCCGAACCGCTTTACAGATTTTGTTGAAATTCAATACCAAACATCATTTAACGTATCTCTAGTTATAAAGAACTATTTACCCATATCGGCGAATTTTTACGAAAGCTAGAGAGTATACGACATTTTTCAAAAAAATTAAAAATTCTATAAAATCAGTATACATACATATATTGTCTCAAAAATTACAGCAATTGAAGAGGAATTTATACTCTACTTGCGTGCCAAATTTGAGCTCGATCGATTATGCCATTCGCGAGTTATCGACGATTGAATTTTCGGTCCCTAAAACACACACACACACACACACACACACACACACACACACACACACACACACACACATACGGACACATTTTCTAAACCATTTTTCTCTACGTTTCAGGTGATTCTAAGCATACTGACATGAAAATGTAGAAAAAAAATTTTTTCATGAAAACATAGCTTCCTCCGTGAGGAAGCAAAAATCAATGTATACAATTAATTTACAGATTCTGCGGATCCTCCAAAAACATGACTTACCAATAATGGCCCAGGTATGTCATTTTTGCATACTTCGTCCAGCGGTACCCCAAATTTAACTCTAAAACAGAAAGGCGTGACAACAACAAATTTCTCCACAAATTTTTACCGTCAAAATAAAAATGCAACTGGTATTCTACTGACTTCTCTAATCGCCTGGGATAAGGTGGTACCGAGGGGTGTCCACAGCTGGTGACGACGTTGCCCAGCGTAGCAGCCCTGCGATGCATCCTTTCGGTCCAGCTGCTCATGATACTCTTTTTCTCGTGACAGTGGAGGAAAAAAAAACGTTGCTGTGAAGCGTAAATACTCGAAAAACACACACCAGACGCGCGCACAAAGCTCACGATTATTTCGGAGCCTTACGATGAGGGGGGGGGGGGGGGGGGTGAAAAACAAAAAAAAATGAGTGATGGTGAAAAAATGATATTTCTACAAATTGGTTGTTGTTGGAATGGTAGGATAGATCTGAAGGAGCGACGATATCCGGTGGTCTCGAGGGACACTTTGGGTCACATGTAAAACGAGGCAATCAATGTGAGCGGTGACAGTCCGGAGCGTATCGCACGCTCCAAGAGACACGAGTAGTAGCAGCGACGACGACGACGGCGACGGCGACGGCGACGGCGACGGCGGCGACGACGATGACGACGATGACGACGACGACGACGACAACGACGACGACGACGACGACGACGACAACAGAGTCTTTGACACGGGCATAACCTAACCGTGAATGACGCTCATAACATAATCGTGCGTGATTTGTTTGCGCATTCCGGGATTCAGCACTCATTCATAGCGACGGCATGTTCACGTCCTAACGGAACAGCAACGGCTCGTTGATGGGTAATCAAGAAGCGGCCGCATCTCTGACCGATCGAGCCACTCTCCACGACAAACCCGTAAACCGAAAAATTTCGCGGCCGAGCCAGCAGCAACGACGCTCGCATACCTCCCTTGCTACGACGACTACAATCACCGACTCGTTCTCTCTCTCTCTCTCTCTCTCTCTCTCTCTCTCTCTCTCTCTCTCTCTCTCTCTCTCTCTCTCTCTCTCTCTCTCAACCACACCTCCTCGCGAGATCACTTTGGCTTCACTTCATTTCACGAAAATCAATATGGCCTCGAGTATACGGGCGGTGCTACGAAAGTTCTGCTAACACGGACTCTGTATGCTCTCCCTTCTCCACCTTTCCACACCTCTGTGAAGTTTGCCATGTAATTTCAACTAATTCCGCATTTTTTCTCTCTCGACTCAATTGGTGGTCGTTCGGTGCGGTCATTGGTGGCCTAATTGTGGCGTTTGGGGTTCAAGCTAGAGATGCACAATGACCGTCATTTTTCGCTCCGATCAATTGTCACAAAAATGACCGTCAAATGACCGTCATACTGCAATACTTCGATTCTATATTGTGCAATGATCGCCAATTTCTTTTGCCGTGAGAAATATGGTCAAACGACTATATAGTTGCACTCTGACGGTCATCTTATTTTTTATTAGAAATTTGGTCAGATTTTTTCAAGCAAAGTTAACAACGAAGTGATTAGTTTTTAATAATGCTATTGAAATCATTCCACTATTATGTACCAGCCACTGATCCAATAATATTTTTTACATTTCTTACAATGAAAAATCCATGAGAAAGGTTGAATAATCACAATTTTATTCATCTCAATAAAACTTTTATATTATGCTATTCTTTTGTAATAGAAATAGGTTCAACCTGGTAATATCTCGAACTGAGAATGTGACTTCCGGTCAGGTTAGCCAATTTCATGAAAATCAAACGAAAATATCCAACGATGTTTCGTTTTCGACTATAAATGTAGATATTAAATTTTCACGAGAAGAAAAATGTATTTATTTTATTGATATAGAATTAAAGGGACAATCGAATGCTTGTGTTTTAATAATTCGAGGTCATCTCCTCGGTAAAGAGTAATAATGGAGAGGGCAAAGCAATTTGCGATTGGTAGCCATGACATCGTAGTTTCGATGGAGACCGGTGTGTGATAATCGGCTAACCTCCGACAATTGTCTCAGAGTGATTTCTTGGGCGGCACATGTGACAGAGTGTTTAATCGTAATAAAAATGGCTTTACACGTTCCAAAAGCGCCAGGAATGGCACAGATGATGAAGGAAGGCTCACGCGTGAGTTTGAAATATTTTAAAAACCTATAATGACACCTTAAAGTTTATTGGAAAGAAAAAATGGACCGGCTATGAGCAACGCCGAAATGGTCCCCCTGAACGTCACGCTTATATATCGCCTTTTATGGGCAAGAGCGTTCCTCGTGCCACCACTTCCAATTATCAAATCGACTTTACTCCCTTTTCTCATCCTTTTTCACTTTTTATTCACGAAAATCATTCGTGCGGCCACACCCTCTCCCATTAACCCCTCTTTCTCAACACAATGGAAATTATCACATGGTTTTCGGATTTTCAGGAAAATTCATCACTGCTTATAAAACTATTAATAATTCGTTCCAACTTAATCCATTTGCCACATTTCTTTATTTTTTCTAGTGAGGCAAATAAAATTTGATACTTTTGAATCTTGTTTATTAAAAATAATACATTATTAATATTAATATTGCTATTATTATTGTTATTTACATCGTCATCTGTGATTGCCATTTGTTATTTAAAAAATTTCTTTTCAAAATTTCTTTACAATATAAGGGATGTTGCAAACTTTCTAAATATTAAACTTAGTATCTTTGGATTAGTCTTATGATTTTTTATATTATTGCAACTACCAAACGTTAATTTTTATTCATTTTTTTTAATCCAAGATCAAATTCGTGCTCCATTTTATAAATGACAAAAAAATCTGAAATGTCATGGGTAGTAATCAATTGGACAGGTTTCTTTCTTTTTTGTTAATGTAAATATCATGTTAATACTTACCTATGTTGGAAATTTCAATTAAAATTCTTTTTCTTTGTCATGGTTTATAAAGTACTTCTCCGGCCTTGAAGAAGCGGTCTACAGAAACATTGCTGCATGCAAGCAGTTTGCACAGACTGTGCGCACTGCCTACGGTCCAAATGGTATGAACAAAATGGTTATCAACCATTTGGAGAAGCTTTTTGTCACAAGTGACGCAGCCACGATAATCAAAGAATTGGAGGTCGAACATCCGGCTGCAAAACTCATGGTTCTGGCATCCGAGATGCAGGAGGCTGAGGTCGGCGACGGTACAAACTTTGTCATCATTTTTGCCGGTGCTTTGTTGGAAGCTGCTGAAGAACTTTTACGTTTGGTAAGACACTGAGTAATACTTGATCAAATACAACAATTTTTTCTCTAATATCAAGCTATCATTTCCTTCAAGCTTTGACGATTTAAAAAAGCATCAATTGTGGCATACTTTAGAATATAAATATATGAAAGTTTTCAATCATAATTTGTATTTCACGTAGATATTACTTGTTATACCTAATTGGAAAAAAAAAAGGAAATCTGTCATATTCGGAGATCCATTTTTATCAGTTTTTAAGTGTTTTTGTAACGAAATTCTATAACTGCACATGTGAGCACATAAAATATAACAAATATATCCCAGTTGTAAGTCCTCGCCAATTCATGAGATATAGTTTACCGTACAATTTTTTTTTGCATTTATGATTTGATAATAATTATATTTAGCAATTATCATACGATGCCCTAATTTTTGAATACTTATAAAAATGATTATTTTTCAATAAAAATTTACGGTAATAGATTTAAGAAAATGAGAAAAACTAATTAATGCATTAAGAAAGTAATTATTCCTTTCATTTTTTCCAGTATTTCTTTCCATATTAAAGCAAAAATTAGTATGTTTTTTAGCTATTTAAATGCTTACTATATTTTATCATTACTACACCTTATTATTACGAAATAAAAATTACAAAACAAATTGTACTGCAAATTATATCTCATGAATTAATGGAAATTTACAACTCTGAAATAAATACAATTAAGTTTTTTATAAATGTATGATCAACGATTATAATTGGGCATAATTCCTGAAACAGTGACAATTTTCTTCTCCAAAAATAGATTAATCCGTTGTAGCTATCATAAAAAATAAATTAAAAAATTGTCATATCAGGGTATCACGACTTCGGAGATCGTCGAAGGTTACGAAGCAGCTCTGGAGAAAGCCCTCCAAGTTCTGGAGACTCTTGTGGTCTACGAAGTAAAAGACATTAGGAATGTCGAGGACGTAAAGAAGGGAATAAGAACGGCGATAATGAGCAAACAATACGGAAACGAGGATCTCCTCACGACGTTGGTGAGCGAGGCGTGTGTCTCAATTCTCCCAGAGAAGACGACGTTCAACGTGGACAACGTTCGCGTCACAAAGATTCTCGGCGCTGGTCTCCAATCTTCCCGAATAATTCAAGGAATGGTTTTCAAGCGACACGTCGAGGGCGACGTGACAAAGATGAGCAACGCGAAAATCGCTATTTTCACTTGTCCCGTTGACATCACTCAAACGGAAACCAAGGGAACGGTTCTTATTAAAACCGCCGATGAATTGATGAAGTTCTCACGAGGCGAGGAATCTCTTCTCGACAGTCAGATCCAAGCGATCGCAAATACCGGAGCAACGGTCGTTGTATCCGGAGGAAAATTCGGCGACATGGCGCTTCATTATATGAATAAATATAATTTGATGGCCGTGCGTATTCCCAGCAAATTTGATATCAGACGTCTCTGCAAAGCTGTGGGAGGCACAGCTCTTTCAAAACTCATACCCCCGACTAAAGAGGAACTCGGTTTCGCCGATTCCGTTCACACCGACGAATTGGGGGATACCGCAATCGTCGTTTTCAGTCTCGATAGTAAGGAGAGTCGCATCAGCACGATTGTCGTACGCGGAGCCACCGAAAACTTCATGGACGACATCGAACGTTCGATCGACGATGGCGTCAATACTTTCAAGGGCATGAGCCGCGATGGACGTTTCGTGCCTGGTGCCGGAGCTACTGAGGTTGAACTTGCCGCTCAGGTTTCCGAATACGCCGAAACTCTACCGGGACTCGAGCAATACGCCGTGAGGAAATTCGCCGCCGCTCTTGAAACATTCCCCAAGACTCTCGCTGAAAACAGCGGAAACAGGGCGTCCGAACTTCTCTCCAAACTCTACGCCGCTCACAAGGAAGGCAAAAAGAATTACGGCTTTGATATCGAGGTGAGGATATTTACAGAGTTAACTTAATTCTAGAAGCATATGCGGAGGAGAGGTTTGTGCATGGAGAAACTTACTCATTGTCATTGTTTTGATTATCGAGATCGAATTACTTTGATATTTGCTTAAATCTTGTAACTCATTTCAAGAGCTTCTTGCGAGTTAAAGGAAACGTGAAATACCCGGAATATGATGAATTTTTCAGGTCTTTCGATGTCTGTTTTTTTGTTGCCTCTTGAGAAAAATGACCATGTATCTCGCGATCAGCTGGAAATGTATCATTGTAGAATCTAACAAAAAATTATTTAAATATGCCTGTGTATGTTTTAGCAAGACAAAATTGATTTACGTAAATATCTTTCACTATTTTTTCCGGTGAAATTGCCCGTTCGGTCAGAAATACGAACAGAAATATTCACGCATATTGTAACATTGCATATTATATCAGAGTATGGCCAAAGAAACTTTTTTGAAAAGTCTTTGTTCAAACTTGTAAAAGTGTTTTTTAGTGGGATATGCAACTTTTCAGATAGAATCCGAGAGGAACATTCTTTTAAATATTGCTTAATGCATATATATCGCTAAAATTACATCTCGATTGAACCACATCTAAGGATAATTTGTCTATGTCTATTTTTTAAACAGTAAACATCGTGTGTTCATCACCTCAACATTAAGCTTTGCAGAGTAGTAAAAACATAATGTGAAAAAAAAATAAATGATTTAAAATTAAATTAATCCTTCGAAATATGTGAATAATATTTTCGACTCGATATTTTTTTCTGATAACTTAGCTCGGTTTGCCTACCAAGATAATTTGGTCAGTTATCCAAATTCTTGGACTGCTGGCTCGTTTATTATTGAATTATATATTATTAGAAGCCTGACTTTTGTTTATCTTTTTTCTCACATCTGGCTTAAAGCTCTGACAATTTCATATTGATCGTTGCAAAAATATTAAATTATGCAAGGAGCGTAATCCGCATTTAATCTGAATACAGACTATTCATTTAGAATGTACACAAAAATCGATCCTCGCATAACATATTTTTGCACCGTTCAATATGAAATTGACAGCGGTTTAAGACAAATGCGAGAGAAGAAATTAACGAGCAACCTTGCTTTTAAGAATCATTTATAAATCGATAATAATGGCACCAACAATTCGAAATCTTAGACACTCGATTAACATTGGTAGGCAAATCAAAGAATGTGACAAAAAAAATGATTTCAAAATATTATTCAGACATTTCAAAGAATTCATTTCATTTTGAATCACTTGATTTCGTGATTTGAATTTTTCCTTTTTCAAAATTCCATTTTTTCCTACTGTTTAAAGCTCAAACTTGAGGCGATGACCCAGTAATAAACTATCCAAAACATAGGTACGAGCAAATTATACTCAGAAGTGGCTCAATAAAGATTTAGTTATAGCGATATATATGAGATACTAAATATCTCAATGAATTTCGTCGATGGATTCTGTGTGAAAAGGTGCATACCTAGATAGGCTCACTCTCTCAAGTTTCAACAACGAATTAAGTAAAAAAGAGTTTTTTTTATACGTAGCTAGAAAAATTGAGTCGCTTCCCCATCATTTACATATTACAACTTAAATTTATAAAAACAGAGAGTTATTTAATTAGAGCTTGAAATGAACAAAAATGTACGAAAAAGGTTCTAGAATAATATTTAAAAAATTTGGTTGGTTAGTTTCTTAACAAAAAATCTCGAGCCAAACCTGTGTTAAAAAATTGCAAAAAATCCTCATGTCAACCGCTAAAACTCGGTTCATTTTTTTCTTTTTTTTCTCTCTTTTATAAATAAAATATCTGTTATGTTCACGAAAAAAAATCGAGTAAAACGTTGACCGGGTTATCATCGGTATTGGACCAATTAACGTAACATATTATCTAAATTGACGAGAACATTTTTGTTGTGTTATTTTAGGGCACTGGTGCTGCGTTGATCGACACCACTGAAGCTGGATTGATCGATTCTTTCATCACAAAATCGTGGGCTTTGAAATACGCCGTTAGCGCAGCTTGCACGATTCTCAAAGTTGATCAGATAATAATGGCTAAACGAGCCGGTGGACCGAAACCGCGTGCTGGAAACGCCAACAGCGACGATGAGTCGTAGAGAGGTCACCGTTTAATTTTTTCCCACCATTCGCGCGCTCCTCACTTCTGTAACGCTGTTGTTCAAATTTTGTTATTTTTAAGCGTCTTCTTCAGAGTTAGTATTTTACGCGTAATCAACCGTTTTTACATTCTTATGTAACCGTTTGCGCCCTCGAATATCTCCAATGCATCCCACGTGATTTTGTAATAAAACTGCAATTTGTACTTTTCATTGATCATAATAATAAAACATAAGTTCGCCCGATCTTTTACTTCTTCAACGCTATTATTGTCAACGCTACGCACTATTTTTGCATGTAGTAATAAAATTTAAAAACCCGAAAAAAAACAACATTTGTCCTTCATTTTTATCCCAAAATTTCCAAATTTGTGATCGTTGCAGCGAAGAAATATTGTACCAAACGAAAAGTATATCGCTTATCATCGGATTTATTTTAATCCGTAAGTTTTCAGATAAATTCAATACAATACAGCCCAAAAAAAAACGATAAATTTCGTTTCCGGCATAATACATTATTGAATCATTAATTCAGTTGAGAAAAGTAATATTTTCATATAATAAATTACTTGATTTTTACTAATTTGTAGTTTTCAAGTATTGCAGTATGCAAAAATAATCTTCGCAATTAAATATCGGCTAATTTTGTTCGTTCCTTATCAAGAAGTAGTAATTAGCGCAATTGCAATTGGATGATAATCCGACAATTAAATTGAAGATACATATGACAACTACGTAACGTTAAATCTTCTCATTATGACTAATTTTGATGTTTTTATTTAATTATTTGATTGAATGACAATCAAATTATAATATTATTATAATTTGTAAATAATATGATAATATTCAGTTGTTTTTCCGGATTTCCATGGTAAATCGAAAAAAACGATCACATAACATTTTTTTAGGGCAGTCGTTTTTACACTCGTCACGACGAATTTTCGATTTTTTTTTGCGAAAAACCACCCAGTCGTTTTTACGGTAAAACGGTGGTTATCAAGATTGCTGGGAAATTGGATAAACGAAATTTAAGATGGTTTAATAATCTGTTCCAAGGTGTTAATCAAGTAGCAGCATTAGGCCCTAATATACAAATACATTCACAGTTGTGATATCAACAATAAATCGATCGACATCTGCAAGTCTCCGATGTCATGTTTTTTCAACCAGTTTAAAAAAAGTGTAAACCGATATATCAGACCGATTACGGAGAACAATAGTTTGTTTTGTTTATTGAAAAAAGCTCTATCGATTGACCGTCCGGATTTTCAATCGTATAGGAAATTCAGAAGATACAATCGTTTGATTATTATGTCCCAGCTCAACATCAGGTATACAAATGGCTGTAACTTTTGAACAACTGCTCCTATTAAAAAATCTGAATAGTCAGTCGATTAAGGATCTTCCACTGATCAAAATGAGCTATGGGTCGTCATAATTAAAGTATTATTGTGGTTTATTCTTTTGAAAAACTGCATAAAAAATATTATCTTTACATAATAATTATTTATTGTGATATTATTATTATTCATTAATTATTTATGGGACATGCGTAATTCCTTGGAACTGTTTATTCTAGTACCAGAGATTATTAAAACATTTTTCAAAATTTAACACTCATTTGACTAACATGAAGCGCTCCAACCTCCTTGATTTCGAGAGGGGAAAAAATGGCAAATAACTTGGTAATTCAAAAAAATGTTGCAGGTGTAATCATCAACCAAGCTCAACAAATTCCACTAGACCCCGTTGAAAAATAATAAACAGACAACATATATTTATTATAGTAATTTATTATGCAAACGTGCTGGACCAGTTACCGGATCAAATAATTCTGAAGTGAACTCTGCTTTCCAGAGTCAAATAATCATAATAATGCATTTAAGAGCAACACCGTATGTTCTTAAAATAAATAAAAATGACTCGGAGACGCCTAGAAATTTCCACCACCGGTCGAACATTGTCATGTACGTAGATCGTACAAATACGTAGACATAATTCCAGTAGAGATCGTAATTTTACAGCAATGTAACCCAATATAACAAGTAACATCACCTGGAACTTTCATGACTCGGGAAATCAAGATCATATACAACCATATATGATGAAACCATAAATTAACTAATAAATAAATAGAATCATATATGATCATACATGACTTCGATGTAACTTACATCTAAGTGTCGTTGCCCGGCTAGTGGACATAAAATTCGGTGTAGATATATGTAATGTTCTTGTAATGTTACCATGTTACATAACTGTAAAAACTGACCGGACAATCGTCTCATTACTATTGTTAAGAAATGTTCCAATTACGGTTACACAGTTTGTTACAACAATGTTACAGAATCGCTGTGGTATGCATGTTACGGAAATGTTACATTATTCCCAAGGGAACGTCCTTGCAATGTTCACACGTTACATCACGGCATCATTACCTTCCCGTTGCAAAAGTGACATCCAAATTGTTCCTCGCACGTTGCGGTTTCATAGCGGTTTTTCTATGCCACTGTAACAAAAATATGTCACATCACAGTAACATTACCTGTATATAACAAATGAAACGTCACATGCTACTCCTACGTTACATACAGAGTTCCAAATCCCCCCATTAATTCATGATATTTAGTTTACAGTATAATTTGTTTTGTAATTATAATTTCATAATAATAATGTGTAGTGATTATAAAATAGTGTATAAGAATTTGAATAGCTGAAATCAAATGAAAATGTTTGCCTCAATAGGGAAAGAAATAATGGAAAAAATGGGAAAGAAATAATGAAATTAGAAATTACTTTCTAAACGCATTAATTATTCTTCCCCATTTTTATTCAAATGAATTGACGTGAATTTGTATAAAAAAATAATAATTTTTGAAGCTATTCAACAGTTAAGGCATCGTATTGTAATTAAACAATATAATTATTATGAAATCATAATTAGAATTAACGAGGATTTGAAACTTTGGTTGCATATTAGCCACAATATAATAACACAAGCGTTACATTGCGACAATCATATGTAACTTTCAGGTTACATTGATGTTCAATAACGTGTTTAGTGGGATGGTACTGTATTAGGTCGATCGGGCTACGCACTCCGTATATCCTATCTAGCTAGTTTGCTCCCATTGATAAATCACGGATAGGGAGTGCCTAGATACGCAATAATTCGTATACCTCATAAAAGACGTCAAAATAATTAGTGCTATAAAACAGGCGAATCAATTCAAACCTTTATTCCATATAAGCTCCAAGTTCAGCTAAAATAACACTTAGACATCTTCTTAAAATTTAACGTCGATTATTTGCGGTGTCACTATTTGTGATAAAAATAATAAAATAGAAATTTTGAAAATTCCATTTTAATATTATGGCAATGATGAAATTAAAATAATTGAATCGATATAAAAGGTACTGTGGTGAAGTGTCTTTTTTACAGAGCTTTTTATACGAGGAAATAAAAATTTATGAATATACTTCCGCATAAAAGTAAATTCGTAAAGAGTTAAAAATAAAGAGGAAGCTACAAAAACTATTCTTCTTTTTTGTTTACAAACATATAAATATATTAGTAAAAAGTAAGTGCGCATCTTCCCAGTAGAGAGAAAAATCGATTTCGTTGCTGGTATATTGCAATTTCGTACTCAACAATGTAAACTTTATGTAACACTAGTATGATGTGACAGTTACATTGTTGAGTAGAAAATTGTAATATAGCAGCAACGAAAGCGATTCTCGTGTTTACACGGTTGCAAATCTGCGGATAACAAAATGGAAAAATAACGCGACAGCGCACTTGAATGCTGTAGAATCGTCCTCGTCAATACTTCAATAATAATACGTCTAATATGGTCATAATAATTATCACGGCCTGTATTTCGCACATTTTCGCCTCTCGCCCGCAAAAATCTTGATACCCTCTATATCCAGCAGGATAAACATTCGAGAAGCTGATAGTCCTCCCCAGAACATTCGTTCGTTGCTTCTCGACTATTCTCGTGTGTGTCCGGCGGTTCTGGATAGCTCTGTGATTGGTTGGCGGCATATAAAAGAGGGGGGCGCGCCGCCGAGCACGTCAGTATTCAAACAGAACTCGAGTGGTAGTCAAGCCTAGCGGCAAAACGAGCGACGAGAAATACGCGAAAAAAACGTAATAATAACATCACGATTTAAAAAATCATTACACAGAGTGATACAAAGGACGATAATAAATAAGTGTCGACAAATAAGAAGATTGAAAAGCTCAAGATGCCTGCGATTGGAATAGATCTCGGTACGACGTACTCCTGCGTAGGAGTATGGCAGCACGGAAAGGTGGAGATAATTGCCAACGAGCAGGGAAATCGGACAACACCGAGTTACGTTGCGTTTACGGACACGGAGCGTCTTATCGGGGATCCGGCGAAAAACCAGGTTGCTATGAATCCGACGAACACGGTTTTCGATGCTAAGCGTTTGATAGGCCGTCGCTTCGACGACGAGAAGATCCAAGCGGACATGAAGCAATGGCCCTTCAAGGTCGTCAGCGACAGCGGCAAGCCCAAGATTCAGGTGGAGTTCCGCGGTGAATTGAAGACCTTCAATCCTGAAGAGATAAGTTCGATGGTTCTAACGAAAATGCGCGAGATCGCGGAGTCTTATCTCGGGGAGAAGGTGAAGGACGCGGTCATCACGGTTCCTGCGTACTTCAACGACTCGCAGCGTCAGGCTACGAAAGACGCCGGTGCGATCGCCGGTATCAACGTCCTTCGTATAATAAACGAGCCAACCGCAGCGGCTTTGGCTTACGGTCTCGACAAGAACCTGAAGGGCGAGCGCAACATCCTCATATTTGACCTTGGCGGTGGTACCTTCGACGTCTCGATTCTCTCCATCGACGAGGGCTCCCTCTTCGAGGTGAAGGCAACCGCCGGCGACACTCACCTCGGGGGCGAAGATTTTGACTCTCGTCTTGTTCGCCACTTTGCTCAAGAATTCGAGCGCAAGTACAAGAAAGATTTGCGAAACAATCCGCGTGCGGTTCGCCGTCTGAGAACAGCGGCCGAACGGGCTAAGCGCACGCTTTCCTCGAGCACCGAAGCCACCTTGGAGATCGACGCACTCTACGACGGCATGGACTTTTACACAAGAATTTCACGCGCTCGATTTGAGGAACTCTGCGCCGATTTGTTCAGAGCGACTCTCGAGCCTGTGGAGAAGGCTCTCAAGGATGCAAAGATGGATAAGAGATCTATCAACGATATTGTACTCGTCGGCGGCTCCACTCGGATTCCGAAGGTTCAGTCGCTTTTGCAAAACTTCTTCAGCGGCAAGCAGCTCAATCTCTCGATTAATCCGGACGAAGCTGTGGCCTATGGAGCCGCGGTTCAAGCGGCTATTCTCACCGGCGAAGGAGACAAACATTCAGCGCTTCAGGATGTTCTTCTTGTCGACGTCGCGCCTCTGTCCCTTGGTATCGAAACCGCCGGTGGTGTTATGACTAATATCATCGAACGCAACGCTAGAATTCCCTGCAAGCAGACGCAGACCTTCACGACTTATGCGGACAATCAACCGGCCGTTACAGTTCAGGTCTTCGAGGGTGAACGCGCGATGACCAAGGACAACAATCTTCTGGGAACTTTTGAACTCACCGGTATCGCGCCGGCCCCTCGAGGAATCCCCAAAATTGAGGTGACCTTTGATCTCGATGCTAACGGCATTCTTCATGTTACCGCCAAGGACACCGGAAGTGGACGCACTCGCGATGTCACTATCAGAAACGATAAGGGACGTCTCAGCCGTGCGGAGATCGATAGAATGCTCTCGGAGGCTGAACGTTATCGCGATGAGGACAGCAAACAACGGGAGAAAGTTACAGCGAGGAATCAGCTTGAATCCTACGTGTTTTCCGTTAAACAAGCTGCTCAAGAATCCGGAGACAAACTCTCGGAGGCTGACAAAAAACAGGTGACCGATATCTGCGAGGAAACTATTCGCTGGCTCGACAGCAACACTCTCGCGGAAAAGGACGAGTACGAGCATAAGATGCAGAGCGTTCAGTCACAATGCTCGCCTATAATGGCCAAGATTCATCGTGGAGCCGGCGGCGCTAATGGAACGCCAAACTTCGGCGGTGCACATGGTCAAAGCGGCGGACCGACCATCGAGGAAATGGACTAATATGGAGCGAGCTGAACGACATCTTCCCTGTTCATTGATATCAGAGCATCCTAGTCTCGTGTCCTTTGTAGATGAACATCGTGTCTCTCATCGTTTCATATTATTAAACTCAACTACTCTAATAACTTTGTGATTTACAGTTTTTAAGACTGAACTTTTGCCAATTTTACTACGTTTTCCCTTTTTTTACGCTATATTGCAAACGATACGTTCGCTATGTACACTATGTACACTATGTGTGTTATGAAACCAAGGTTGAAAAATAAAGAGAACATCAATAGAGACAATATAAATGTTTATTTTTATTGATTTGTTGTTTTCCTTAAAAGTTAGTTAGAGTATTTATGAGGCCGGGCTAACTCAATTGTATGCTCTTAAACGTGCTTGTGTTTTCCATATCTTGAATCTTTAGCAGCAATGTCGCGAGGGTATGCCTCATGAGGTGGAACTTTGATAAACTCAACTCAAAGGTATGACGTTCTCCGGTGTTCAGAATCCATTCCATAAGTATCACTGGCTTCAGAACACGAGAGAGGTAACTGGAAACAATTTGTTTGTCAATATCTTATTCTAAAAATTGTTAAATACATCGATTTCTTTGAATACAATTAGTTACCTGGAAGATATTGTGATGTCGATTCTCCATAAGCACTTCTTAATTCTTGGAAGAAATTTTGTCATCTCTGCCATTCCATTTAGTAAAGCCTGTCGCTTGTGCCCATAGAGAACTGCACACAAGTCTTCTATACACTCATTTTCAAATCTGCAATGAGAGCTTTGTATTAATTCCCTGTCTAAAGCATATTCGAATTTCCGTATAATCAATGATCAATGCATTAATCATTGAATATTGACTACTTAAAATTTTTTGAAACTTTTGAAAAAAATACCGTTATATAATAAAATGAAAAGCAACAAATAATGAGGAAGCAATTCGCGCGATTCTACTATGCACGCTTGTGTTAATTCAAGAGACATTGTTAAAAAATATCAAGTACCATAAAATTTTAACCAATCGACTAAATCGTGTCATATTTGTACGTGAAATATGTTTCATATTAATCCGTAGGTGAAGCAACTTCACACCCAGTATCTCGGGTGAAAATGGAGCTGAATTAGTCAAAATTGACTGAGATTATAGGAACGTCAATTTTTTGACAATTTCAAGTCCTATAAAGTCCGAACCCTCCTGAGCAATTTTCACCATATACGATATCTACTACAGCTGGATATAAATATGTCTTTGTAAAACATTGGAGTAGGATTCGATCGAAGTTAACTTGAATTAAAACGAAAACATCAGCTTTTCGAAAATTCAAAATTTCATTAAGTTGATGTGTTATACTGATCGAGCTGCCATAAGCGCGAGTGAGATAGCTGAATCTTCCCGAAGTGTTATTCTTCGCTACAGTTAATTCTTAGAATAAAAATCGAGAAGTACTGACTGCAGAGTATCAAGACGCAGTCGGGACTTCTCATATTTTGCCCGAAACATCAATTATGGCTAAGAACAACGCTTTACCGGTTTTGGTACCGACACCGAGCAGTACACATCATCTTAAATCTGAACTGTTTTATAGACTTTGTTCAAATTCAATATCGACCGTCGTTTTTCATTGCTTCATTAGTCAACAACTATATATCTCATTAGCTGAAAAATTGCGGCGGCTAGAGAATATACTGACAAACTTAAATTTTGATTTGATTTCAATTTTAGGGTAAGGGTTAAAATAGCGAATGGCTAAAATAGCGAATTCTAAAATAATGCACGTTTAATTCTAGAATGGACATTATTATGGATTTCGCTATTTTGATCACGCTATCTATATTTTATTTATTTTACTATTATTATACGAATTCGAACGGTCAAAAGTCCGACCCTCTCCTATATTACTCAAACTTCTCTATCATTTTGGAAAAGTGATTCGCGCAATCTTAATCGATACCATGCACACAAGCAACATTGTATCATTCCAAGAGTCAATGGTACTGTACAGTGTAATCGTTAGTTATTTGCAAACAATCGAATTTGTAAAGCTTACGACATTTTTTCTGAATATCTACATGAAATAATCCTGAATATCTACATGAAACTAGCATGAATACTAGGGCTTGGCATATTTCAAGCACCATCTGAACATATTCATGGACAATGTGGAAATATTGTGAAAATTTCAGATTTTTTTAACTTGACATGATTAGACAAAAAAATACAACCGTCTATTTTTGAGGATATCACACGCTAACTAATTTTTTTTCCATCTAAAAAAATTTGTCTCCCAAGTTCATTCAAAGCAACAACTTTCAGCAAGTATACATTTTTTTTTATGGAGAATTCCATATTTTTTAACAACACAGCCGTCTAAAAAAAAAAAATTGGCTTTTTCTTAAATTCATCTCTATTTCAAACACCGTTATAAAGAGAATTGCGAAAATATTGCACATTTGCCTTTCATTCAACCTTTGTTTCGCGCATGAAAATCCAGGAAAATTTTCTTTGTCAGAAAAACAAAGTTTCTTCAATGGTAAAGCAAGAGACGATCTCTATAGTGCAGATTACAATGCGTGAACATTCGTATAAGTCTAAATTTTCTGTGATACAAATTCTTTTTTCTTGTTTCATTTCAATAACCATAATGAAAAATAATCTTTGAGTGGGTGTTTTTTATTGATCTGAAAATTCAAAAATAATATACTTGTGCAATAATATTCAAGAACTTATATAAAAAAAAATATATATTTAGATTTAACAGCATATATTATTGTTGAAAGGATTCATGTCCCTGTAACAGCCCATTTATTAATATTTACCAAAATTAATTTGTTTAAACTCACTTTAATTCCTGCAAGCACTGCTTAAATTCTGCATTTTTAATTGAATTGTTTGGTGCCCTAAGATGAATCCTGATGATCATGAGAATAGCAGAGTACCATTCGTCGACTTTGCTTTGCGGAAAATTATATTTCTCAGCGATTCTTTCGAGGACTCCATCTTCCACGTGTTCCTGTTCTATATGTTTTACTGCAACTGTTTATAAAATTGTTTGTTAAAATTCAAACACGAAAGCACCGCTGCACTGTAAAAGTGACGATCACAAGTTTATTATCATCAATTATCAATTTGTCGAAGAGCAACAATAATCCCAAGCCTAATCGTATTATAACGTCATTGTTATCTTACGTTGAACGAGGGGACGTAGTAGTGTTTTCTTCAGTTCGGACAGCACATTTCCTTTATTTCCAAGACTCGTTGACATTTGCAGCAACGCCGTGGCTGACATGTTTTTTTTTTTAGTGTGACACACACACACACACACCTCTTATTATTCTTATTCCCTTATTCACACTCTTCCTATTCTCATGACATGTAACGAATCCTGATACACGACCCGCAAGTGCGACGCTCCGCGCAACAGCGCGCGGTAAATTCAAACGTCACAAGGCAGAGAGATTGCGGCTGGGGCGAGCTGACTCCCAATATATATATATGTATATATGTATATGCTTATCGAGATATAAGCAATTATCAATATATTATATGTTACTTCTAAATATACAAAATTATATTTACATTCGTAGTATATGCCAGCGGAAATACCATGCTGTGACGAAACGCGCTGTTATTTGAGAATCTTTCTGCGTTCCTCGAAATTGTAAAAAGTCGAAACGTGCCGATTCAAGTGGCCAGTACATGTGAAAAGTAAAATCCTTGAGAAGAGCGTTTCCCACGCGCAAAGTAAGTAAAAGAAAGTAAATTGTAGAAAGTCGAATCTGGCAATCAGACTTACTTGAAAGCGCCCTTTGGCGAAGGGCCATGTGGTGCGAAACTTGCTGTCGTAAAATTGAGAGATGCAACTTTCAGGGAAACGAGAACGCTCGAAGCGATCGTCTTGGACACTCGTGCGTGGGGGTGAGCGTCCACGTCCACGAGCAGTCGCGCGAGTCCGTTCGTTCAAAATACGCGCTACCTAAGTTTGTTGAGTCATCCTACATTTTTGTAAAGTTCATATTGCCAAATAAATTACGCGACGATTATTTGGAAATTCCTTATTGAGTCTTTTAATAAAATTGTTTAGACCTGGACGAGGTGAGCTTCAGCTCTTTAACGGGGAACGGACATCGGTGGTAGCCACACTTACGTGCTGGTCTTCAATTCTTTGTTTGAATTCTCGCGCCGAAACTACTGAGAGCGTACTGCGTGACAGACATCTCATGCTGTTGACATCTGTCTCCACATCCGTCTGGCAAGTTTTCGACTCGATCGGTAATAAAAATTGTACTTGACGCGCGCTGTCCGTCGACTTTGAGGAAAAAGTTGTAGCAGTTAGGCCCCATGACTATTTTCATGATTTCCATGATACTGCTCAGGCTATCATTTAAAATGCGAACAGCAATATCAACAATTATTTTAAGAATTAAGTGTCCTTTCGACGGTTATATTGGCATTATATACATATGATACAAAAGGTATATTCTCGGAAAGGTCGAGATACATTTTACCGACAAACTGTTATAATGGTCATTATACCTTCAACATTCTTCGTGGTTTTCGGCGTGAGAATTAAAATGAAGAATTAATGACGAGCACGTATAAGTGTGGGCTACCACCGATATCCGTTCCACATTGAAGAGGTGAAGTGCACCTCCTTCGGATCCAAAGATGTTTGGAAAACCCTATCGGATCACCGCAACTTCAAAACAACCGAAAAACGACGGTTGGAAAACGCCATGAAAATAACCGCTTTGTAACCGCTATTCAACCATTTTAGTAGTTTCCGGTAGTGCCCGTTGAAACGCCGTATGATGGTTGTCTATGGGATATTGCTACCGTAAATCAACCAGTTTCCAACCGACCCTATTTTTCTTCTCAAAATCAAAACTGATATCGGTTGTTTCATAGTCGTTTTGTGGTAGTTTGTACGGCCAAAGGCAACCGGTCGTTTTGCGGTAGAAAAGTGGTTGTGTCCACGGTTGCCTAATCCGACAGGGAATGGCTCAAACAAAGAATTTTAAAATAAACGTTGTGTCATTCATTTTATAATATAAGCTTTACATAATATCTAATATGACTGCTTATAAGAATCTGTCCGCTGTTTTTTAAAACTCGCGGGGTCCGCGTTATACTCTTGGCTCAGAGGTTAGCCAATTAACCCTCAGTTTGACGTGGATGCTGCTCAACCTCCACGCGCTATTATTCAAGACGCTTGCTTCGAACGTTGACGTTTCTCTGATATTTGCATCTCTACGGGTTTTAGGATTTTCAGTTTCGCACCACATGCGTGGCCCTATACTGAAGGGCACTTAAAAGTGTGACTGGTTGCAAGACTCGAATTTCTACAATTGACTTTCTTTTACTGATTATGCGTGTGGCAAACGCTCTTCTCAAGGATTTTACTGTTCGCATGTGCTGGTCGCACTTGACGACTCGACACGTCTCGACTTTTACTATTTCGAGGAACGCAGAAAGATTCTCTCGTAACAACGCGTTTCATCACAGCGTGGTATTTCCGCTTGGCATATACCACGAATGTTATTATGTATATTTTTGCTCTATCTCGGTGTATATATATATATATATATATATATATATATAAGGAGTGAGCTTACCCCTGATCGTTTGAGACGTTTGAATTTACCGCGCGCAGTTTCACAAAATCGTCGCGCTTGCGGGCCGCGTATCGGAATTCGTTAGAAAAGAAAGAAGAAGTCCCTGAAGTGGTAAAATGCCGGCAATAACGAGATGGCAAAAATACGCAATAATAGGCTTGGGGACGTTGGGTGGAGCTGCAATTTTTTACACAAACGTTTACGGGGATCGGGAACATCCGCAGGTGTGCAATTCGTGGACAACAAATTTTGTTCCATCGGTTAAATGGGACAGCAACTGGGACAGGTTAGACGAGCACACCCGTATTCCTCCAATGTTTATCTTATTTTCAAGAGCTCCTCAAAATATATATAGAGAGATATTTGTATTTATAAATACGAACGATGGGAATCCACAGTACAAACTGTGATGCCTATTTTCCAGAATACTGTACTCCCATCCTATCTACCTCACACCCGTAAAAAAAACATTGCAGAAGAGACCCAAAGAGTCTAGTGAAACCCACGAAAATTCACAATGAGAGCGACGAGAATAAACGCAACGAGGAGTATGAGGCGAAAAAGCCAAAAGCTGTCAGACACTTACTCCTCATTCGTCATGGCCAATATAACTTGGAGGGAAAAACTGACGCTCAGAGAGTTCTCACTGAACTTGGTACGTTGACTCTCAATCAGAATTACACTCTTTTTCATTTACTTTTAACTGACTTTATCATTTTGCGTCATTAATTCTGTGATATTTTTTTTTTTACTTTGATAAACGTTTTGGTTTTTTTTTTTTACTAAATTTATAAATAGTAAAAAATAATAATTTTTGAAATTTATACAATTTAATGTGGAATAGGAACATTTTGAAAGAATTCAAATAGCAATTAAATTTGAATGACTTTATGAATTCTTGCCAAGTTAGGCACTGATCATGGGTCACTATAAAGGCAAACACAAACATACAAAATCTAGGCTGTAAATCTGTTATACTGCCTAGTAAATCTGATATACTGGCACTCATGAAGATGCTAGCGTAAAAAGACTTTGTAATTAAGGTGCACAGTAGATCTTTGCAGCTTTTTTTTTTATTATTATAAAAGTAAACATTTTGAAAAACCTGAAATACATAACAAATTATAAATAAACTGCATACATATCATTACTGAACAATACTAATTTTATGTATAAAATTTGACTTTGTTATTTTATGTTTTGCTAATGTTAATGCAATAACATATTTTTCTCAAAAGATGAAAATCTGATAAATTTGAAACATATTGTAGTTTATGACAAAACTATGTACCGATTATCGCAAAATAGTACTGATTTAGTGTATAAAATTTGAGTTCATTATCTCGTGGTTTACTAAAGTTAGGGTGGGCTTTAAAATAGCGAATGACCAAAATAAGGAGGCTAAAATAGTGAATTTCATGATGATGGCCATTCTAGATTCACACATTCATAATAATTTCATACTTCGCTATTTTAGCCACTCCATACTTTGGTCATTTGCGATTTTGAACCCTACCCTAAAGTTAGAACAAAACCTTAAATTTTTCAAAAATTTAATAACAATAATATCCAACTTGTCTTTTGTTTTCTATGAAATTCAATACCAAACAACATTATGAGCGCCTGCATTTATGAAAAAGTATTTAACAAAATATTGCAAATTTTACGAATGTCACAGCGTGCACGCCACTTTTTGGGGAAATTAAAAAAAGTGTAAAATCAACATTTCTACATACATTTAGTAAAAAATTGTACCAGTCAAAGAAGGACTGCTGCTTCACTTACATGCCACATATTAGCTCAATCGGTTGAACGGTTCTTAAGTTATAACATATATGTCATTGACATTTTGAAGCCCTACACACACACACACACACACGCACGCACGCACGCACGCACACACGGACATACATACGGACATTATTTCTAAACCACTTTTCGCGATGTTTTGGACCACTCTGAGAGTCCTGACATGAAAAACTCGAAATTTTATTTATTTTTCTCGAAAACAAAGCTTTTTCTATGGAGAAGCGAAACGTCAAAATTCCGCAACATTTTAATTTTTCAACTAATCACATTAAGGACAATCCCGCCCATTGTTGTACGATAGCCCAATTGTGTACCAAATTTGAAGAGGATTCTGGCATAGAAATCTCGAGAGAAAGAAAAATGTCCACAGCAATAAAGCTTTCTTCATGATCAATATCAAAGTAATTGTTTTTAAGCGTCCAATATTTTTTTAATAAACGATACAATTGATCGCGTTGTGAAGTTGAATTTGGAATAAATTTGTGTGAAGTTATTTATGCTTGAAAATTTTATATTTTTCTAATAAGAAAAATCATTCCCTAGTTTTTAGAGATTATCAATATAATCTTGCCGGAATCCTGACTCTACTCGTAATTAATTTGAGGGCTTCCTTGATACACCATAAATTGAATGAATGTGTCTTGTGATATGCTTTTAGGAAGAAAACAGGCTGAATCAACTGGAGCCAGACTCGCAGAGCTTGATCTTCCGTACTCATTGATTGTCAGATCCACTATGGCCAGAGCTCAAGAGACTTCCAAGATAATGGAAAAATTCTTGCCAAATGTTCCCGTGGAGGATGATGGAATGCTTATAGAGGGAGCACCGATTCCGCCGGAGCCACCGATTGGTCATTGGAGGTCAGAAAGATATGTAAGTTTGGCTTTTCTCTCTTTTATTTTGAGAAAGATATGAAAAATCTCGGTGATAATTGTGAATAAACTTATCCTCCACTCAAGTTCTACGAAGATGGGCCGAGAATAGAAGCGGCTTTCAGAAGATACTTTCACCGGGCGGACCCTGATCAAGAAAAGGATTCCTACACCGTTCTCGTTTGTCATGCCAACGTAATTCGGTACTTCGTTTGCCGGTAATTAATTTTATTAAGCTTTTCATTCAGTTGCCTTGTGTGAAAATGCATTTTAAGGGTTGAGAACACTTTCGGTCTATTTTACATAGTTTTTAAAAGGATCATTAACGTTTTTGAGAACATTGTTCTAGTTATAAATGAATTTCAAGTTTTGCTTTTTTTTTTTCTCAAAAACGGCCTCATCTGAATGTTTTCACATTTAAAAAAGTTTCTAGGTATCAGTAATTGTATGAAAAAAAAAAAACATTTTTCTAGGGCTTTGCAATTCCCCCGGAAGCGTGGTTGCGATTATAAATTTCTAAATAGCCGTTTAGCTTTTTGTCTCACAAAGGCCCCATCTAAATGTTTTCACATTTAAAACGTTTGTAGGTATGATTAATTCTATTAAAAAAATAAAAACACACCTTTTTCTAGTGCTTTGCAATTCCCACCAGAAGCGTGGTTGCGGATATCGTTAAAGAACGCAAGCATCACCTGGATAAGTGTAGTTCCCAGTGGCCGAGTGACTCTCCGATGTCTCGGCGACGCTGGCCACATGCATCCGCAAAACCTCACGACGACCTAGGCATGACGGGATAGCGACGTGAATTTCATTCGCTCATTTAGTTTTATGAATCTCGACGTCAAATATTCTCTATCACCGATGACGCACAAACACACCAAACGGCAAATTCCGGCCTGCAGAAATCGTACTTCCATTGTATCCATAAAAAACTGTCTGCGAGCCAGTCACATGATCGTACTACAAAAGTATTTGTACACTCAATTTGTAACAAAGAAACAATCTTGGTGCAATTACATGCAATTTCATTGTATTGTTGTTGTTGTATTCGATATATATTTACATAAAGCACTCGTATAGATTCTTGTTCGTTCGAAGAAACGGTATAAAAGGTGCAGATATTTCGAATTATCTTGTAGTAAATATTGTTCATTTGCTGCCTTCAAGATCCTCCATCAAAGAAGACAGGAATGTATTTCCGTTTATCAGTTTCGTGGTTCCCACTACAAACTCGACGTTTACTGGTGAAAAAAAAAAAAACAATTTTAGTGTTAAATATTTGCTAGAGTTACTAGGAAATTTACAACTGTACAGAGTTGTAAATTTCCATTAATTCATGAGATAGTTAGCAGCACAATTTGTTTTGTAATTATAATTTCATAATAATAATGTTTAGTAATTATAAAATAGTGTCTAAGCATTTGTCTAGCTACAAAAAATACTAATTTTTGCTTTAATATGGAGAGAAATAGTGGAAAAAATAGAAGAGATAATTAATGCATCTTTATCTCAACTTTCTTAATGTATATTAATTCGTTTTTCCCCATTTTTTCAATGGATTACCGTGAATTTTTATTAAAAAATAAGAATTTTTGGAGCTATTCAAAATTTGAGGCATCGTATTATAATCCTTAAATATAATAATTATTAAATCATAATAGCAAAAAAAATTGTATGGTAAACTACGTCTCATGAATTAACAGGGATTTACAGTTCTGGATGTGTGACCGGCGTGATGTACTTACGATCTTCTTGCTGCGACAAAAAGCGCAGGGCCGAAATTTCGGCATACGTGCAGCCTCCGATAAAAAAAACGAGGACCAGCCTTGGAGGCTCCGAATTTGAGTCCTCACTCGTCATAGAATTTCCTGATTCATAAATGCTTAATTAATTAAAGTAATTTTGTTAACAACAGACATATTGGTTTTGTATATAGATTTTTAACTAAAAGTTCGATTATAATTTAATCATTTTACAATGAAACGACAAATGGTTTTAAAATAAACTTTTGAAGATATTAACAGCATATTTTTTTACATCACCCATCGAAATGATTGATATATACATTTCTTCAAAATATTCAAATTTAGATAGTTTCGAAATCGATCTTTTTCCTTGAATAAAGAAATTTAATTTCGCAAATTGGCAATAAAATATTAGGACATTCCGAGACGAGGACGAGAAAACTTTTTTCTAACGCGTGTGAGTGTGAGTAACGAGTTGCAATGCACACGAGCTAAAAAACGGTTTTTCGCACGAGTATCGAAGAAAATTTTATCTGGCAAGGTACGAAAAGTGAACTCTGCGCTCGCGGAGTGTCAAAATAAAGTACAGCTAAAATAGGTGCAAGATCTTGGTGAATATGTCTAAGGTACGATTTATTTATAAGATCCATACTTCTAAAGGCGTTAGTGTTTCTCAAATCGCTGCTAACTGGCGGACCGGGTAGCAATCCAAGAACATCGTTGAGTCCTTGCCATCCTCCAGGCTGCACGAGTTGTTCGGCCAATCTTACACTCAAAGGCGCATAGACCGAATGAACATAGCTTATATCCTTGGGCGCTATTTCGCTCTCGTCCTGCACCGTGAGTCTCAAAGCCTTTCGCAACACCGCGTATTGTCTGTTCGATTGTTGACATCGAATAAGTCCGGCTTTCTCCAAGTTCAACAGCGTCGGCAGATGCTGATAGCCGTAAGTCTGTACAATTTCCTTCTTGTAGTAATCCAAAAGTTTGGGCTTTAGCCCGGAATTCGTAAGCGACTGAATGCACAAAAGTCGCAGAACTTTGAGGAGCGGTTTTTGTTGCGCGATCGAATCTTCGATGTACGAATTTGGTTTGTCCGTGTCTATGCAATTGAGCAACTCTTGCTCTATCTGCAACGACTCCAGAAAGTCGTTAGAATCTGTCACTTCTTTTACCATTTCGGCTATCGTTGTATCTGCAAAATTTTATTTTATTTTTCGTATGGCTACGTGGTTTTTTTTTAACAAGCCGTAGGCCGAATATACTCACGTCTAGCGAGGGACTGTTTTGTTGCGAGCATGTGTGGAAGCCTCGCCACGAATTGCTTTATCTCTTGGACGCTTTTATCACCGTGTCTCTCGTCAAATTGCGACGATATTATTCTCGCTTTTTGGCTGAGCACCGGACCGACACCATTAAAGTTTTTGTCTCTTAGCAACAAAAATATTAGTTTTTATTAATATATTACTCCTTCAGACACTATTCCTTGTTTTTAACGTAAACCCGCGTTTACATCGCGAAAAACAAAAATACGCGCACTTGGTTCGTAGTACTCTTTGGGAATCAATTCTGTAGTAAACTAAAGAATGATACAAAACAATTCCGAGAAAATAAAGCAATCATTTGTTGCGTACAAAACTTTTTTGAATTTCCACGTATCATTATTTTTCTTCCGAAAAATGAATATTGAATGTCTATTATTTTATGATTTTCCAAATGTCTTACCTGATTTCGGCGAACAGTTCTTCACCGGAATTCAATATAATCTGTTCCTTCTTGTCAAGAGATATGGTCGGCGAATCGTCTGAACTGTGAAATTTTTCAGGTGGTAGGTGCACGGTAGCTAAACAAAAATGTTTTAAAAATCAACATGATTAATTTGTCGATAGAATTTTATCGAAATAAAAAGGTCATAGTTTACTATTTTTAATGCCGAATATTTCGTCAATGAGGCCCTCGTAAGTGAGTTGCGTCACCAGAGGTGTCAGAAGGTCAACACTTCTGTCCAGCAGGAAAAGATGTTCTATAGGAGCAGATTGTGTATTGGTCGGCTTGGTATCTTCCTCCTCTCTATCCAATCGTTTCAGCAATTCCCAAACTTTGCTAGCGGCAGGTCCTCGTCCCGTGACTCTCGGAATCTTTCCATACAATCGCTGTAAGCTTTGTATCGCTTGAGCCACTTGATAGAGGCAGGTAGGATCGTTTTCAAGATAAAACTCCTTAAACGTATGACTCAATTCCATGGAGACTAAATCACTGTCAAAGGGGAACAGGTCACAAGGAAATTCCTCGATCAGCGTAAAACTCCCGAAGACTCCGCGGTTCTTCAATTTATTCTCACAGAGGAGACTCTTGCGAGGGACAAAGAATATGGAAAATTCCTTGCGGGGTCCTCTGTTGTTATCTTCCCTGCAGCCAAAATCACACTTTTATAAATACCTACTTAATCTTCATTTTTTTGCTTCCTCATGGAGAGGAAACTTTGGTTCGCGAATTTTATTTTTTACTCAGTTCACGAGCATCGGAGCTGATAGCTGACAGACTCTTTGCGTGAGCCTCAAATTTTGAAAACAATTTTTACCACGAATGCCTCATGCATAAAAATACAAAACAAGCCTGCAAAGTGGAACCTTGCGACTTGCTTTCTCATTATTTTTTCTTTCTTCACGAGAAAGCCAAAATCAATCGCTATACTTCCTAATAGGAAATTGTAAAAAATTACAAACAATGAGGAAGCAATTTGCAAGCTTCGACTTTGCAGATTTCTTCATTTAACTATTAACAAATGAATTCAATGTAAAGAGAAAAATGCAAATTAAGAACAAAACAAAATTACAGAATACACAAATTAAGTTGAAATAAAAAATCTTAATAAATCAGATGAATCATAATAATAATTGAGTAAGAATTGTATACTGAAAAATAAAAATAATAAAAAAGTAAATATTTGTTTTTGGTAAATGCAAATCCACGGACCCATGGACATTTTCGGCAATCAAATCCATTAAGTCCAGGTGAGGCCTCGTTATGAATATAATGTTGGCTACATTGGTATGCGGAAGTTTTCCACCACAAAGCGGATACATCTTGACAACATCATTTTCCTCGAGCAAATTGTATTTGGCAACGAGACCCGTTGGCCCAGCGAGCGATTGGTCCCACACGATAGCCTTTTGGAGAATAAGAAAAATCATTGAAACAAAGTAAATGAAGAAAAATTGTGATTTTTGAAGGAATTTTCAAAGCTGTCAAAATACCTTTGTCCCATCGCATTTTTCGAGCAGGCAAAGCAACGTTTTTCGGGCCTGTTCCTGTATCAATCCTATATTGATCCGCCCACCGGATAAATGTGCCGACGACATTGTTACTCGTGAGCAACAATACGAAATTCACTGACTAACAATTTACATTGACATTATCAGCAAAGAGCAGCCGACAGTGACAGCTAGTGAAAAGTGTTTAAGGTTAAACACCCGCAAATGCACTGCCCTGCTCTGCCAAAGAATATTCATTCCCTGTGCGTTGCTTGCACTGCGCAAGTATTAACAAAAATTAAGGTGTTTTATTCATCGAGCCGCCATAAGTGCGAGTGAGATAATTCATCTTTCCGAAGTGTTATATTCTTCACCACAATTGGTTTTTTAAATGAAAAGCGACAACAGACTAACAGCAAAGTCCTACCACGCAGTCATTACATTACAAAAAAGGGGAGAATGTCATTTGCATATTATGATATTCAAATCATTATTTATTTTATTATTCTCCAATTTGTGCTTATCTAGCCGAGAGTTTTTTCCTATTTTTGTAAACCTCTCTTTGTCTTATTTCATTTTTGGATTTCGCGGGTCGCAAGCCTGCCTGCCCCCCCCCCCCCCCCCCCCCCCCCGCCGACCGATTTATTATACATCTCTGATTATATCTTCTTCGTTAACGAAGGACCACCAAATGTTTTAATTAGAGTACGAACAGTGATGTAAAGCTGTAACGTGACCGTCGTATGACCGTCACGCACGCATTATAAACACCGCGGCCATTTCGAAAAAAATTGTGACCGAAAAAAATAACCGAAAAAATCGTGACGGTCATTTCCCATCTATATAGACGGCGGGCAGTAATTTTCCATCGATATAGACATCTCTGTAATCAAACAATTAACGACAGAAATAATGAATTTTAAAATTGTCATGAAATCTAAAAAATTTGTGACCGAACAAGATGACCGAAACAATCCTGGCGGTCATTTTCCATCTATATAGGTGTCCCTTTCAGGCCGATCTCGTCAGATGACAATAATAAAAATGACCGTCATTTTCACATAGAAAATTATGAGAAACGAAAATGACGTTACGTTACGGTCACGTGACGGTCAGGTGACACGTGACTGACGCGAGCTCAAAATGGCGGTCATTTCGCATCTCTGAGTACGAACCATGGAGGTTAGAGGTAAGGAGTGGAAACGCAATGCTAACGAAATGTTCCCGAAACGGTGTAAAATCTCGGTCGGATTGGTCACCACTGAGTGTCGGTGTGAACCGAGATGAAGTTAGCGCCGCTAGAAATGAATGAAACGCAGCCTAAAAGGGGCGTGCCATCCGCGGAGTCTCCGAAGCCAGGGCATCTTTTTAATTGGTCGAGATATTTCGAGGCATATCTGCCGGTAATTTGAACGCTCGAGAGAGCTGAGATTACGTTTGCGTCTACCGCGCGGCTATTAGAACCACGCTTTTTCGTTTCAGTCATCGTACGGTCGTTAGCGTACCATTTTAGAGCCTTGTTTGAGCTGAAAAGTCTTAATTTGAAACTCTCAAGCCGCTCGAAAATACGTAAAGCAGATTATGGATTGACACATGCGCCAGACGATTCTTTTCCTTTTTTTTTTTCATTTATGCGATGCAAAAATGTGTCTTCTTACCATTCGTTGGTGGGATGATACATTTTTTTTTTTTTTTGTAAATTTGGTGGATAGGTAAAGTATATTCACGTTTCGAGTTTATCACCCCAAAAGCGCACGGTGGTCGTGTGGATACCGTTGTAGCTTCTCAAGCGGAGGACTTGGGTTCGCGCCCTCACATTGACTTTTTTTTTCTGGAATTTTTTTATTATATTATCCATTATATTATCTATAATATAACTGACAAACATCAAAATGTGACAACACATTGACCGGACTCTCCGGTCAAAAAAGCACAATAAATTCATGGTAATAACAAATAACAACAAACCACAAAAAAACAGATAAACGGTACAAACATAACCTATTTGACCGGAGAGCCCTGACAACCATAATATTAATACAATAAATGTATAAATAAAATTCTGAAGAGGCCCTGATCAGGGCGAAACGTAAAGTTTTGAAACAAAAAAACTTGAAAAGCCGTCATTCGCTGATACTTCACAACGTATACCAAAAAAACATTACGGTTAACTTCACGGGCTAATTTTGCTTATAATTAATTAAAAAAGGATGCAAAGTAGAACTTTGCACATTGCTTCCTCATTAAATTTTGCTCTTTACATAGCAACCTCTACGAGGAAGTATTGTAACTGATTTTGGCTTCCTCATAGAGGTAGCTTTGTCAAGAGCAAAATTTAATGAGGAAGCAATGTGCAAAGTTCTACTTTGCATCCTTGATTTAAATAAATCAATAAATCACCGGCAAATCTCATTTTTATTAGGCGCAAACTTTTGTTTTACTTTAGTAACTTTTTCGGAGGTTATAGCGAAAATCGCTATTTTTTCAAATATTCAAAATCGTGTAAAATTTGAACGACTTTACCGATCACCACCAAATTTGGTACACAGTAGGACTGTATGATATTTTTCGTTTGTAGAACATTTCAGTAAATTTGCTGAAATTCGACGTGATTTATAGCCAAATTTTTTACTTTTTTAGAAAAATTCTAAGTTCTATAAAATCCGAACCGCTTTACCGATTTTGTCGAAATTCAATACCAAACAGCATTTAACGTCTCTCTAGTTATAAAGAACTATTATACGATATTATAGTATACGACATTTTTCAAAAAAATCAAAAATTCTATAAAATCAGTATACATAGATATATATTTTCTCAAAAATTACAGCAATTGAAGAGGAATTAATACTCTACTTGCGTGCCAAATTTGAGCTCGATCGATCGTGCCATTCGCGAATTATCGACGATTGAATTTTCGGTCCTTGGAACACACACACACACACACACACACAGACACATTTTCTAAACCGTTTTTCTCGACGTTTAAGATGATTCTGAGCATACTGACATTAATATCTCGAAAAAGAAAAAAAAAATTCATGAAAACAAAGCTTCCTCTATGAGGAAGCAAAAAGAACGGTTGACCACCAAATACTCTAATTAGGCTACCAATGACCACCAATCAGTAGCACTAATTAAAAATCAAATTCATTTAAACTTTCGTATAACTTTATTTAGGTCCCTAACGGACTTACTCCGCCGTGAGCGATGAGGTGAAATTATAGATACATCGTTTACCATCATGGCCATCTTGTTGCGATTTCGATATTTACGAACTTGCTATCTGACATTTAAAAAACAAGGCTTATATCCTTTGGAAATCCCATCTAATGCATACGATCTATGAAAAAAGACAGATGAACCGATACGAGGCACGTGCGTGCCAAGTTTGGTAACCGGTCATTTGATCCCGGACATTTGTACTTGTGATATTTTGTCCCCGACTTTTTATTCCGTGGACAATTGATCCCACAGGAACTTGATCCCACGATTGATATGTCTTTGAAAAATGAGGAGACGGTTCCATCTGACTACAAACCAATTGTGGACAGCCACTTTGTGAACACTCATTTTGTGCCCGTTTCGATAGTGCACAAATATATTGTGCACCTTTTTTTTGTGCGACATACACAACTTCATTGTGCACATTTGTTTTTACGTATTAATCTAGATTGTGCACATTATTTTTTATGCACAACGCAATTGTACACATTTTTTTTGCACACAATCAGATTGTGCATTTATGTTATTGTGCACGATCATATTGTGTACACATTCTTAGTGCATATATTAATTCGTGACTCTGTTGTGCACAATTATTGTTCTGCACAGGTTTATTGTGCGCAACTTGATGGTGCACAATAAACCTGGGTAAAACCAGTGTGAAAAAAAATCGATTTTTTTATTGTTATCTTATCCATTAGTAGTGTAACGTGGTAAAATTCTAACGCTTTATGCCCGCTCCTCGCGATACGACGACTCCCGACAGATCCGTAGGGCCCCGCAAATTTGACGAGCATTTTTATTAATTTCCGTTTATTTTATTTTATTTTATTTTATGTACGAGAGACGAGGGGTTATCGACGAATATACTTCGATCTATCTCGGCCAAATTCCCTTGGAGAAGCGAGTTTGATTATGCTCACGAGACGTTATCCAGTCCCGAAAGATTCAAGGAGTCACTGAGCACAGAGTGTGCAATATCATCGCTGTATCACCCGTCTACGCCATCGTCGATTGCGCTGCGCTACGAATTCCCGTTTTGGGCTCCGCGCGTCAGAAGCGCCAACTATTAGAATAAGTGACGGATTGCGAGAAATTAGAGTTGGTCGCCTGATTGTTCGCCGACGAAATAATTAGGGTAGGGATGAGAGGGCTCGTGCTTCCGTGAGCGACACTTCTCGAGGCTGTTCCGTGGGAACCGTCGTGTCGTGAGGGACTGTATAATAGTGTCATTGGTATATTGGACAAATAGAGAGTCCCGTCACACACGATCGTTCGATCCCAGATTCCCGCAGGGGTGATAATTAGAGAAGGGTTCCTCTATTGATACTTTGGCCGAGGTAAGCCCGTCGCTCTAAAAATCTTATACGTATGATATCCAGCAAATAAATATTGGCGACGACGGTATTCTGCGCGTGGTCGAGCTCGCGAGCTTCTTTGTTTGGGAAATTGTTAAGTGGAAGTCCCGCGTAGCTTTACGGTGGAATTATCGGTCGCGCGAATATTCTAATGTAATTGCATCGTATAAAGTCGCACTGTTGGGAGTATTGCCCGGAACAAGCCATTATTGTATTTTGTTATTTCCCTTGAATTCGGGAATTGTTGTTTTATGCGCGGGAACGATAGTGTTGTCCAGTGTGAGAGTGATCCGCGATATAATTGATTATTGTGAACAGTGGACTGAGTAGCTGTTTTTCTTTTTCGGGGAGAGCTTGATTGTCGCGAAAAGTATGTAAGATTGTGTGTCACGAGAGTGAAAATCGTTCCCGCTGCATTGGTTGAGTGAGTGAGAGAGAGAGAGTCAGTCGAGAACGCGTCGCTTAACGTTGATACGAGAGAAGCGCGCGATCTCTTTTTCTTCCCCTCGAGTCAAACTTAATACTAAATTTTATTTTGAAAGTCAGGTGGGTCCACGGAGCCATCCTGAAAGTATTTGTAATTGTATCTTTTTTTATCTACTCCCGTAATTTATTTCTGTTCTCTCTCTCGTGTGTCTTGTATGTTTTATAGCGTGTGTGTGTGTGTGAGTTGTGAGAGCCGCGGCGTATGGTAACTCACAGAGGTCATCGAGACCTACGGTTAATTGTTTTATAGGAGGACTTATTTTCTGTCGTCCTCTCATTATATTAAATTGAAATAAAGGATATCTTCGGATATATTGAAATTCCCTTAGAGTAACGTTTCCGGACAGATTAATTTCGTAAGTGAGAGTAGTAGCCCAAAAGAATCCCGCCACTCTACAATTTTCGACGGCTGCAGCTAGTTCGGCAACAGCAGCTTGGTCCCGAATAGCCCACAGAGTTTTTCCCGGCGCGAAAGCGCCTGGCGCCCTAATAAAATAAAGGGAAAAACTCTTGGGGACTTTAGCTTTGTGGTGTTTCAGGAATCTTGGAAAAATACACTACAATAGATACAGTCAAGAAGATCATCTCCAATTTTTGAAGCGAATTTCGTAATATTTCGCTGGGAATAGCCATTCTTAGCGGTGAAGAAGATACGAAGCAGCGGCGAGTGACCAGCGCCAGAGACCCTCGGTTCCGTCACTGCGTTCAATTTTCATTCTTTTGTCGTCTTAAATCTATTGCTTCATACCTCTAAGAAGTTTTGAGGTCAATTTATGCAGATTTAACAGCGGATAATTTGCTAGAGCGATGTACGGGTATGAATACGCAAAATAATTGAAGTTAGCACCAAACCAAGTTTTCAACGGGAAACAAATCTTGGAAATAATAGCTTACATCCTCAACGAAGGTTATGATGCAATTTTGAAAGTTATATAAATCCTTTTACAAAAAATCATTTTGTCTTATTTATGAATACCTTAATATGTAAAAAAAATTCAGATTGATAGGCCTATAGTAACGTCCGAACAAAAATCAAGAAAATCGGCTATTTTATGGGCCGTCATACTGAAAAGACCCCAACCAACTACCCAGCTTTAGTCACAAAATTGCCAGGGCTAGTTAGATAAAACACATCATACTCACTACATCGTCGGATCAGCCTTTAAAAAATGAAATACGTATAGGCTGAAAAGTGAAAAAACTGCATTTTTTCAAAAGTGCTATTATTCAACTATTCAGTTTGAAAATATTTCCCCAATAATCTCATTAAGAGGCCATAATGATTTTTATTGTACTAACGAAAAACTGATTTCCTTTATACCGGAATTATGAAATCAAATTCTAATTGAAATATAGATTAATTGTAATGCACTGTATTATTGATACCTACCTAACTACGTTTCCACCTTCAACCTTGAAGTGCTGCGACGTTTCTCGCAAGACGAATAATTTTTAATCGCATAATTAAGTATAAAGATAATGGCCACAACGAATAAAAAGTAAAGATTATTCTGCAAACACAAATTTAATGTTTTTGTTTGTTTTGTGACTCTTTAGCGCCATAGCAGCAGATGAAGCGTCGAAAATAAATTGTAAGGTTTCAGTCATATTGCAAGTCTTTAATTTCAGCAATCATGTACAACTTATTTGCCTCCGTTGTTCAAAATAATCGAGGATATAGTGTTATTACGTTTTTGTTGTCGTTTATTTTCATTTTTTTTTTTTCCGTATCGTGGTTAAACCGCACTTTTCATATAGCTTAGCGATCGGGAAAGCTCGGTTTCGCCAATCCTTAATCCTTTATTGTCTATATTACAAAAAAGAAAAAGCAACAATGCTATATTGCTCGATGTGCTTATGTTTTTTTTTTGTATTCCGTTAACTATTTTTTCTTTCTGTAGTATTCGATTTATTTCGCTCGCGTTCGTCACATGCACAAAATTCTTTCGTTCTCGCTTTCTCTTCCCGCTCACATGTTCGACCCAGCGAACATTCGTCTTCACACTTAATACATGCGTATGCAGATAATCGTAATAGCAATTTTTGTTGCTAATACGAATTCCATCAAGCATTATATTTTATATATATGCTTATATATATATATATATATATATATATATATATATAAGGTCAATTTTACTCACACGAAGACTTTTCGACTTAATTGTTAGGGTTAATAGAGTTGTAAACGAAGTTGGTTCAATTTTTGGCAAAAAAAAACCGTTTCCAATTTAATGACAAACAAAAATTGGCAAATATCAGTTTAAATTAAAATTCTGTTGAGATAATATTAATTCACGTAAAGTACTTTAAGTATACATCCAATCGCGTTACCTCGATAGATAATTAAGTGTTCGGGGTACGTCTCCCTTTAATTGTCATCACCATTTGTACCTTTTTGCCACAATATCTTCGTTATGTTGTCTCGCTTTCTTTTCCGTCGTAAAAATCTACAGTATTCTGTCGATTATTTTTTATTTTTTGTGTAAAAGTGCAATATGTTAATTCAAATAAATGCGGGGGCAAACGTAAGAGCAGACAATACGAAAAATATGGGAATAATATGTTGAAGATTACCTTGAAAGTAAATATGCTGATGTGAAAAAAAAGTTCAAGGACAATAGTGATGAGAAACATATTTTACGCTACTATTGCGAGAAGTGCGACTTCTCGCACGGAGTGCCGTAACGATGCATACGAAACTCGTGCGAGAAACTTTTTCTGATCTCGTGTCATTGCAATACTCGGCTTCGGCTCAGGCAGTGTCAGAAAAACTTTTTATCGCACTAGTATCGTAAAGTACTATTTTGTAACACATGCACGAAAAGCCCCTTGTTCATCGCTGTAGTGTGTGGAGAAAGTTGCGCTTATTGATTAAGCATGAGAAAAAAAAAGACCGTGCATGCACAAATCATATTAATTGCGTTCAAACAGACTTTTTGTTTACCTAGTTCACTTTAAAACACAGATTTTTTCACCTTGTTACATTTTTGCATATTTTCGCCACGCTGCAGGCATAGGCAAGAGAAAAAGTTCACTTGCAAGGCTAGTGCGAAAAAGCAGAGTTTTTTATGAAGATTAGGAAGTTGGCTGCACGAAACAAATACGAGCGCTTTCTGAGATACGAGCTGAACACGAATGTTACCTACTTTTTACCAGAGTTGTAAATCCCCGTTAATTCATAAGATATAGTTTACCGTAAATTTTTTTTTATAATTATGCTTTCATAATAATTATATTTAGCTATTATAATACGATGCGTTAACTTTTGAATAGCTGCAAAAAGTATTATTTGCTAATAAAAATTCACAGTTATCCCTTTGAAAAAATGGGGAAAGTAATGAATGGATTGAGAAAGTAATTAATTATTTCTTCCATTTTTTCCACTATTTCTTACCACAGTAAAGCAAAAATTAGTATTTTGTTCAGTTATCCAAATGCTTACACACTGTTTTATAATCACTTTACATTATTGTTATGAAATTATAATTACAAAACGAATTGTACTCCAAATCATACCTCATGAATCAATGGAGACTTACAATTCTGCTTTTTACCTTCATCAAATAGTCCGCTATATCGTACAAGCAACACACTTTTTCAAAACAAGTGCGCCAAAACCGCCCCTTTTTATGCCTGCGATATAGCGAAAGTCTGCGGGAAAGTAGCTTTGTACACCTTGCAAATGGGATGGTAAAATTAATTCCGAATACATTTTTGTAGAAACATTCCGTATTGTACGTACGAAAATTGTGGATTATCGAAACTTTAATAATCTTGAAATTTCAAAATGTATTTTTTTAAATAATTATTTTTGCCAAGAAACCATTTTACGAGAAATTTGTTGATTTATTTTGTATTGTTCATAACGTCCTAGGTATTTCCAACTACTAATATTTTCCATTGAATCTCACTTCTGGCTCCGAATTTATACGTAGTTAAATATATGTGAATATACATTGTATGTGTTGTTAATTAATTAAACGGAAATTAATTGTAGTGATTATTTGAAAGATAGGTCAACGAGCCCACTTCAATGAATCAGTTACTGAGCAATTAATAAGGATGAATGAATAATTTTAACTACAATTTTCATCCAGCAATTTTATTATCGTCGTAAAGTACGAACGACAATTGTCTACGATATGAGATGCAGAGGCAATCGTTTGTTGTTCCACTCTTCTCCTCTTTTCCACTATCGATAACAAAATAGCAGAATGAACATTAGTTAAAAAAAAAAACACTTTTTTGGGATGTACGGAAAAGTCTTCGATCGTATAGGTTTCCAATTTTATTAACCCGTGATTTGTTTTGTGAGTTTTTGTTGTTTGTTGTTGTCCGTGAAAATAACATGTACCCATCTGGTCATCGTATTTAAGCGCGGTAACAGAACATTCTTAAGGTATGATTTCCGGTAATCACTGTTGTTTCTTTTCTATTTTTTTCTGTTTAAATACATGTTTATAAAACGGAACTACATCCGGTATGAGAGTGGCTTTATTTAAACGTATGCAATAAAATGCATAAACAGCGACATATCACAGTACCGTACGCAAAGCTTGAATGAATTGCAGATAGAACAGCATAAAGGCCAAATGGCGACACTACTTCATCATCATCATCACCATAATCATCCGTCTGAGGACATTTGTTTCTTGTAGGTAGCATTCTTTAACATTTTTATACATTTTTCTGGTCATGACATATCATTTTTCGTCAGCTTCGCATGAATATGAGCTTTCATTACTTTTTTTTGTTTTTCATTTTTGTTTTTTTGTTTGTTTTCAGTATTAGTAACAAAGTAGTAAGTGATGGTTGGACGTTACGTATCCGATGGGACTAGCTGGTGCATCTGTGGCAGGTCAATTAATTGTTATATGAATCCATAACCAGTGTTTAAATTATTTACACGCGTTTATTCATAAGTAATGCAAATTTTATAGATTTTGTTTTTCATTCTCACATTATGGATTCAATCGGCTTATTGATTCTGCTATGACGGTCAATATTTTCGGTCCTTCAACCTGACGGATACGTAACGTTAACGGCAGATACAGTACACAAGTAGAATCGGAAACCTTTGTAGATGCTTCTAACGTGCTGTCGGAAGGAAGCAACAGCAGTTTTTTTCTGCTATCTATTTAAGCGTCAATTATAGTATTGATAAAAACAATGTATGTTGTTTCATTAAATAATGCCTACGTTATGAATTCATCGATATACAGAATGTACATCAGTCTTCAAGTTTCAATGTAAAGAGCCATAATTATTTATTAATGGATATACATATATCGCGAATGAAAAATTAACCGGTTATTCAAGGCACGTACAAAGGTATCAAATGTTACTTTGTACCGTATGCTTTACCCAAAAAGGGACTTTGGCAACACACTAAACGTTGGCAACAACAACCTTACATTTTTTTTTCTCCACAGCTGGGCAACACAGCGTCTCTTATCATCATCATCATCATCGTCATCATGCACGAAAAACACACACAACCACGCTCTGTACAACACTCAATCATTCTCACGGTACGATTACTTTTATCATTTTTTTTTCTTTCCTTGTTTCCTTCAACTAATTATAATAGTATCGTGATATTATAATCGTAATAGTCGCACAATTCGAATAGTCGACGGTAATTATTATTGATAATTAGTGATAGGTTTTGTGTTCCTCTCGCTCTCTTTTTTTCCCTCTCGTTTCTCGTATGTGTATTTACAGAAAAAGAAAACAAGAAAAAACGAAAATATATGGTTTAACACTGAATAACGAATCGTATATCCGTACAAGGCTACACTTTGAGATCGTCGATCCATATATCGTTCAACAAAAATTTCACTCCGCTCAATAAGCACAACCGACATCCATACTTGGCGTTTGATTTGCGCTATTATTAATGGATTTCAGAAGCCTTTTTCCAACAAAAAATCGTTCGTCGATTCGTTATACTTTTTCTCTCCGCTGGAATCGGCGATAAACCATAGAAAAAAAAAGAAGAAAGAAAAATTCAATTCAATTCAAAGCGACTACAAGAGATCGGAAGAGAATTGTCTAGTAAAATGCAACATTGTTTTTCGGTTTTGGAAAGAATTGTAAATCACTTTGATCACATAAATTGATCTCCGAAGAAAAAAAAAAAAACGAAAAACGGGAGTCAAACATCAAGAAGTCGGAAAATCGGTGGGGCATAGTCATAAGACCTTTTTTTTTGGTATTTCTTGTTTTTTAATGTCGGTGTCTTACAACAGTCTTTCGCCAACGATTCTCGCCCGCCTCGACTGTATCACACATTTTAATATTTCAATCATTTCGATTTTAAGCGCAAACGCGCGCCACTTTGACAAAACGTACAATATGCCAATGATGTGTTGTTCAAACTAGATTTTTTGTCCGTCCAAGCCGATGATATTTCGCGGCACAAATGTTACTTATTACACGATACTCGATTACAAAGTACTTGCGTGCATTTCGCTTGGGAAGGAGCGCATATTTAGTACGCTTCAGAGCCATGACAATTGAAGAACGTGACGGCATCGGATTGTCGTTTGGATATACGAAAAATTTAAAGCACCCAGCTTAATTGTACATCAGATGCAGAGTCAAACCTCTCGGTATATTCTATCAAAAGGATTTTCGGAAAATTGCTATACTTTTGATGGACTTTTGAATGCACAATACGGAATTTCCATGAAATAAACACTAATTGTGTACTATTACGGTGCTCACATATTAAACATGCATTATTTAACGTGTTTAATACACCGTTTTATCAATTTTACATCATAATTGTATCGTGAAGTTGTCGTCCCGGTTTATGCATAAAAATTTCCGATAATAGTATATTAATTCTCATAATAAATCAAACATGGATGACTGTTAAAAATATTTGAAAAATTAATGTACGTGCAGAGGAAGCATTTTTGCATAGTAACTTCCTTGAATTTATTTATTCCACAATTGTCTAAATATTAATCATCCGACGAATATGACGTACAGTTTGCGTGCAGTTATGTAGGAAATATTGAATGATTGTATATTTGCTTAGTGAAGCAAATTATTAAATGAAAATTTTGCACACTCGGCTGCAGACAGTGCAGATCATTTGTTTAGAAGCATTTATTAAAATATTCAGCAAACGGTAGGGCAAATATATCCATCGAACAAACCGAGAGGCGATCTCCAATTGGCTCGTGACAATTCGGCAAAAATCTGACAATTAACGTGATTAAAAATAACATTGTACATGGTAGGGATTTACGAGTAACGATGAAGTTAAGCGTCTCGTTTATCAGTGTTTAAAAAAAGAAAAATGCGGTTTGACAAATTGCAACACTGTAAATAAAGCTTTCGAAAATCTAGCTTTTTATAAATGACGATAGTAACATTTATCGAGCGGGCAAATCACTATCTCCATTATGCCTCAAGCGTAAGTTTCATTAAATATATTATATATATACATATATGTACGTACATACATATGTATATATATTTTGTTTTCTTCGTCGAATTACAGTTAACTACGCAACAAGGCTCATATAACATTCTTAACATTTCCAAGATCGTATTAGTTTCCGGCTGCGTTCCCAGCTGAACCGTCCTCTTCCCTCTTTCACTCGCTCTTTCTCTCTTATCACCGAATCAAACCATAAACAATAACAAACTCCACCCTTCCTCGTACATATTCTTGAGATTTGGTGTAAGAAAAGGAAAAAAACAACAAAACTAGCGAATTTCAATAGATTAATTAATAAGGATTAATTATCGTTGATACTAAACGGACACCACATTCTTGCACGCAAAATTTACCCGGGTTGCCCTCTCTATTTTATTGATTTATTCCGATACACCATTTTTAAGGGCAAAGTCGTCGCAATTTCTCATATTACTTCGGATCATTTATTTCTTCCTTATTCACGAGATTACTGTTCGAACTGCATTTATTATAAAGGGAAGCTCGATGCTTCTGTGGGGAAAATAATGAATTTAAAAAAAACATTTAATTGAAAAATGGATGAATTTATTGTCCGAATCTTTAACAAAAAACGAATCGGAGCGCTAAAGATATCAGCAATTAAATGAATGAGTATGATAAATTATAAAACGGTACAGGTAATTATTTATATGAAGTTTTGCCCAAAAGTTGCATCCACTGCTTCGCGTTTAGAGCTCCGGAAGCGTTTAGACCGAGATTCCGGGCTGCACTTTGCTAATTATTCGTTCAACCCAACCAGCAGGCTGACCGTGCTCATTTGCCACGAGTGAACGTGTTTACTCGCGATTTTTGAGGTGATATAGGTGACATTTTATGAATAGAAAGCTAGAGTTTAACGAAAGTAATTGTAGCAAAAATGGATCAATAATTCGTTTTGGCAAAAACAATAATAACAAACGACGCGATATCAAAACTCTGCGAGATCATTCTCAAGCCCTTTTTGATTTTCGTGTATTCTGACAATCTTCCCTTCCTCCCATTTGCTTCAAACAGTGAACAAAATCAGTAATCTCTTGTCACACGTTTAATATATTCTTGAAAGATGTTGCTATTATTCTAGATAAGATAGGAAGAATTCGATTTGATAAATCGAGGCATCGACTGCTCGCAGAGCTTTGATTAACTTAACACTAAATTCCATTATGTTCAAGGAGGTTGAAACACTTCACGTAAATCAAATCAGAGCTGAATTTTTCGAAAAGTATTTGTAAAGTCTTATGCATTTAATAACGTTGTATGGAAATATATTTGCATAAATATTAATGAAGTATCGTTATTTTTCCAAGAGTTAAGTTTTCATAGGCTTTTGTTTTCCGAGAACAGTTGAAAATGTCATTTTCCTCCTTCAAAAATGCATTATACCGTGACCGTCTAAATATTTCATAGTGTCAATGGTTGACAAATGGCAGCCTGTTGATTTTAGAGTGAATAAGCCTCTTCATTGAAAAACAAAAAAAAAAAAAACGGTTTCGACTGTTACACAAATAAATGATAATATGTAGGCTATTACTTGTGAAGTGTTTTAAAAGAAAAAGACTGAGAAATGTTCTTCATTGCAATCGATGGAAAATTCTTGGAAAGTAACGCAACGAAAACATACCTCTAGAAGTACAGTTGACAAATTTTATTGCAAAGCCCTGACTAAAAACTGCGCTTCATTATTGCGCAAAACTTGATGAAAATGCTTTGAAAAACGTAGCTCCGATTGAACTCGTATAAAACGCTCGAACCTCCGTAAACCGAACAAAACATCGCATGGCGACGATTAGAGTATTCAAAAAGTTCGGTTTCTGATCTACACTTCGTAGAAAATAAATATAGAAAGATATTATTTTTGTTTTGCATTCTAATGTATTCACGCGTAAAAACGCCGTCGTTGCGGCTGGTAAATCCAATGGAAGAGTATACATTATGCGTTCGAACAGCAAGTATCGTGTGGAAAACAACTAGGATCGCGATTCGGTGACTCGGAGCATCGACGCATCCGCAGTCCGTTCGTTCGCGGGATGACAAGCATCGTTTACGCAATATTATTTTGTGTTTTTTTCTTCTTCATATCCAGTATTTAATAATTAGTGTTTTTTTGTTTGTTTAAATTTAATACATATTTTGTTAAATAAGCGAGTCCGTTGAATAAAAACTCAGCGCTTCATTGTCACACGCGCACTCTCTGCCCTGCCGCGTCTTCGCGTTCAGTCCTTCGTTGTCCTTCGTCTCCAAACTGAAAGATCCTAATCCCTCCTCTCTCCTCGCATCATACTCAACCTCTTTTTTTGCTTTCGCTTATCGTTTAGTTTTTTTGTTTTTTTTTGTTTGTTTTTTTATTTTTGTTTTCTTTTGTTTCTTTAGATTCCGACATTCGCATACACGCAAATTCCACTCTTCCGCTTAAATAATTAAACATTCGCTGCAGCTGGAAGAAAAAGCCGCTCGGCGTATTACACAATCAACCTCACACTATAATATACTTTACTTTTTGTATTTATACACAAAGTTCCGTGTGTAACAATTCACCAACGCGTTTGCTTTGGACACACGTTTTACTTTATGGCCGTCCGTGTCGCGTCGTAGCCTTGATTGAAGGTACGTTTTTATTTTCTCCAATCGTTTCTTGTTAATTTTGTATCCTTAATTGCCAGCACACGAAGGCAAACGTCCGAAACTCTGCAGTCTTTTTGCAGATTCCTCGTGCTTAGGTTTGATCGACCCTCTCAGTCGTCCCCACGACGCAAGTCAACCATCGTTACTTTTTCTCATTTTCATTTATTTACTCGTTTTAGTGTCACTTTTTTTTTATAGGTAAGACAAACCAGTGTCTTTTGGCCGCCGGTTTTTTGTTCACTAGTTCTTGCATTTCGAGATCTTGCGCACTTTCGCAAGTCTCAATGCAATTAATCCGCGCAGCGTTAGTCGCTAATCAAACGATCGAAAGGAAAAAAACAACAAAAAAACAACAACAAAAATCGTTGAATCGTTTCCCGTACTCTCGAAACGAATGACCAGCATGCATTCTCGAACGCGCTAGAGGCCAGAGAGAAAAAGAAAACAAAGCAGTTGTTTTTTCGTCGTAAAGTATTTACACGCAATGTTTTTTTCACGGACTTTACGAGGTGAGTTCTTTCGTAGGCGGTCAACAGTGCGCTCTCGCCTGGCAGCGAAAAAAGCGCTTCGGACTGCTTCGACAGGTTTTACAACCAAATCTACGAAGTACAACAAGGACACTCGATTAATTAATAACAATGAGTGTTCGCCGAGTTTATATCGTTGCAGGATCAACTATTATAATATTATGTACAGGTTTGATCTCTCTCACTTTCTCGCTCGCTATCTGTCTCTTTTTATTTGTTCTCTCTCCACTGCTAGAGATATTCTCTACCCAGCGTCTTCTCGTTCTTGTCCGTTTCGTTTTGAAAAAAATTCCGCTTCGTATCAGAATTTTCCTTCATTCACACATTTCCACGAAAACGTTGCAGTGTTTTTTATCCTTTTTTTAACTGTTTTCACAATTTTTTATCTTTTTTTTTGTTTAAACTTTAGTAGGTAATTCGTAAAGGTCTGTTGGTTCGCACGGAAGATGTTGGCCGCTGTCGGACTTGTCACTCCATTCGGTAACACAACATCCACGACAACTGCAGTTCGTTGATATAGTCGAAAGCACTTGTTATCATCACGTTCATTCTCTACCGTTTATGGTTTTGTTTCATTTCATTAGGACCTACTTTTTCTTTTTTTTGCTGTTTTCACTGTCCACTATAGTACTGCACTCGACCGGTGGCCGCTGTCACTGGTATTTCACGCATCACTGCGTCCCATGCTGAAAAAACCACAAAAAAAACCGTCAGAATCTTCGAACTTCAGAGGAAAACGACAATAAATCTAAACATTAATTTTTTTTACTCCGGTCAGTCTTATTTTCACGGTTTTTGTTTATGGAATTCACCCCAATCTGATACCCTGAGATCTGAAATTACTGTACATTTTACAGCGTAACGAAGATCACGTATTATTGAAAAAATGCATGTTTTCTTTTTTCTTTTTTTTCTTTTCTTGCTTGTTTTCATGATGACTCCAAGAAAATGTTATTTTCGTGAAATAAGACCCTTAAAAGACGAAAAAAATGTACGAATAGGTAACAATTGCAATTTTGCTAGATATAAACAAAATTTGAAAGTGTAAAGTAAACAAAATTGCAAAATTAACACAGAACATGAGTATGAACTATCGATTTTGATAATTTCTGATATAGTTGATTTAAAAATGATTGATGAGTCCTTTCACTTGAAAGCAGTGTTAAAAATGTACCAAAGTGACTAGTGTGAAAAGACCGAGTTTCACTCCCGTTTTTTTTTCTCTTTCTTTTCTATCAAAACGACGGGTGTTGTTTGGGGTCTTGTAGAACGAATCTATGCAATTAGTTAGGTACGAATTTTCGGCGTGTCTTTATTAACGGTATTTGAGGATATATTTATCATGGGAATCTTTGATAACTTTTCTTTTCAATAAAAGCGACGAGTGTTGTTTTGTAGTCATGTAAAACGAATCTATGCAATTAATGACGTCTGAATTTTTGGCGGATCTTTATAAACGGTATTTGAGTATATATTTATGATGGGAATGTTTAATAACTTACCCAATCCAACGTAAGTGACAATCTTGTCGTGATTGTAACTATGAAGGTTTACAGTCTCCTCGGGAGCGACGTAGCGCGCGGAGAAGTCTTCTTTAGGTTGATGATGATACTTTTCCATAATACTAGACGGTGGCGGAGGAGGTTGAGGGTAGGCGGCGAGGGGTTGAAATCTCGGTGAGTAACCGATGTACGACATTGGCGTGATCATCGTCTGCGGATGAGGAATCCCGTGATGATGTTGTAAGTGGGGCGGATGCATCGGGAAGTTAGGCGGAAATTTCTCGTATCTGACATGATGTTGTTGCTGTTGTTTATCGAATATAGGTAGCGGCGGGGGTGGCGGTCTGGTGGCGAAATTGGGTGGCGGTTTGTTAAATATCTGCGGTGTTTCCGGTGGGAAGATTGAATTTTCTTCATTGGCAGCCTCTTCGGTTTGTTCAGAAAGTAAAAGTTGCTCGTTGACCTCAAAACCGAACGTAAGTTCGCTGGGAGAGTCGGCGTTTCTCGCAGGATCCGCCGAATTCTCGTCCATGAGAATAACAGCCGGTCGCGGCAGTAAATTTCGCTTATTCGCATTTTGTTGCGATTCCGCGATTCTCGTCGGGGCTTCCTTCTCTAATTTGCAGCTATTTTGCTGTTTCGACCGTTTAATCTCAACGACGCTTTGATCCTGACGATCCTTTTTCGCATTCTGAGGATTTCCAGACTTGACGTTGTCGTTTTTCGCCACGATATTTAGCTGCTGGTCCTTCAGAGCTCTCGAGAGTCGCTCTGTTTTTGTATTTGCCTTCGATGAACTTTCCGAATCACCGGGCGGACTCTTCGCCTGTTGCTGCTGCTGCTGAATGTTTTTAGGATTGGCGCAAGTCTTCGTTTTTGGATTTTCCAGCTCATCCTGAGAAGAAGACGCCGAATTATGGGGATTTCCCGATTTCTTAGCGTCCTTATCCTCGTGATTGTTTACCGAGATCACAATATTCTTGTTGATTTCATCGGAATTCGTGTTGTTTGTCGTTTTACCGTCGCGTTGCGATTCCTGCGGGCCAGAGTGATTTTGCTGTTGCGTCACTTGACTCGTCTGCTGATAATTTCTTCGCGATCGATTGTAATTGGCGCGTGCATTCGGGTTAACGTCTTTGGTCGTTGTAGGGGTGGTAATATCGTGAGTATTGCTGGCATCGCTCTCAGGCGAACTATTGTTCACCACTGACGAGCTATTAATTTTAAGAGGATTGTTTGACGGCGATATTTCGCTCTGATTCGAATTATTGTTCGATGGCGCAATTATGGAATTGTTGTTTGGACCGGTCATCGGCTGCGTCTGCTGCTGCTGCGAGAGACTTTGATGCAGCTTCTCAATGTCCTGAACGTACTTGAAGACTTGAATGTTTTTATTTATGGCCTCCTCGCGGGCTTCCGCTTTTTTCGTCTCCGTCGAAGTTTTTGATTTAGCAAGAATCGGCGACGGCGGCTTATCAAAGCTCAGACTCAGGCCTTCTTGCACGTGATTCGAGTGGGCGAATGTGTGTTGACGTAATTTTCGATCCGATTGCTGCAATTCATCCAAACTTGGGTAATAATCCTGGGGAAATTTGTCAGGCTCCGATGATGATTTTGCTGGCACCGTTGGCCACGATCCGGTATTCAACATTTTCGGCACCATGGTCGCAATATTTAACACACCACTTGGCGACATGTTTATCGTTGCAGTCCGAGCAATATCGGCGTAACTCGCCTGAGGCGCACCACCCGGCGATGTCGAACTCTTTGACGAATTGTGCTTCGATGAATTCGACGTTACCGGAAGTGAATGCACCGAGTCCAAGTCGCTACTGTCGGATTTGTCACTGAAATTTAATGGCCATTTAATATTTGCATATTAAATAAGACTTATGCATAACAAAAAGTCTTCCTTTTGTCTGCATTATCTTAATATTTTTTGTATTACAAAAAATTATTCTAATATTGACAATTCTCAGCAAGAATTTAAACATTTAGAAAAAATTATTTTTACATGCAAATACACCAATTTCTTTCGGTACAATGGCGAATATTCCTAACCAGAAAATCAAGGTAAGCTATAAATTACAGTGCATTAAAGAACAATTCTATTAACGTTTACTCTTTTCATATAATGAAAGAAAGAAAGAAAGAAAGAAAGAAAAAAAAAGATTCTGTGAGTGAATAATGGTGAAATTAAAAAAATTTTATACGCTTAAAATTTCAGAAACGGGTACAGACTATTGCAAAATTGTTGGAGAATAAAGAACAATAATAAAACAATGGATCTCAACAACTGTACAATTAATTGCCAATAGCCCTAAGTGTATTCAATTAAACAAGCGTTTATCAATTTGAGAATTTCGTCCGCTTTGGAGAAATAAATAGGAAAAGATTAAGTGTGGCGTGATAGAAAATTGAATTACCTGGGCGGCATGCTACTCGTAGATTTTCTCCGAAGTTCCGGGGACAAGGGAGTCCTGTAGTCGTTTGAGAAACCTCCGGATCTCTGGAGATACGATCCTGAACTCACCAAATTTTGTGCTCTACCGCCGCTCGCGCTACGACGCTGTTTTTTGCTCTTCTTCTTCTTAGTCACCACGAAAAATTCCGTCTCCGTTTCAGTCTCGGTATTCATCTTCTTGGTTGAATTTCTACGGGTCGTGTAGTCGTCGCCGGTGTCGTTACAATAGATCGATTGACCTTCCTCGGTACCCCAGGATCTTCTGTCACCCCGCGAATCGACCGCTGTATCGCCCGTGCTACGTTGCTTCGCTCTACGAAGAGCAACGTTTATGGCGCCTGCAATAATCCCTCAATAAATCAATATAGGAACGAAATATTTTCATTTTTTTACTACGAGCATTAAGAATATTTCATAAACTTGAGTATGCAACAACATTTCAAACAGGGGTAAAAAATGTATAATCTGCTACTTAATCCACGATGGCAGCTTTGTAAAAAGAAAAGAAATATTTATACCTACTTTTATAGCCTAATTCCTCATCAACGAGGTATTGCGAATTTTCATTGCAAAATTTGTAGGATTATATTTACCCATAGTTTGACCTACAGTTCGAAAAATTCGTGGCATGATAAATATTTTTTTAAATTTTACAACTTTTCTATCCTCGAGCCCAAGATACCAACCAATTTGTGAAAAACCATTTTGATTGACAGCTCGTACATTGTAAAAACTATTGGGCGAAAAATATGTTTAGACAATTTTTGGCGTATATTTGTGTGATATATATCAGCCGGGAAGTCTGGCTGAACAGCCTTTAAACATTTCAGCGACTTTTATGGCATTAAAAGCATAAAAATTATCCGTTTAGTGGTAGAGATATTTAAAAAGTGCATTTGCAGAGTTTAAACGGGCGAACGTACCGTGCTGACTGGAAACGCTGCTTCCTCCGCTGGAGCACGTACTTTTCTCAGCAGTAAGGTCCTCCAATTTGGTTTTCGATATTTCCTCGAGTGAGTTGGATTTGTGTAGTTTGGCCGGTAGCTGTTCCCTCTTGGAGTCCTTTTCCCTGGTCCTCGGTTTGGTACCGGAGGTAGCTTTGACCCTAACGGCGTTGCTCGCCTTTCCCTTCTTTCCCTTGGACTCCTTATTCTCGATGAACTCAACGATCGTGTCGATATCTTCGATGTTACGGTGTCCCTCAACGTTTTCAGCTTTATATACAATAACGTTAGGCTCTTGGGTGTGCTTTCTCCTCACTTTTTTACGCTCTCCGTTGTGACCTTGAACGGCATTTCCGTTCTCATCGAGGGATTTTTTCTCGGCGGACGGAATGTGATGCGTTAATCTGGAAACGGCTTCTGCGCGAATATCGTAACGGTGCATTAGATATTTGAAGGCTTTATTAAATCAATTATTATTATTTTCTAGCGCAAAATGTGCAATTAATTGTTATTTTACCCATGGCTATGTTAGGCGACGGCCAGGACACAGGCATCACCGAGTACAGACTGGAGCTTATGACCTTTCCTTGTGGTGTACTGAGATTTAACGTGCCGCTGACGACGCATTTCACGCTATTATAAGTCTGTAGTGGAAGAGCACTGGAGGTCTCGGTGCTCCCGCCGTTCACCGCAGTAGCTTTCGACTTATCCACTTGTTTGCTCGTTTGCTCCCGTATTGGAAATTCTATAGTTGTGTCAACGGGAGTATGCGCTGCATCGAAATTCGCTCGCGATATTACCTGTACCGGTCGCCGGGGTTCAATTATTTTCATCTCAGTCCCTTCGTCATCCTCGATGTCTACCGAGTGCGTTCGCTGAGCTCCTACCGTCGAAGATAACGCATTTCGATTGCTGATTGCGTCTACCTGCAACGCACCGGAAAAAACAATCAATTTTTTTTTTTTTTTCATTTACGAAGCTGTTTATTTGGTTGGGACCTAAGGACGTGAACGAGCTACGCACCTCAAAATCGAAATCAATCACCATATAATCTGGTTTGTACTCTGGCGGTGGATTATCCGACTCGAGCATCTCATTTGTCGCAGCTTTTCCTTTGACAACCTTTTTCTCCCGAACCTCAGACTCTGCCTCGCTTGGGACTGCAACGTTTTCACGCTTTGCCACCTCCTTCTTCTCCTTTTCTTCCTTCTTCACGCAACCATATGAAGGCTTGTCCAACGACTTTGACTTCTCCTTATTTGTCCAGTCGTACACCGAACGCTCTTCGGAGAAACCCTTCTTCGAGGGGAAATTTCATATTTTAGAAACGTTTACGCTATTTGAAAACCCAAAGGGAATTTGGAATAGATATCAATAATAAATAGGCATATGATACGCCTAAATAACTATTGAACTGATTTTGTTTTTCGAAAACACAACATTCCCGAAAAGAGAGAGCCAAAACTAGAAAAAAACCCTATTTTTCGTCACAATTTTTCAATATTCATATTTTACCGTCACATCATAGATTCGCGACTAGAATTTACATTTTTCCATATCTGTTTTATCACAGAATACGCTGTGTTTGAAAATAAAAAATCATTACATGATTATGTGTTTAATTATGTTTTGGTTAATAGAATCAATCAAAATTCTTGAATGTTGAAAGCCTGCATTGTTATCAATTCAATCGTGAAACTTAATAAGAAATGTTCCGATTCACGGTAAATACATTGGCAAACAGAGGCTGGTCGAAAAGCAACAGATTAAGACCCGTCAGGTGCACGTGACCAACTTTTTTCACGGTGTTAGAATATAGAGAATAGCATCTCAAAATTGTGTGTACAGAATATGACTCGACTAATCATTCAAATCGTATGAAACTTTTTTTATAAATGCAGAGATGCAGCATGCATAGCGCTCAACTAAGATATTTGGTGCACGGTGCTTGTGAGGTGTAAAATAAAATAAATTGTATCATCACAATGGAATAGAGTGGGGGCTTTAGCGTTCAGCCGATTCAGAGTTTTTCAGTTATTGTGCTTTCCATAATTATTTCCTCAAAAAATACCAAGTTTACCGCCATAGAGAATTAATCGAGCAATTTATTTCTGATATTCATTTACGCAATTTTTTCTTTGTTCAGTCGTATTTTGTACACAAAAAATGTTTAGTTGAAACGTTCTCAAACGTTGTTTAAGAGCTGTATTACCTTTTTGTGAAATACGAGGTCTAGATTTGCCAGAGACGCGAGGCTGTGCGATGCGTTTACGTTCGAAGGCAAAGAACCGCCCTCTCGTTGCCTCGCCGATACGCTCGGTCCGGTGTGCTTCTTGCCCTTTCTTCTACCTCCACCGTAGGTGTGACTCGATCCCGATGTCAGATAGGCGAAACTGCTATCGAATTCGGAATTAATCGGCTGTGCCAAATTCTGCAGCGAACCACCGTGCGTCAGACGCTCGGACACAGAGTCGCGTTTGTGTCTTCGTCTGTTTGCGCCCGGTATACACCGCGAACTGGCTACTATGCGACGTCCTTCTTCGGTTTCATCGGCTTCTACCTCTTGCAGAAGTTCCTGAAATTATTCCGGACAGCACAGATTACAAAATGCAGTTTCAAGAAAATAAAGTAATTACAAAAAAAAAAGAATGAAAAACGCGCTTCTAAAATAAAAAGACATTGCAGAATAGAATTTCAAAACAATGAAGAAATTACCTAATGCTAAAAATAGAGGAAATTGAAAAGTGTCAAAATGCAATTCCGCAAAAATTAAGATGTCCATACATTTTTTGGTTTTCTTTTTTTCCAAAGTACTGCGTTAATTATATTTTTGCATGCTCCAAAATATCTAAGCTGATCTGCCATTGTAGATTAAGAATACTATTCTTTACTTTATCAAATTATTTACATCCTCTGTGTATATTTTGGATGAAATGAAAAATCAAATTAACCAAATTAACAGGAGAAATATATTGCAAATTCTCAGAGGTAAATGATTTTTCGTGAAATAAAATTATTTTTTTAATGCATTGGAATTCATGCAATTCGCTACAACGTTTTTCCCTGTGTTAAATTATTCTTTGTGTATTATTATATAGGTCCATGTAAAAAAAAACTACCTTGAAAAGATTTGATTTGCCTTCACGATCTTTAGGAGACTTGTAAGTTAGAGCTTCATCCAGCAAGGCTCGCAGTTCTCCCTCGTTTAGAGTTAAGCAGTTAGCTGGTTCCTCCTGAAAGAACAAATATTTATTATTTCTACGGTCGAACTCTGGACTAGAATAAAAATGTTTAATTTATTCTCAAAAATCAAATTTCCCAATATAAAGTTCAATTTATGGATTAGTTTGTCCACTGTATAAATAGATAACACGTCAGAAGAATGCATTTGGATAAGTGTAGTGTCAATGTCGCGGATGAACCTTGATACTGCATCCGTGTCTTGGAAATAAAGGTGTTGATGATTACATGGCAGCGTATAACAGATTACATAATACATTATGTATCACTCAACTCTACCCTACATGTCCCATTGTTTTTAATTGCATTGCTTCGTACATAACACATTCAGAACTGCGAAAGTAACTTTCAATCTTGCAGTTTTAAAAGCTCTGCCAAAAACATTAAGTTATATTGACAGTTTACACAGCAAGATATACTTAGTGAAGAGAAGTTAGCTTATATTTAATTACCTATTTTCATAAAAAGGCCAAGAGTATAAGAAAGAATGTGTATCAAATATTATCTAAATATCATGAATACTAAATATAAGATACCTGGAAAATATAACATTCGGAAAGCTGCAAACAATTGCACTGCCTACAGAAATTATTATGTACATTTTACAAAGAAATGGTTACACTTGTGACTATATATCCTGTTTTCATATAAAAGAAAACATATTCTTGCATCTGTGAACTATGAAACCACAAGGATGTGAATGTTTATCAAACAATAAGCAAATTTATATTCTCTAAACATTTTCACACATCCGTAAGAATTTTTAAAGCTCTAAACATACATTAAATTCTCTGCTGCAGCAAAAGTTTCTGAAATCTAGAACTTGTAAAATTAGAGGAGCTAGTAATGTGGCACTTGAGAACTTTGAGAATAACTGTGAAGTTTTCAGTTTCAAAGTCTTCTGGGAACTCGAGTTTGCCTGTCTAATTACTCATCATTGATAATCACAAAATTTTGGGAGGTAGGGAGAATGCATATTTGTAACCGGATCAGCTGTTATAGTTAAGAAAACATTTATCTTAGAGATATAGATAATTTGGCATGAAAAATTTGACCATGAAAACGAAAGGTCAATAAATTATGTAAATGTTTGATTGTGTAACGATTCGTTTCCATGGATCCTAATCAGCATTTGAAGGTCATTGCAATTGTTGAATTCCCCTTCTAGTGGTTTGAAATCTCTTTGTATTCCTCGTGCCTTCAAATTCAAAATGACAGATGGAACACGCTGCTAATGCAATGAGTCATATACAAAAATGACCATCACAAAGGCCCTCCTATGAAGATTAGGGTGTATAAAAAATACTTTCCATTTTTAATTATTTGTTTAACCTTGCAAAAGTGTCTCCATTTACCTACACATGCACTGTTTCATAGAGATTCTGATGCCAATATTTAAAAAAAAATGTCTTCCATCTACATATCGCTAAAACTATTTATATATTGAGAAACCTGTAAGGATAATTGAGCATTTAGTGTCTTTTGCACAGTTTATTGTCGGGTGATAAACTCAGGTTAAGCTGTGAAGAGTAAGAACAAATGTAATATCGAAAGAGAAAATAATTGAAATAAAAAGAATGTGATTCAGAATAACATTGATTGTTAAAAATGTCTGAATAATACTTTAAACTCTGCATTTCTTGATATGTTAGCTCAGTTTGTCTACCAGAGTTAACAAGAATCTGAATTTTCATTTTGGACTGCTGGTTTGTTTAATATCGATTCATAAATTATCAGAAGCATAAGTTTAAAAAAAAAATCTCACAAACAGCTTTAAACCCAGTCAATCTTATATATAATATGAATACAACCATCATTCTATCCGAGGAACTTTGTCTGCGTATATTCTAAATATACAGACTATGCTTATTTGAATAGAATTAACTCGATAAAAAAAAAAAAAAACATTTTATAAGAAAGATGTTCCTTATGAATAATGAGACTCTTCATATTCAGAATATATATGAACATTGAACGGTGCATAACTTAATGTTCTTGCAACATTCAGTATAAAATTTAAGTATTTCAAACCATACATGGAGAAAATGAAAATTAACCCCATGCTTTTAATAAGTTGATAATAATTGAATCAGTATTTTGAAAACTCAGATATTCGATCGGTCAACCTCGGTGGGCAGACCGAGCTAAAAATATCAAATAAAAAATATAATTCAGTCATTTTAAAGAACTAATTTCTTCTCAAATCACTTTTTATTGTGATTCAATTTTTTTCACTACTTTCCGAAGCTTAAGACAGACATTGACAAGTTTAAGCAAAGTAAAAAAAAAATGTTGTAACACATTCTACTGAAGATGTTCCGTAGCCCGAAAGATTTTTGGTAAATAGCATTGTAGGTGTTACTGTATAACAATACAATAACATTTATTGCTTAATGAGTGTCATTTTTATCTATTGTTTTTGTCTTTTGGTAAAGGCACCAAAGAAAACAATCGTTTATTTATGTAGTTTCAATGAATTATTATTGTTATTCTTATTTTTTTTCCAATTCAATGAAGTTTCAAATTGAATGCCACAAGTTATAAATTCTTGACTAACAGTATTTAATGTGGTTTTCTATTTTCTTTGTACCTAATATAGCCAAATGAGGTGTAAATATATTTTGTTAATATCGAAAGTTCAAAGCAACTCGACTTCTGATAACGTTTTGCACATTTTACTGTTGTCTTTACATTTCACAAAGCGTAACTTCCACTGTTGCAAATAAGAATGTACTAAAGATAGTTTATTATAAAAGATCCGCTTACTTTGAGTGATAAAGGTGTCCTGATGTTTTAGTACATACACTGATACGGCAGCAAAAACATGTTTGACTAGTTGACAATCTAATAAGGAAACTGTGCCACGCAATTGATGAAATCTTTAGGAGTTCTTCCCATACTTAGGAAATGTTGCAATTGTGCCTAACTGGATGAGTGAGCATCTGTTTTATATTTATAAAATTAATTTAAAAAACGTAATGACTAATTCTTTTGACTATTTGGTCATGTTTTGTTCAATTTCCAAGATTCATATAAATGTTTAAAAAAATGTTGTTTAAATTCCGGAAAATATGCTCGCATGTTAATCAGCATTTTTTTAACTACAAAATTTAAGCAAATCCCTAAATGGTGATCAGAATCAATCTCAATTCCCATAAGAAGAATAGAAGGATGAATCCGTTTAGGAAATATAATATTCAAATAGAGAACAATTTTTTCAAAAATTAGCATAGTCGTGTAATCATGTAGATTCATATACATATACTTTTGAAATAATTCAGTACATTCATGGAAAACCTAAGTTTATAAGTAAAATTTTTGAAAATTGGCGTCAGTATTGATGCCTGTATAGCTACAATTTAGCTATGATGCAATTACCTCCAACTGGACAAGATGGACTCAGTCTTAGTTTTTAATATAAGAACCAAAAAAAATCGATATATGAGCTTAAAATGATTTTGAAATAAATAAAAAAGGAAGAAACATTGGACAAACGAAAGTATTTCAGTAGATGGTTATAAATTTTTTTTTTAATACGGTACTTGCATACAAAACCTCAAACGACAAATGAAATTTCCGAAAATTTTCGCCAGTATTGCTACGCAGTTTAGCTATAGTGCAATTATCCCAAAGTACATAAGAGGCTCAGTCTTATTACAAGAATAAAAAAAATCATTGCATTTCAACGTTTTTTGGGTTTGTATCCAAAGCAAAAAGCGGCATTATTAAACAGAGGAAAGGAAAATATTGTTGTGTATAATAGACTGGGCCAAAAGAAACGAACAATTTTTTTTATAATGGTACTCTGCAAATATTGTTTATGATGACAAAAAAATATTCCGTCAAAGATATTAATACATCAAATTTTTCAGATTCATAATTTACGAGTTTTGGGTAATAAATACGGTAGATGTAAAAAAATCGATACTTGTAATGATACACCCCTTAATATTAATATTAAGGGCTCAAACTTTCAGGATAATTTTTTTTTGTCATCATGAACAATCTTTTCAGAGTATCATAAAAAAAAAAAAATTATTCGTTTTTTTTGGCCCAGTCTAGTGTATAATGACAAAATTTAAAAAAATAAAAATATCGCATTTGCCTACGCAAATAATTGAATAAATAAAATTTACGAAAAAATTTCGTGAGTATTGATCAGCAACTATATAGCAATCGTTTCGCGATAATACAATTAGCCCCAACTGCACAATATAATTGAAATGATAAAAAACCCACAGACTTATCTTTATATCTTTTAACGGTTTTGAAGTGAAGTAAAAACAAGGAATATTGAACAGCGGAAAGGAAAGTAGTTCAATAGATAATCATAGACATAGGTCGGTAGGCAGGTAGATTCAGTGGGTAAATTTAAGGTTTCACTTATTGGATCTTCTCGGGTGATCTAGCTAGCCATGTGGTGGAATGCATGGCTGCCACAAGGGAGCCAATGAGAAGCTACAAATAAATCGTCTCGGCATGGGTGTTTATTCCGTAGGCGAAAACATTATCGGAACAAAAAGCAACATAATACCGTAGACAAATGACAAAATACATCAGAGTCATTTTAGCTATTGAAAGACAAAGTTACAAAGCTACAGAGTCTGTTGCAACAAAAAAATCGTTATATTGAAATTGGACTGATAATAATGTGCAAAACTATTCAAAACCAAGGAGGCAGATGCTTGAAAAAAAAAAAATAAACCCCCTGCAATTATTAACAGAAACGTTTCGTTTGACTTCCAAAATAGCTTATAAATTTTTCATTCAATGCAAGCTCAATAAAAAAAGTCGTTTGACTTTAGCAACAAAGTATAACCCGCTGGGTTAAATCTCAGATGATTTTCTAGTACTGAGAAAATCGCTTGCAAGATTCCAGTCATGATATGTCGAACTTTAAGCCACTGTAGCAACATTATGCAACAAGAAGTGACGAACAACACGAATCACGGCTTGCACGGACGACCATGTAAATTTACAGTGCGCCGAGTACGTATCCCCACAGAGAAGCACAATTATAGCTGTTGAAAAAGATCGCGAATCATCGCTAGTACGGATAAGATACCGGGGAGTGGAAAAAAAACGCGTATATAGATATATATACGAAATTGAAGTTTTGTGGAAGGAGTCCACGATAAGACTTATTTTCGTAAATCGAAAACACTCGATTCTATCGTTTTTTTTTTCACCGTTTTCGTTTCGGCACGTCTTCCTCTCTACCAAGTGAACTAAGTCAATGATCTACCAGTGAGTGTCGCACTGTTAGCTTCTAGACGACACAGCGAATGTTTCTCGCGAGCGTTCGTCACACGAATTTACGGTGAACTTTGTTGCTTTCCGTACGTGGCTCAAGCGGTTTTTTCATTTTTGCTGCATGTGTGTGTGTGTGTGTGTTTTTTTATTTCGTGTGGTACAATGGCCCAGGATCGATAGTCGTCCGTCATTGCCGCATCGTACGTAAGAATAACCGAGAACTTAGACTAGGAGAAGGTGACGAGAGAAAGAGAGAGAGAGAGAAAGAGAGGGAGGGAGGGAGAGAGAGAGAGAGAAGAGAGAGAAAAAAGTAGTAGTTTGTACTGTGCCGGCACGGGAATTTATATTTTTAGAGGGCACCTGGGTCGGTCGAGATCCTCTTAACTGCTTCTGCAACGTCTCGCCGACACTCTCGTCTCACTGATAACAGATTATATCGGTACATACGTTTAATTGTCGGTGGACACGGCACGTATCGCCGTTACGAAGGGCGAATAATATACGGCGAGTACCGGAGCTAGTATGTCGCGATTTTAAAAGCTAACGCGACAAGCGGGCGCGGCGCGCTCGTCTCAGCATGGCCGCCGCCATTACACTGGGAATACGAGCAGTCCAGGGCCGAGTCTACCGCCGATCATTCCCTCGGTCGACCTGCTCGCGGCGCCCCTCTATTCTCCTATTACTTTCTTTAACATTTTTCTTTTTTCCTTCCTTACGAAGCTTTGTGCTAGTAAAAAAATGTTTTTTTTTTTCTTCGAGATTTTCATGTCAATGTGTTCAGAATCTTCTAAAACGGCGAGAAAACGCATTTAGAATAAATGTCTGTCCGTGTGTGTGTGTGTGTGTGTGCGTGTACAGATCATTAAACCTTCATAGTGTGAGAACGGTTTGAGATATCAAACTAAAATTTATACCACATGTTGAAGGGTTAAATTCCCTCATTTGGTTCAATATTTAGCAAAATCTATGCAGTCCTTTGTTTTTTACAGCATTTTGAATTTTCCCGAAATTCTTTGTTCGCTCTCTGTCATTTTTTGAGATATAAACCTTAAATTTAGAGCAAGCATTGTTTATCATTGAACAAAATTTCGGATTGAATTTGGTGTCAATCCGTCGAGCGGTTTAAATTTTATGACATTTTCAATTTTTCGAAAAAAATTTGTTTTAGCTCCAAAGTCCGTAAATATCGAGTTGAAATTCTGACGAAACATAGGTTTCCATTTTGCAACTCAACGCGACACGACAAAAAGTTTTTTTTTTCAAAGCTGATAGATTATATGTCTATTCACGAACCAAACTAATGAATTACAAAACAAAGCTTCTTGAGGAAGCCAAAAGTGAAAAATGTACTTTGATGCAATCCGAGTAGGATACACTGCGACGAAAGGAAGAGAGGAAGCAATATGCCAATGTAGTTAGCAGCTTTTCTTTGTCTTTTTTATCAAAGCCTTTCTATCATTTCACTTTTCGTATTTTTTTGTTTCCTGCTTTTACTCTGTCGTTAAACTCGTTTTTTTTTAAACTCCCTGTTTAGCATTGGGAAGTACTAAAGTGGGAAAGTTTGGAGCGATTGTAATAGATAAATCAGGAGTGATTTTTTAAGAGCGTTTCCATTTCTTCAATTCTGTTGTTTTCCTTCTAGTTCTCTCGATTTTTGTGTTTCAAGATTCCTCGGTAGTAAATAATCAGATTTTATTTTTAAATTCTGGGTTTACTGTTTTCTGTTTATTACTCGTAAAAGTTGGAGAGGTGTTGGAGTGACTATACTAAGATACAAATCGAAGTTCAATTTTTTTGAGTCTTCCTATGACTTTATTTTGATGTTTTTCTTCTATTTCTCTGACGTCCAATTACTGTGACTTTTCAAACTTACTTCGTTTCCATTACCATCAAATCTCTTCCTTTCTCTTCTATTTCTATGATTTTTTTTTCTGGAGTAAAAAAAATGCATCTTTTGTTCATTCCCTGTTGGCTATTACTATTTCTTACTCGTAAAACTTGAAGAGGTGTTTCTATTACTTTACTTTTTATTTATTTTCTATTTCTTTGTCGTCGAACTCGTGTCACTTTTCAAACTTCCTATTCATTATATAATAGATAAATCGGTATTCATTTCTTGAAAGCGTTTCCATTACTTCAATTTTCTTTTTTTCTGTTCTATTTCTCTGTTTTAATCTTTCAAAACGTTCTGTAGTAAAAACTCGTGTACTTTTTAAATTCCGCGTTTACTATTGGTATTAATTACTCGTAAAACTTGAAGAAATGTTGGCGTGATTATATCGAGAAACAAATGGAAGTGTAATTTCTTCAAGTGATTCGATTACTTCAGTTATTTATTTTTTCTGTTGTCAAATTGGTGTCGCTTTTTAAACTTCCTATTTACTATTACTCGTAGAACTTAAGGATGTTGGAGCGTGAGATATAGTGCGTGTAATCTTACCAGACCGCGGTAGGATTGCCACAGAGGAGAGCACGGATCTTGCACGAGCAAAAAAAGGACGGTCGTTGAAAAATTTTTCTTATTTCACTCAACTTATTGTTAAAGGTTCATCGTTTATTTAGCGTTATTGTATAGTCAATCGAAACCACAGGATCTAATAAACAAGTAGCACTTTAAGAATCGCGTTAATCTGTAATGACCAACTTTTTTCACGGTGTTCGAATATAGCGAATACCATCTCAAAATTTTGTATACCGAATATGACTCGACTAATCATCCGAATCGTATGAAACTTTTTTCATAAATTCAGAGATGCAGAATGCATTGCGCGTAACTAAGATATTTGGTGCACGGTGCATGTGAGGTGTAAAATAAAATGAATTTTAGTATCACCATGACATGAGGTGTGGGGGGCAGCGTTCAGCCGACTCAACTTTTCACTTATTGTGCTTTCTATAATTATTTCCTGAAAAAATACCAAGTTGACCGCTATGCCGCTAGAATTAATCGAAGAATTAATTTCTGATATTTATTCACGCGATCTTTTTTTCTTTATTTAGCCGTATTTTGTACACAAAAAATGTATAGTTCCTTTTATTGCCACGGCGCGGCGTATGCATACGCTTTATGGGTCTTAAGGCTTTTTTGAAGCACGGTTATGCCCAAGCGACGCTTATAACTAAGATAATTTATAATTTCAAGTTGTCGGCGAGGTTTCCTCTGATTTCGAAGATGCAGACTTGAACTACAACATATAGCATTTCCACAAATTAATATATTTCAAAACTTAGTGTTCTTACATTCTTAACGCTCAGTGATACACTGGTCAAATTTTTTTCGCCCAATGTTAAACGCCTGTAGGGCTGTCTCTCTTGCACCTCACTCCTCTTTCGGTTTTTGCTACTCCTGGAAAAACGGCCTTGAATTCTGGGAAACCAAGAGCTTAGCCCAATTGTACGAACCTTTCGCGTATTCTTTTAAAATGCATGGCCAATCGGTGCAGTTATTTGAGAGAAAATAGGTTTTGAAATTTTGAAGCCTAGTTTCTCTCATAATACTCTGCAGGTAGTGCTCAAATTTTGAAAGAATGTGCTGAAGTATTACAAAATTCGGCTAAGCTTCTACCGCTTTGATACTGAAAGCCATTTATTTAGGAGAATCGAAAAACTAATAAGTGAAATTTGGTGAAAGAGTGACAGCCCTATAGGCGTTCCATATTGGACAAAAGAAATGTTCATCGGTTTATCACTGAGCATTCAGCATGTTAAAGCGACGATACTAATAGGCATATCTCAGATAAATTTTTCAAATTTATCTATATTTTCTCAATGCATGAAAACATTTACGGCCGCAATTTAAAAAATAATCCGACTGATATATACCAAGCCCCGATTTCATGTTTTTAATCCAGTTTTGATAAGCAAAAACCCATTCTGGGGTTGGGATTCAACTGTTGCACAAATAATATTATAAAGAATCTGAACGGTCAATTGATAAAGCATATTCGACAATGATATCCAATTAGTGGCCGCCATAACTATATTGATATGAATCTTTTGAAAAAACTTTAAATCGCGGATATGAAAATACTCATATATATTCAAAACGATTACATCACCAAATAACTAAACGAATCGATTAAACGACCAAACAATGAAGGACATTTTTTGAATTTCTTAATTTTTCGACAACAAAACGTTCGATCCACCTTAAGTTGGATTCCTAATCGATCATCCGTAATGCATCAAGCATCAACGATCCGAGAAGGAGAATAATTTATTAATTTGTAAATCATATTACAGCAAATTGCCAATTGTAATCTTTTGCTACTGAAATATCCCGTTTGCTCGATTAGAACACAGAGACACACATTTGCTCGATCGTCATGCTGCTATTATCGCGACACCCGGTAATCGACGCACTGATAATTGCCAAATGGCGAGATGCTGGAGGGAAAGATGATAATTGGCTACTTTTTTTTTAATTTTCGCTCTTTGGAAGATAAACGTATGGTTATTTTTGGTTGGCAGAGTTTACGTCGAATTCTTAACTATTTATTATTTACTGAATTAATAACATACATTTATTTGATTACTATTCGGAGTTATAATTAGTAGTCTTTTATTACGATTACATATGGATAAATATGCAGATTACTCGTTCTGATCATAAGCAACAGCAACACGTGGTTGCACGTACCGTTATTTCCGAACAAGTCATGTTAATTTATTCGTGTTATTTTGTGACCTACATACATAATGTGTGAGATTTTTACATGTTTCGTTATTTTAGAAAATTTCAAGTCTGATGCGTAAGCAATTGTTGCGAACAAGATTAATGCAAATTCTCGTATTATTGAAAAATTTGAATCATTTTTAAATATTACACATCTTTAGAAATGTTCGATAACAGTTGGAAAATGTGAACGAGCAGTATTTTTAATAATTTACACACAAGCTCGCAAACCTTATTTTTTGTAATTTAAAAAAGTCTAAAATTCGAATGGCTGGACTGATTTCCACAAAATTTGTTTTCAATCTCCACCAAATTCAATACATATATTACATCTGGATATTAGTTCTCGTATAAACTATGCGCTGAATTCGTCGAAGTTTACTCCAATTGTACAAACAACGAAAATTTTCCAAAAGTTGGAAATCGTATAAAATCGAGATATTTTTAACGATGTTCACGAAATTCGATATAACTCGATTTCAATTTGTCCGTGTCGAAAGTATGAGCTCGGTTGGTTGAAGTTAACTCGAATTTAAACGAAAACATCAATTTTTCGAAAATTCGAAATTCTGTCAAATTTAAACCCTTTTATAAATGTTGCTTGAATTCAATATCGAACGCCCATTAATTTATTAAAAAATAACTATTCACTCCATTAGCTAATGATTTTCGGTAGCTAGTGAACATACGCACATTTTCCAAAAAATCCGAATAGTATCAAATCTGAAAAGATGTTAAAATTATCTCGAAACTTTATATATAGGAAGAAGCTTTATTACTCTACCGAAGAAAACGTAAGTGTACCAAATTTTAGCTTGATTGACAATGCTGTTCTTACGAAAGAACCATTTTTTATTTTTTATTTTTCCGAAACCATTCTTTTCGATGTTTGAGATGATTTTAAGTAATCTGACATAAAAATTCGGGAAATGTTTGAAAAACAAAAACAAAAAAAAACAAAAAAAAAAACAGAATTTCTCGATGAGAAAGTAAAAAATAGCAAAACTTCGACCAGTGTCTTGGCATACATTTTTTTTGATAAATTCAAGAATTTTACAAAAACAGGATAATTTTATTCGTTCACTGCATGTGTATAAACTGCGGAAAAATGTGTTGCAAATTATGACAGCGAAAATCCGAATGCGCCTTGAGAGAAAAATTTGATGCAGGTTTTTATGATTATAACCATAGGAATGATCTTGAACGTAATCTCGTTTCAAATAATGTGAATAGCAAAAATGCAATAACTTCGTTCACTCGTTGAACATCTAGGTCTTGTAAAAAAAATTAATGCAAGTTCTTATGATTTATTTTAAATACGTGTGAATTTTGAGAATTTTCACACAGTTTCATATCTACCAAAATTTAGAGGTCCAATCGAAGGACCTTCAAAACGTACCTCAAAAAATTCGTTTACCAAAAATATATTACTTTCAGCTGGTCACCGAACGATTAGGCGTTACGAACAAGATTCGGTGAAGATTCGTATGATGTTGACCGTAGAAGAGATGCAGATGTCCGATAGATGAGCGCGGATATCTCCCGCGTTGAATAATTCATGCGAGATCTGCAGTGATCTGTTTAAATGCCGACGTGCCGCCTTTCCTCGCTTTCATTGAAATCGAGATAACCTACCAGTCCGGAGAATCTGTTCTAGACACTTCGTATCACGTGCGCTGAACGAAAAAAATGATGTCAAAGAAGCTGGGACATCCACATTCGATTTTTTAAATAAAAACTATACTCAAATTATCGGCTAATTATCGGCTATTTATCGGCGCAAAAAGATATTTTCCAGTTCCATCTTTTATACCGGAAACGTGTGGATGTCCTAGCTTCGCTGGAAGCTAGGACATCCACAACTCAAAAAAAAGAACCAATAGGCGCACCGACAAAAACTTTATACGAGAATTATCGGCTATTTATCGGCTCTCGAAAAAACTTAGGTTCGAACAAATCGCACGTGCCGTTCAGGAGAAACCACCCCCTGAGCTTCTATACAGTGATTGCCGAATATCTCGGCTAAAAACAAAGCTAGGACATCCTAAATCATCTTAAAATTCATCATGATTTATCGGCTCGACATATTCATAAAGACCGATTTTCCAGCTGAACCCCTTGTCATTATAGAAACCACCCCCTTAAGCTATATGCTTATAACTTCGTGTACAATGTCATCCACATGAAATTTTTTCGATAAAAACTATACCAAAATTATCGGCAAATTACAAGCTATTTATAGGTGCAAAAAGATATTTTCCAGCTCCACCCCTTATACTGGAAACATCGTTTGTACTGGCGTCAACAACTGAACAAAAAAGAAAATAATAGGCGCGCCGAAAAAAAAAGTACATGTGATTTTTCGGCTATTTGTCGGCTCTCGAATGAAATTAATTTCGATAAAGTCGTACGATTCCGACAGCAGAAACCACCCCCTGCTTGAAATAACAGATTTCACTGAACCCAGCGGGTGGTTTTTTGCGAAGGGGTTGTTCGATTCGATCGAAACTAGATTCATTTGAGAGCCGATAAATAGCCGAAAAATAACGCATAATTTTTAATTCCGTCTGCCTTGTATTTATTTTGTTACAAGTTGTGGATGTCGTTCGTGACGTGGAAGCTGGGACATCCACAAGTGACTAAAAATGGAACAAAAAGGAGCACAGGAAAAAAAAATATATGTGATTTATTGGCTATTTATCGGCTCTCGAATGAAATTAATTTCGATAAAATCGTACGATTCCGACAGCAGAAACCACCCCCTGCTTGAAATAACGGATTTCACTGAACCCAGCGGGTAGTTTTTTGCGAAGGGATTGTTCGATTCGATCGAAATTAGGTTCATTTGAGGGCCGATAAATAGCCGATAAATCACATGTACTTTTTTTCCGGCGCGCCTATTATTTTTTTTTTGTTCAGTTGTTGACGCCGGTATAAGGGGTGGAGCTGGAAAATATTTGGTTGCACCTATAAATAGCTTGTAATTCGCCGATAATTTTGGTATAGTTTTTATCGAAAAAATTTCATGTGGACGACATTGTACGCGAAGTTATAAGCCTATAGCTTAAGGGGGTGGTTTTTATCATAGTAAGGGGTCAAGCTGGAAAATCGATCGTTATGAAAAAGTCGAGCCGATAAATCAAGATGCATTTTAAGATGATTTAGGATGTCCTAGCTTTCTTTTTAGGCGAGATATTCGGCAATGACTGTATAGAAGCTAAGGGGGTGGTTACTCCTGAAAGGGTCGTGTGATTTGATCGAACCTGCGTTTTTTCGAGAACCGATAAATAGTCGATAAATCACATGTACTTTTTTTTCCAGTGCTCGTTTTGTTCCATTTTTAGTCACTTGTGGATATCCCAGCTTCCACGTCACGAACGACATCCACAACTTGTAACAAAATAAATACAAGGCAGACGGAATTAAAAATTATGCGTTATTTTTCGGCTATTTATCGGCTCTCAAATGAATCTAGTTTCGATCGAATCGAACAACCCCTTCGCAAAAAACCACCCGCTGGGTTCAGTGAAATCTGTTATTTCAAGCAGGGGGTGGTTTCTGCTAACGGAATCGTACGATTTTATCGAAATTAATTTCATTCGAGAGCTGATAAATAGCAATAAATCTCATATACTTTTTTTTCCGGCGCGCCTATTATTTTCTTTTTTGTTCAGTTGTTGACGTCGGTATAAACGATGTTTCCAGTATAAGGGGTGGAGCTGAAAAATATCTTTTTGCACCTATAAATAGCTTGTAATTTGCCGATAATTTTGGTATAGTTTTTATCGAAAAAATTTCATGTGGATGACATTGTACACGAAGTTATAAGCCTATAGCTTAAGGGGGTGGTTTCTATAATGACAAGGGGTTCAGCTGGAAAATCGGTCTTTATGAATATGTCGAGCCGATAAATCATGATGAATTTTAAGATGATTTAGGATGTCCTAGCTTTGTTTTTAGCCGAGATATTCGGCAATCACTGTATAGAAGCTCAGGGGGTGGTTTCTCCTGAACGGCTCGTGCGATTTGGTCGAACCTAAGTTTTTTCGAGAGCCGATAAATAGCCGATAATTCTCGTATAAATTTTTTGTCGGTGCGCCTATTGGTTCTTTTTTTTGAGTTGTGGATGTCCTAGCTTCCAGCGAAGCTAGGACATCCACACGTTTCCGGTATAAGGGATGGAGCTGGAAAATATCTTTTTGCGCCGATAAATAGCCGATAATTAGCCGATAATTTGAGTATAGTTTTTATTTAAAAAATCGAATGTGGATGTCCCAGCTTCTTTGACATAAAAAAATGTGCTCTAGTAGCTGAACAGAAAAACAGTCAGTAGTTCTCAAAGACTACAAAGCAAAGTTTTCAACAGCACAAGGACTAACGCAATTCTAAGTTTATTTGTGACTAAATCGGATACGTACATATATGGGGCAGTCTATGACAAATCGGACAGTTTGAAATTTGTTTCCCCCCGATTTTTGGATAAGTTTTAGTATCGATCATAAAACTCCTTCAGGTAAAATTTGGGGTTTCTTTAATCACCGGTTCAAAAGTTCCTCCATTTCGGTTTTTCGTTCGTATCTCCTTCAAAACTTTGTTGTTTGTCTTTTCATATACTCGCCAAAAGAGGAATTTTCAAAAATTTTCACAATTTTTTCTGTGTTATTTCTCAATTTCAAAATTTCAAAGTCGTTTTCTGAAAATCATGCATATTTCCATTTTCCTGAAAATTTTTCATAATAAGCTACTATATTTTCTGCCATTCTTGAGTCCGGTCCGATCATGGGCACTGCACGGCAACTAAGTTTTTCGACTTCTGAAAAATTGAACAAAACTTTTCTTTTTACTTATCATTATAATTCTGATTTCTTTCACTTTCACATATTATTTTTATTACTTTCAATTATGTTTTATAATTTTACACGGTTGATCGATATTTCGGGACCGGATGAATTCTGCAAATAAATAAATAAAAATCCTCTTAAAATATCAAATATTTATTTTTATATTCAACCTCCACGCTCGAGGGCTTAAGGATAAACATTCCGTATTGTTCAATCATTGACCAACTATACATGCAATATTATAAAAACAGGTTTAATTGCCAATGATGGTTTCTAAAATGTGTAGACGTTAATAAAACAACGAACCGTGCTGCGAGAGAACCATTATAAATCGTAAAAATAGTATTTTTCTATTTTTTATCGCTCATTGTGTAGCTGATTCGACTTATATTTTCCTTGAGCCAAACTCTCGAAAAACAAATCGAAAAAGTTTCAGGAATTGCTCGAGAACGTGTTTACATAAACGACGCACTAATCGGAGTCTTTAAAGTTGTTCAGACACGATTAATAACCGTTTGCGATATGGAGAACGTCGATTTATAATTTTACTTGCCTAATTAATGAGACGCCAATTCTACATGTCGACTTGGCAACATTGCAATGTCTTTGCGTTGGTAGCATTGCTCAGCACGCAGCGTTCTTCCACACGTGATATAATGTTCAGAGGTCCGCACAATTTGGAAAAGACGAACCTCAAAATTCTAATTTATCGTAAAAAAAATCAAGTCCACTGACTCTTACACAAAGATATTACGATTTCCAGTGAATTTACGGTCGCAAATCGTTTGAATAGCGCGCGCGTTCCGCGGCCTTTAATGGCGCTGTGATGTTGCCAAGTCTCTGTCGCTCAAGCAACGATTTCATACAATCGCTTCAATTAAATCATAATGTCATTATAGTTACAATGGGCACCTAACGTTTTATTTTTATTTTTATGCAATCCTGAGACTTCAATTTATACACAAAGAAGTTTTCTTTCCATAAAAGAACTTTGCAAATATATGCTTTAGGGAATAATGTGACACTACCCACGGTCCGTTGAACAATGCCTATGTAAAGTTCCTAACTTCATTAATTTATTTCACCTCAACCGCGTGGGCAAAAAATTTGTTTCAATGCTAAAAAAATGACTCGAACTTCATTCTATGTTATAAAGAATTACGCATCGAGAATATAGTGGCGACCAAATGGGATGTATTTCCTTAATTCTATCATTTAAAATACATGGGATTTAAATCAACACTGGGAGTTGTGCAGTCGGTGTCCGGCTGTGGAAATCTCCCGAGTTAGGCAACATTGTTTGCGGACATAATTTTGATAGGTGACCGCTCGGAAAAAAACATGGAATTTTACTGTACCTCTATTCAATTTTTTGTCGGGCTTCTACAAATTTTCTAAAATATCTGTAACTTCAGGATATAACCGACGTATATGTGACTAAGTAGAGAAAAAATGTTGAATCTTTTACAACATTGAACACACGGGAAGAAAAAAGTAGTCGCGAGAACCATTTCTAGTATATGCTGCGCCGCAGATCAGTTGAGGCAACTACTACGTGATTAGTTATCGAAAAAATAGTAAGTAAGACCGACGCGTGGGTTCCGACAACCAATAACGATTTTACCTTTACCAGCAGCCGTGAGATGGCGCAGCTATCGCTGGTTCTCAACACGATTCGAAGGGTGCCGGTACCGCCGAATTGGTTTTACCTGCCAATCGCTTACCGCCTAAAACTAATTGGTACGGCTAATGACCATAGCAGTAGACGCCGTAACAAAAAAAAAAAAAACTAATTGGTTGTTGCAACTAATGATGTGTACGCGAAAGACAAAGATGCCCAAAAAACGCCATTATGTGGTGTGATGAACGTGAGTTTTCCAAAATGCTCAACCAGAGAATCTGAATTGTATATTTACAGCGGACCGGACAAAATATACAGCAATCATGGGAGAGCTGAACGTTATTTTTCCTGTGTAAAAAATTTAAATCGTTTTGCTGAAATTTAATCGGAATTCGAGCAAAATGAAATTCATTCTTTTATTTCAAAATCTCATAAAAACCAAACCGCTTTACCGATTTGGGTCAAATTCAATTTGAAAGGTCGCATCATTATATAAAATTTAAAAACGAAGTTTCAGCCCAATAGCTAAAAATTTGCGCGAGTTAGAGCGTTAACGTTTTTTTTTTTGTTTTTCATTTTCAAATTCTCGTAAAAATGAAATGCGTTGAGCGATTTTTATAAAAGTGATACCAATTAAAGATTAGCCAGTACTGAATGTGTTGTTTAAAGTTCCGCTTTCCTCAACATCTCGCATCATTCCCAGTAGTCTGACAGAAATCTGGATAATTTTTTTCCACGAAAACAAAGTTTCCTCTATGAGGAAGCAAAACATCAACCATGACATCGATAATTTTTATAATACGATTTTTGCGAAATAAATAACAACATTAGAAGTAGATGCGGGACAATGGGTTAATTATTCCGTAAAGGTACAACAAAAAAATGTCTCTTTTTAGTCACATATATGTCACTTATATTCCAAAGTTAGGGATTTTTTGGTAAGCCCAAATGGGCCTGACTAAAAGTTAAATGGAAATATAGTGAATTCCACGTATGTTAAATGGCATTGATTGAGACCTGTAAGACGAGGATGACGTATATTAAAATAAAAATTCGATATTTTAAGAGGATTTTAATTTATTTACTTGCAAAAGATGTGAAGCCGTCAATCTCAAAATTCGTCCGTATCCCAAAAATTCCGACCACTCTAATATATGAGGCATTCCATACTAACTCGATCTGGGTCTGAACCTCGATCTATCTTTGTTGTTTTATCTTTATTGTTCTATCTTTAAACAGCAGCGACAATTTTTATTAGATTTTATTCAAAACTATTTCTATACTTGTGATTATTTGTAACGAAAATACTGAAGGCCATAATTAAAAAATCTGAAATAATTCACAAAGATCGTGCATACAAAATAAAGAATTTCGAGTTATTTTCGATAGTTGGTGCGATTCGTCTTCTATTTTCTAAAGAATGAACTGAAAACTCCCAGACGAACAATAATCTGCGGCGAAAGAATTACTAAATAGAAGCGCGGTTCAGTTCACTTTGGACAAAGGTTTAAAATATTGATATCGGATACAGGATTTATGAGAATTTCATTAGATTTTGAAATTATGGCCTTCGATATATTCGTGATAAAGAATTGCAAGCATTAAAATGAAATTTTCAAAGAATATACTCAATTTTAAAAAATCGTTCTGGAAAAATCTAAAAAGGTTCTCCGAAATCTGAGGTACATAGAAATTTTCAAGCGATAGTCTGCGGTGAACGAGTTCTTATGCACATCGAAATTTTTTCAATTAAAAAAAAAAAAACATCATAAAAAATAGAAGCGAAGTTCGGCCCACTTTTGGCCTAAGCTTGCAAATATTGATATCCAATACAGAATATGAGAATTTCTTTCAGATAAAAAAATGGCCTTCAGTATTTGCGTTATTAATAATCGTAAGTATATAAATCGTTACAAAAAAATTAATAAAAATGTTGGTTGCGTTCAGAGCAAAATAATGTCAAAAATCGGGTATGAAATCCAAGAGGTCGAGCCAGTATGGAATGTCCCATATATGTATACGTACAGTGACCGTCAAAGTTTATCCAAGGTTTAGGGGCAAAAAAAAATTACTTAAAACCGTAGACAAAACTCCTAGTCTGCAGGTCATTTAATTTCCACAAAGTTTTTCCCTGTAAAAATTCTGTCAAACATTTTTCTCGTTAATTATAATAACCAGCAAATTTTTTCAAAACTTTTACACGACGAATTTCCATATATTTACTTTTCTTGCATCCGCGAAAAGAAGTTTACACAAGGCAATGCCGTTGATTTCAGCAAGAATGGCATTTGCAAAAACTCATGCAGCTAAAAAGAAAAACCACGAGTAGTTTACAAAGACCAAGGAGCAAAGTTTCTAGCGGCGCAAGTGGAGTATCGCGATTCTAAGCACATTCGTGACTACATCAGCCTGTACACACACACACACATATATATATATGTCCACACATACATAATGTATATAGATATAGCAGCGCTGCGCAAGATTGCAGTGACTGTCAAGGTTTATCAAAGGCGGGTCTCCCGAGCCTTAGAATACAATTCCTTAAAAGGTTAGACAGCACATAAAATCTCCATGTCATTCGATAAGCGACGAGAAAGCTGTAGATAATTATACTTCATTAAGCTAAAACCAGTTAAAAAAAATCCATCGTAACTGAAAAAAAAAACTATACATATATACATATATATCTATATTTAAAGCCAATAATATTGAAATCGATATTGAGGGGTGCGAGGTAATCGCGTCGCCTTACCTGCTTATTTTCGCCGCTAGCGCTAACGATGGCACTCTGATTGGCATTACACTCAGTGATATTACTAGTATCCGCATTGGGAATCACGGAATTGACAATAATTTCACGGGATATCGATGCGATGTTATTGTTGTTGTTGGGGGACAGTGCGCTAGCGGTTGTTCCTGGGGTAGCCGATGTCGCTGCGGTTGTCGCTGCGTTACCCGTTATTTCCGGAGTTGTTTCGTTGGTCGTGACGATTTCCGATAGATTCTCGTCACTCCTGTCAGAAGCCACGGGTTCCTGACGTTGATTCGGCCCTGGGGCCATTTTTATCGAAATTGACAGCGCTGTGTCGGCCGTGCTCATGGCCTCCTGGTCATTTCTCTCGGTTCCTTCAGAGAGGATCGCCCGCGAGCCGGCCTCCAGTTTCCTTAGCCTTTATTAGTATTATTATTGTGAACATCGACGAAAAACGTCTTTATATATCGTAAGGCTTCGCACTTTCTCTCTCTCTCTCGCTCTCTCTCTCTCTTAATTCATTTAATTATCTTCCACTATATTCAAATCATGAGCCTGTCCTTGGTATCAACGGCATTTTATTCCATCAAAGGCAACGACGTACCGCACATATATATATATATATATATATATTCGCGTAGCAGTAACAGCCGCCGCGTAAGTACTCACGACGATGCGATTCGATACATCGAACGATCGAATCACCTGTTCTTCGTCTATGAATTCCACGACGACGAGGGTATAAACCGGCTAGCCGATAATCCAATGCCGAGTGAATCTTGGAGGTTGTTGTCAACGGGGCGCGTTAGAGGTTACTCGCCACCTCGATTTCGCGCCTTCGATGCACCAACGACCACGATAATGGCACAGTCCACTCGCGGTTAGGAGCGACACGATTTCATTAACCGTAGTCGAACGAGCGAATCAATCGAAACTAAGGATGTCGTGAGATTCGCTATAAATTTGTCTCCATGTTGAAAAAATGCATGAAACTCTCATTAGTCGAGCTAAAGAGCGTTTTTTTTCTCTCTTTTCTTCTTGTCGTTAACCTCAAAAATCGAGAGTCGAGCGTATCGATCGGTAAAAAAAGTAAAACACCTGTGGACGTTACGTGTATGCGTAATGTGGACGTCAACGTCACGTTCTCCTGGGCTGCGATCGCGCTTCCCGTGTCGCTCTTTACAATCTATAGCTTTCCTCAAACGCGTAATCGTAAACGACTGTTGTGATTGCCAGATGATACGTAAATCGATTGGCTGCAGGATTTTCGTAAAACGCGTGTGTTATGTCACGGTTAATAGTTTATCGAAGGTTTGACGAATCGGGGGCTCCACGGATTCGCAGTGTTTCGTATTGACAGGGGATACGGTGGGGGCGGCGGGGCCGGGAAGAGGGAGAGGGGAGGAGCAGCGGCAACAGCAGCAGCAGCAGCAGCCGGGACATCGAAACGTTTTTTTCTTTTTTTTGTTTAAGGACTCCCAGCTATTATGTAATTATCCCGGTGCCTCGTAAAAACGCGTGTTATCACCTTGGTTATCACGCGCACAATTACAACATTTCGAGTCCTGAGGACTCCCACGGAATTTAGGAGGCACGTAGTTGATTTAATTGCTTAGAGTCGAATGGTAGATTGATAAATTCAAAATGGCTACCGGGGATACAATATTCACAGTTTTGTCGCATTTTTTTCGTTTATATATATATATATGTATACACACATCTACGACGAACGTATCGTTACATCTGCGAGTGGGAGGGGAGATGAGAATGGAAAAGCTCTCGATTCGTCGTGTCACTGAGAGATAATCGTTGGTTCGCGAGGCTCGTTATATGTTGTCAACCAAGCTATAGGTGGACGCTCTCTCGCGTTATCTCGAGCTTCTCTCGGAGGCGACACGTTCACGGACGGCGCATTCACAGAGATGTAAAATTATACTCCACGCGAGGCTCTTTCACTCACGTTGGCGTTGGACAATGCACTATCGTCGGTTCGGGAGGATGCACTTTCTTTTTCAGCTTTACTTCGAGAGTCTCGTTTGTTCTCTGTTATCCGTGGTAATCCACCACGGGGAATCACTGTTTTCGTGGTCGACTCTCGCAGCAAACATCGCACACGTTCTTGACAAGTTATCGATCGTCCGAGGCGAAACGTTTTTCTCTCGCCTCTCTCGCGACACAAACTGCAAGCAACACGGGAACATGTGTTGTGAGAGGCGTTCAAGCTCCCTCTCCCCCCTCTCGCTCTCTCTCGCACGTCTCGTTCATCGTATTCGCGACTTGCTGGTGCGGCCACGTACTACGACAAACGATGGGAAGCCCATCCGAAAATTTTGGCGTCTGTGTATATGCAGTGTTCGAGATGGGAAAGAGAGAGAGAGAGAGAGAGTGACAGAGAGAGAGAATGCTGCTGTGTATTTCGTAGACGTTGTTATTTCAGCAGTGTCGATTGCTCATCATCGACAGTAACACAGCTCTTAATCGCATCGAAACACCTCACCGAATACATATGTGCATGTATGTATGCGCTGCTGAGAACGAGGCTCGATGAGACAGTCGGAAACAGCGTTCCCGATAGTTTTCCTTCCGCGGACACAATAAACTATCGCTTTTGCGCAGACGGGGGTAGGACACACGGCAGAGCAGCCGTTCGGCCTCCGAAAATGTCGTCTGGTTTCAGGGCCGTGACAACACAGGGTGTCACTCACACTTTTACTCATACCACCACCGAAATAAATATAAATTTTCCACATTAACGAAATAAAACGAAATAATCTACTGTCAACTGCACGCATTTACATCTATGATAAAACCGATTTTCTTTTCTTCGTTTCAAATAAAATGAAAAAAATATTTCCGAAAAAATTTTCGAAAATTTTTTTTGCAAACCATATTAGGAATTTTTCAGGGTCTTCGTGTTTATGTTTTTTGTATTTTGGAGTGGAGGATCGAAGAATTGTGAAATATTGAGGCTGACGAGAGATCATTTTGAGGGCCCGATTGTTTTTTGATACGGGGCTGCGTTTGTCCCCGGCAGGGAGGGACGGAGACGACAGACAGCCAGCGAGGTGCGTCACAAGATCGATAACTCTCGAACTCGCAAAAGCTCTCTCTCTCTCGCGTTCGATACGAGTTTTCGTGATCGTCGTCGTCGAGAGCGGCGGCACTGCGATTCATTGACGTAGAAGTGGTGAATGCGTGAATCCACTTGTAAAGCCGGAGAAGCGACAGTTGTGCGAGGGCGGGCAAAGTGCTTCAACGTTTTGCTTGTATTTTAGGTAAGCTCAGCGATAACTGTTGACACGAAGAGCGATAACGGGCGTTAATCTCTATCCTTAATTTCAGACGATCGTGTACAGCTTTAAGAAGTTTTTCGAAGCGACACGACAAAATATGACGGAAACCGAGAACATATTCCTCTTCGTGCCCAACATTATTGGTAATTCTATTATAACCATTGCTGTCAATTGTTACAATTGATTTTTCTCACTCACGCGTGACTAACTATTCCTGGACATATTCAATATTTTGCTAAATAAGTATTCATAGATCTGAACATTAATGTCAAACAGTACTATCAACTTTCTTCACTTACGCTTGAGTAACAATTTCCAAGAATATGCAATACGTTTTTTGTATTAAAATATGAATGTTCTGATCGATAATTATTCACAAACCTGAGCATATTCATCTTCGTACCCTATTCTATATCGTGCAATACACTTTTATATTACAATATTCAAATTCTCCCAAATGAGTATTCATAAATCTCTATGAAACCTATTCGTTGTGTCACGCTGATTATGAATTTAAATATTTGGACCTTGTACGGCAGATTTGACGCTGACTACTCCATGGGAATATTCTTTATGTGTGAATATCTTTTCCTGTTTTGTAAACGGATTTAGAAACAAGATGTAAAAAAAAATTCACTTGTGTAGCGAGCTCTCTATATTGTGCTGATAAAACTATAATATATGAATAACAGATAAAGATTATAATAAATATATTATAATCTTATATATAGATAATAATAAAGATTATAATATACACATGAACCATATATATTGAGTTTTGTTGTATAAGATTGACTTTTAGACAATATAACGTTACTGCGATGCATCAATGGAAGTATACAAAGGTTGAAGAAAATTGTTCTCGACAGCGCGATATTAGTGAGCTGCATTTCAAAGTCTTCGTATATTGATTGCTTCTTCTTTGCCTCAGCTTTAGCAACTACACGTTTACCATTTCTCCTTTACCTATGTTCTAAGAATAAATGATAAATGTTTCAGGGTTTGGGAGAGTAATTCTGGCACTGATATCCTTCTATTATATGCCAACGCACTATGTTGTTGCTATGTGGTGCTACATACTCAGTGCACTGCTCGATGCAGTAGACGGCCATGCCGCTAGATATTTCAATCAGAGCACCAAATTTGGAGCTATACTTGACCAGCTGACCGACCGAGTTGGAACCATGTGCCTTCTCGTGAATCTCAGCATGTTCTATCCCTCCTACGCATTCTGGTTTCAGCTCAGCATGGCCATAGACATTGCCTGCCACTGGATATACTTGCACACGTAAGACAGATCGTCACCCCTTTTATTTTCCATTTTTGTATCCTTCTATTTTCCATGCAAACACTTTGATAATTGGTTTTATCTCTCTTCCTCACTTTGCATTCGCAGGGCAATATCTAATTGGATAAACTTTGAAAAACCAAATTTTTTTTACAAAAATTGATAAAACAGTGTAACCAATTGCAGTTAAGTAATGAAAAACTACATTTTTATTGCTGGCACTAGTTCAATTTCAATGGTGTCTTCAGTTTTCTAATTGAAAATCAATCGTACATAAAATCAAAAGATCTTTTCCAAAAATGTGTGAAAAAATGCAACTGGAGAAATGATGGGTAATAGTGAAGATAAATATCAATGGGAACTCAATCGGTTAAGTTTTTGCAATATTCTGATTTTCGAAATCTTAAAAACAAAATGTTGCGATAATCATTTTTCATGAGTTTTTTTTTAAATGCAGTTTTCAGTTATTCTACTGCTAACATGGTAGTTCCATTCGAAAGATAATTAGTGCAAAATAATTTGATACATAAATGAAAAAATAGCGTGAATCGGCAGTATTGTGACTCTGGAAATGAAATATTGAATTTTCGTTTGTTAAAACATGGCTTTTGTAATATAGAATACTATTTTGGATTCCAGATCTCTCCTTCAAGGGAAAACAAGCCACAAGTTCATCGATATGTCTGAGAATCGGATTATGAACATTTATTATACCAACAGACAAGTCTTGTTCGTCATGTGCGCGGGAAACGAAGCTTTTTACGCTGCCCTTTATTTGTTGCACTTCACCGAAGGACCCATAAGTGAGTAGCTCAAAAATTTCCGTGTTAAGTTCCTTAACCATTTGTGCGTTTATCAATGATTTTTCGAACTATCAATCGACAGTTTACGAAAGACCCAAATTTTTTATTTTCCAATAGATCGAAACTCAACTTTTATATGATCATTTTACAAACTTTTTCTACAATAGCATTTCAAACTTCGATTTTTCTTTAATTATCGTTAATTATCGCTGCCGAATGGTCTCGTTCTTAAGTTCGTTTTTTTTGGTCTTTTATTTACAATTAACTCATACTCGATTGTTCATGGCAAATTCCTAAATATCTTTATTATTTTTACAGTGGCGGGAATAAGTTTGTACAGGGCAGTGCTGTTAATTTCGGCGCCGATTGCATTCGTGAAAATGATGCTGTCTCTTCTTCATGGCTACGTGGCGTGCATGAATCTGAGCATAATCGACATCAAGGAGCGCGAAGCTCTGCGTAAAGTTAATTGAGCTTCACCGAAGCACAGAGACACACAGGGAGATCCAAAGTAACAAAAAAATTCCAAGATAAACTCTGTGCTAGTCAGAAAGAATCATTTCCTTCGTTCTTCCCCGTACCAAACAAAAGATAGAAAAAAAAAAGAAATGTACAAGAAAATAATGGATGTACATATTCATATAAGGAAGATTATATGAAGAAATATTTTGATGCATAGCTTCTTCAATGTTGATCTTTGTCGAGATAAGATTTATTCCGCGGACCTAAAAACGTACGGCATTTTTGCGATTTAACTTTATTATGTATTTAAGCGATATTGTTTTTGTATCTGTTAAGTAGTCTTTAATCAATTATTTACCTGTTTCGTTTCTTCCACACACACACACACACACACACACACAATATGTTTTTCAATCATTTTTACAAGTGTCAATTGTAAATATGAATCTCCTTAAAAATTATCGATGGTTCAGTAATTCCTTCTGTCTCATTTGTAAACAAGTAAGTGCTGATTGTAACGTAATTGAAATAAAATAAATATATAATAGAATTGCATATGTTTGGTAGAGTAGGCTTATTATTTTTGCAAAAAGATTTAAATTAATTTATCCCAGGTATAAATAAGTGGCAAAAGCAATTGGACATAAAGTACCAACAACACTTGGAGTTGCAATTTAAAAATATTCATTGCCATGTGTGTAAATATTTGAAAAAGTGCAGGAACAAGTCAAATTGCTAACCTTATACAGTGTGGGGCACTAACTGTTGCCACCTTGAATATCTCTGTAATTATCGGCGTCATAAAAAAATGTTCTAAACAAAAGTTATAAGGTACAAGAGGGGTTATCAAATGCGCCCATTTTTTTCAATTTCCGTGGAGGCGCTGACGAACAGTGAAGGTCACCTCCATTTTTTTAAATAGAATGATACATTTTTTTTTCGACTATCTTGTAGAGCACCTCAAACCTATAAAAAACATCTGAGGGTCAAGGTCATTAAAATTCATTTAAGGTCATTTAAGGTCAAAAAGAGACATAAACTTTATTTTTATGTGAAATGAACTTTATTTACAGTAGAGATGTTCAAAGTGACTGCTATTGGAATCAATACAGTATTACAGCAATCTCCTTACCACGGATTGTGTAGAATTTTTTTATTACTTCGGCACTTATTGAATCACATGCTCAAAAAATGTTCTCTCGTCTCACGATATCGTGCAAAATTTTACCGTAGTATGACCGTAGTCTTACCATTCTTATTATCATTGCCTTGTATGTAAACAACGGCACCAAATCTACAAGGTACCCGGAATATTGTAAGTTTGATAAGTCCGCTGTATTGACTAAATACGGTCCACATAGGTGGAAAACACCGTACGCCGTATTTATCGCTGTTCATCGAGATCCTTGTGTTAGTTCGTGTCAAATTGAGAGGGAATCTGGTGTAAGCCGGAGAAGTGTTCTACGTATCCTGCATCGTCATAAATATCATCCCTACCACATCAGTCTTCATCAGGAATTAACTGGTGCGGATTTCATGAATCGCATCGAATTTTGCCGATGGGCTCAACGCCAGATTTAGAGAGATGGATTATTCATTAATCAGATTTTATTTCCTGATGAAGCAACATTCACTAATCATGGGAATGTTAACTTGCATAACATGCATTTGTGGTCAACAGAAAATCCACATTGGCTTGCGGCAAGTTACACACCAAAGACCGTGGTCCGTTAATGTATGGTGTGGGATTATTGGGGATAAAACCGTAGGCGCCTATTTCATCGAAGGGAATCTCAATGGTAGGAAGTACACCACATTCCTTTAAGAAACGTTAGGTCCGTTATTGGAAGAAATACCCTTGGAAACAAGAAACAGAATGTGGTATCAACACGATGGGTGTCCGGCACATTTTTCGCTGATGGCTAGAACTGAGCTGCAACACAGGTTTCCAAATCGTTGGATTGGACGCGGAGGAGCTGTATCGTGGCCGTCTCGCTCGCCAGATTTGACACCTCTTGATTTTTTCTTATGGGGATACTTGAAAGATGTTGTTTACAAACAACGTCGAACTAGACCGGATGACATGCGTGAGAGAATTCTTCGAGCATGTGATACGATAAGTAGGGAAGTGATAAAAAATTCTACACAATCCTTGGTAAGGAGATTGCTGTAATCCTGTATTGATTCCAATAGCAGTCACTTTGAACATCTCTACTGTAAATAAAGTTCATTTCACATAAAAATAATTATGTTTATGTCTCTTTTTAACCTTCCATAACCTTAAATGACTTTTAATGACCTTGACCCTCAGATGTTTTTTATAGGTTTGAGGTGCTCTACAAAATAGTCGGGAAAAAATGTATCATTCTATTTAAAAAAAGGAGGTGACCTTCACTGTTTGTCAGCGTCTCCACGGAAATTGAAAAAAATGGTCGCATTTGATGACCCCTCTCGTACCGTATAACTTTTGTTTAGAAAATTTTTTCATGTCGCCGATAATTTCAGAGATATTCAAGGTGGCAACAGTTAGTGCCCCACCCTGTATATTCCTTCACAGTATTTTTGTCTTGAAGAAAAATTATTACCAATGAACTTGAAATCTTTTCACTAGTATTTAGTCTTTTTTTAAAAGTGTCTCACCATTGATAAAGGATGACCAAAAACAATTTAAATGGAAATCTGAGATGTGATCTTTCAAACATAACTAAAAAATATAAATTTAAATTTATTGCAAAACAACTATAGAAAAGCATCATTTCTGAGGTGCTTCAGAAACAAATGACTTTAAATAAATTTATATTTACCATTTACCTATAAACAAATAGGACAAAAAAAGATGCTCAAACTAAACTCCGCATAAAGAAAAATCTTGAAAAGTATGTTTTTGCTTCCTCATAGAAGAAGCTTTGTTTTTGTGAAAAAAAATTTTTTCGAGATTTTAATGTCAGTATGCTTAGAATCACCTAAAACGTCCAAAAAAATGGTTTAGAAAATGTGTCCGTGTGTGTGTGTTTCAGTGACCTAAAATTCAATCGGCGATAACTCGCGAATGGCACGATCGATCGAGCTCAAATTTGGCACGCAAGTAGAGTATTAATTCCTCTTCGATTGCTGTAATTTTTGAGAAAATATGTCTATGTATACTGATTTTATAGAATTTTTTATTTTTTCGAAAAATGTCGTATACTCTCTAACTTTCGTAAAAGTTCGTCGATATGGCTAAAAAGTTCTTTATAACTAGAGATACGTTAAATGCTGTTTGGTATTGAATTTCAACAAAATTGGTAAAGCGGTTTGGATTTTATAGAATTTTGAATTTTTGTAAAAAATCAAAATTTTGCTATAAATCACGTTCAATCTCAATCTCAATCTCAGCAAATCAACTGAAATCTTCTACAAACGAAAAATAACATACAGTCCTACTGTGTACCAAATTTGGTTGTGATCGGTAAAGTTGTTCAAATATTACACCATTTTGAATATTTGAAAAATTAGCAATTTTCACTATAACCTCCTCAAACGATATTAAAGTAAAACAAAAAGTTGTAACTAATAAAAATGAGATGTGCCAGTGATTTATATATTTATTCAAAACAAGGATGCAACGTAGAATCTTGCACATTGCTTCTTCATTAAATTTTGCTCTTGACAAAGCTTCCTCTATGAGGAAGCCAAAATCAGTTACAATACGTCTTCATAGAGGTAGCTATGTAAATAGCAAAATTTAATGAGGAAGCAATGTGCCAGGTTCTACTTTGCATCCTTTTTTTACAAAGTACTTAAAAATCCCTGATGAATCATGGCCTTCTTCGTTGCATGCATATATGTGAATACACATATGTGTGTGTAATTCATTGCATTACCATTGAGAAGCAAAGATACAAAACGAAGTGCAATGGAAATAAATATTTGAAATATTAATACCAAATTTAATTGAGTCCATATTATTAAAAATATATATATTCCCATGTAAACCATTTTTCTCTAAGATAACTGGCAACAACTGATGACTCATTACCCTCTTTGTTCCACATAACATACATTGGATATTCATTTTACTGGGATTAATAATAAAGAAAAACAACATACAATGGGATTAAGAAAACGATAACAAACGATCGGCAAAACAGCTCTGAAATTTTGAAATGACCTTGAAAACAAAGCATGTGTAAATGGGCCAGAATAATCTTAAAGAATTTTTTTTTTTTAAATCCAAGACAATGGGCAAGGAATTACAAAGCATAATTCATATTGGTATCTGTTCAAATTTACGAACAAAAGCCAAAGTTGCATTTGGTATCACGTCAAGTTCGAAGTGCAGCAAAAAAATGCAAGTTCGAAGAAAGATCGTGCGATTGACGATCGATAAACATTGTTAAAAATAATATTAAAGACTAACCTCAAAGCACCTCCTCAGATTCCCCGGTAATGTTCAGTCACGTTTCGGGCGCCATGTTAACACTTTGAACATTCGCGCATGTTTTGGAAGTTCGGAATATACGAGCACGATTTTTGAGGGGAAAAAAAAAAAAAAAAAAAACCAAAACAAAAACAAAAACTAAAAACAACGAATGAGAGGCAATGGGTTTTTGTTGAATGACGACCAGCTCAACTCTGTTCACTGACGATCCAGAAACGTAAAACTTTGGAAAACTGGCTGGGAATTCATAATACTGCGATAACGCGCGAACGGATGTATAAATGGCGAATATTTATAAAAACAGCAGCGGACGACCGGCTTGTTTGGGGGGTAAGCTTGACACAACAGCGCCAATGTCGGATCAGCTGATGAAGATATGGCGGGTTTCACGATCGTTTGAACTTTGGAATTGATTTATTTCGAAGGTCTTTTAAAACGATTTTTCAACTTTTTTTCACATTACTGTGAACAAACTCTAGAGAAATATTTTGATAAAATATCAAGTCATTAAAGGGAATTGACAATTTTTTTTTCTTCAATTTTACGAATGATCTATCATTTTACGTTCATTGGAACGCATCATGGATTGTTTTATTGGTTGTAAGAAACTTTGCCACGTAATTTTTTTATTGTATTCAACGTTTTGCATTTATAGCCATTGGTTTACAGGGGAATTTTTAGCTGGTAAACCAGGGACTGGCATTTTTAAACAATTTCACGGTTTTGAATTTTCAGAGATATCTTTCAAGGGGAGAATGTTGCGTTTTATCCGCATTTTTATTGCACAAAAATGGGAAAGGACTTGGAATTATATCAAAATTTTCATGACCATTAAGTTTTGACAATTAAATGAATTGTCATCTTGAAAGTAACTACAGAATATATATTTCACTGATACAAACATGAATAAACACTGTACGAAAAAATGTCGGGATAGAACAAAATGTATCGAAGAAAAATTCGATTTGAAGAATTCATTTTCGCCCAAATTTATGTATACGTTTAAAAAAGTGGTTGATGAATTTTCTCCAACTCGATTTCAATCTCAGGTATCGCCCTCAAGGAAGGCGTTAAAAATTAACAATGAATTATAGGCACTGTGTTCAAGGTCTGATACTAATATTGTATTAGTAGAAAGACAACGTAGCTTGAGAAGCACAAAACAAATTAACGTTTTTTTTTTTCTTTTTCTTTAACTTATACAACAAGTGTAGTCAATACGATATTACAATATTACAACTGTAGAAACTAGAAAAACAGTATTGGCAAATATTAAAAAAGGAAATATATATTTTTGTACTCGTTGACTGATCTTTGCTTGATTTGTACTCACAAGCGGATCGGCACGAAAGTGGCTTGTGCTTTTTTTCGATTTTCGGCAAGAAACGTACTAGTCTCTGATAACAGCCACGGAGTTGTCCTCGAAGACCAAATCCGTCCTCGAGGGATAAACCAACTTCATGTTGCCCTCCATATCCACGACTTTTACTTGCGTCACAAGCAAGTCGTTAAACTCTCGGGATTCATCTGATTCCGAATTATTTCCGAGTCCCAGGACGAGCAGTTCCTTCAGGAATTGATCGAGGACGTTCCTTTAAAAAAAATTGAAACAATCTGCGTATTACAACACTTAATAAGCGATATCGGTAAAATAACGGATCTTGAAGATTTTCACGCTTTATTATACAAACAAGTGAACATAAAGGCATCGTTAAAAAGATTTGAATAAATAGGACGCTTAAAGTTAAGAAATTTGCTTTTCCTCAAATTCTGGCGTCACATATTCTGGCTTTGCCAATTTTTTTCGAGGTTTTTTCGAACGAGTTTAATTTGAAATTTTTAAATATATTGTACTATGCAAATGCAAAAACGCAAATGAAAAGGAATTGTTGTAGCTGGTTATAAATTTGCAGTTATGAAGGTTTGTACCTGCAAGTTTGTTGTGAAGATGCACTGGTAACTTCGACGAGCATGGATTTTGTGGTTGGCGACATCTTCGTGATATCGCTGTTCGTTATAGGAGGAAAAGAAACAACTTGCGACGAGCTATCCAGTACACAGGGATACAAGGGTTTTCCTTCCAGCAAATAGAGATATTTGTGGATGCCCGAGTACACATTACGCTTCTTTTCCTTTCGCAAATTAATCGCTTCGGTTTGAAGTTGCTGGAAGAGAGCAGCTCCAGTGAACTTTTTGTTGCGCATCAATGGTTTTATCTCGATCTCGTTAGGAGGCTTCGCCGTATATGTTAGATCGCCTGAAAGGGAATTAAATTTACAAAATACAATGGTAGATCGGACAAACTATCGATCAAGTTAATACTTTGTAGGATTATAAATGATTAGCTCAATTTATATGCATAAAATAAATCGTCAACAGTAATTAAGTTAAGCAGTAAGGAGCTCGTTAAAAAAATTATCGCTATATTTGGATAACAATTGTGTTTTTTTTCAGTTTAGTGAGGATCGCTTGTGAATGCCTCCTGGAGTAACCCGATATTTGTACTTCCAACACCAGTAAAAATTACAGACGAGACATTTCACACCAATTCAGCCAACCAATATTTCAATGTTCCCAAAAAATGCAAAAATTTTGGGTTACCGTAATACTAAATTTCAAAAGCCTACGGTATTTCATTCCCGAGAGAAACGGTTTACTTGTATTTTGTTTGGCTTGGTGACATTTCGATAATCCCCAAGTTCATTGTAACTTAAAGAAATTCCAAAATTCGTTATTTGTATAATCGTTCTCCAAATTTCTGAATTTGCGTCAGATTTGATTGTAATTTTTTGTTCTCTTTCAATCTAGTTTTATCAAGATTTATCCTCCATTGAACTCTTTTTTTTCTCTTTTTACTGACGTATTATGAAAAAGTATGCAGAAGGGCAAGGCGGCAAATGCAATAATGTATGAGATATAATTTGATTATATGTTTTTTCGTATTAATTATTCTCTAATTCAATTAAAAACAAAATAAAAAAATTATCTCAACAGAAGATGACACTTATGAAGATTTAGGAAAAAAAACTATAATCTGAATTTATCCGATTTAATAAATTTAGAACGAAAATCTATAAAAAGTACGTAGAAAAATGATAATCGTCGTATTTTAAATTTACAGTACGCTTTGCAGTTATCGAGATAGCACGAAATCAAGGAAAATATAAGCAAACGGTTAATTTCGAAAACGGAATACCGTAGGTTCTTGAAGTATAGTACTTTTTTTGAGAAAATATACTGTATTAGAATACCGCAAAATTACGGCATTTTTAGGGAACACTGAAAAATCAGCTGGCTCAATTAGTGTGGAATGTTTGAAATGTATAAAAATGTATAAAATGTGAATTTTTCCTAGTAAAGATTGTTGGTCCATTAATGAAATATATTCATTCTTGAGAATCTCCTTGAAACCCTAGTCATTATTATTTAATTTTTAATATAGAACGAACATTTCTGCGATTCCTTTTTTGGAACAATCAATGAATATTCCTGCTATAATTGTTTGGAAGCATTATTATTTCTACTTTTGTGCCTAGAAGTCAGAAGCACTCAATATTTATTTACCAGGCGGCATCAAATCGAGATCGTGAGTAGCGAGCGTAGCCGCATTTCTCTTCTCACAAATGCCTTCGTGAAGTTTCGTCTGCAGTTGAATGAACTTCTTGAAGCTTTCATTGGTGAAAGCTAAATTTTTAACGATGCAGGCAACAATGTGGGGCCTAACACACTTAACGTGCTCCGTAATCTTGATAACCGGATTGCCGTCCGCGACTTTGAGAATTTTCATTTTGTGGCAGCGCGTCTCCATATTTTTCGCTGCATTATCGCTCTCTGAATTTTTCCGTCCTTTCTTGCCCTTTTTGGATTTGCCGCCACCACCACCGCCGATACTTTCTAACTTGTCCGATTTTGGACAATGCTGTCTCACATAATCCAGAACTTGCTTGGTTCTACACTGATCTACAAGCTTCGACAGCCTATTATCAGCTAGGCAATTTCCCTTCAAATTCAATTCCTTCAATTTTGCGCAATCCGCCAGTTCTCCAGGTATAACTGAAAAAGAAAGTGAAGGTGATAAAAATGTTGGGAAAGCTCACTTTTATGACTAGCGATATTCAGCACAATTGTAGCTTATTATTTCCAGTACCAAGCTAAAGACACTTCAAAATCATGTTGACTTTTGAAAATACATTTACTTTTTTGTAGCTGCGAAATCCTTGCGACAATCATTCATTCTTCTAACCTGTTTAGTTCTAGACTAAGGTCCTAAATGTATAATAAAAATCTGTTAATTCATTTGTTCTCGATAAAAGTATTTGTAATTCCCACTTCCACATAAGGTTTTTTTCAGCATTCTAGACTTGGGTAATTTTTTAATGAAGATCTTCACAAGAAAATAGAGTCAGAATTTGATGTTGTACAAAAAAACTGTTCTATGCTCTTCGCAAAAAGCACAATAAATATTTATCAGCTCTCTGTGGATGAATTTCAAATAACAAAATGGGAATGCTAATCTACAGCTGTATCATCCATGTTATACCTCACTTTTATACAAGCAACGATTATGGAGCATCCATTGAGTTATTGGATAAATTTGCCTTGCCTTTGATAGAATTATCCGCCAAATCCAATAGTTTAAGTGAAGGCAAAGAAGCGACGGTCGGTGGCAATTCTACAATGTCATTCCCGTTGACCTTGATCTCAGCGAGATGCACAAGTTGCGGATAGCAAACATCGGGAAACTTGTCAAACTTATTGTTCGATAAATCGAGAGAACTGAGTTTGACATTGGATATTTGGGTGGGTAATTCGTTGAGGTTGTTTGAGCTCAAGTTTATGGAAGTTAGCTGCGGCAGGCGACTGAGCGCCTGTGGAAGGTGCTCCAGCTCATTTCTGGAGCAGTCGAGTACCCTGAGCTTGGTGAGCTTTCCGACAGCTTCAGAAATACTTTTTATTTTGTTGGAGTGCAGAGCGAGTGTGATGAGATTCTCGAGCTTGCCAATCTCATCGGGAATTACGTCGAGGCACGTGTCGTGTATCGTGAGATAATTCAAATTCTGTAGTTCGAAGACGCTGCTGTGCAGCCCAGATGCGGCGATTCTCTCGGATACGTCGGCGCGCGACAGCACGAGCTCGTGACGATTTTCCTTGGCTGCGAGGGCGACCTCGGGCCACGGACTATCCCCGCTCATATTTATTTCCCACTGCAATGATTTTTTTTCACTCGAATTATAAGCCTACGCCACACCATTGACATCCGCTATGATTTATTGAGGTTATGTGCCGGCGTGTTTTTCCAAATTTAAACCACTGGAAACAGCGATAATCGTCGTCGTCGTCGTCACATAAGGCTAGCAGCAGCAGCATCAGAGATAAGTAGCATCACTTGCTTTCAATTGAGCGAATCATAGAGAAGAAGAAAACTGTCGTTACCAACAACCAATCGAGTTTCGGGGGTTTGAAATTCACGAATTCTGTGCATAATAAATGATTGTTATATCTCATTTACATCATACCAACTGAGGCGGCGTGAGTGCGAGTGAGAAAAACTCATTGGCGGCCGCAGTGGAGCGAGAGAGAAGGTGATATGTATTACTGCTCCGTCAGTAAGAAAAACTGTAAAGCGTTGTTCTTAGCCCCAACTAATATGATCAGAAGTACCGTTTTTCGCGAAGTATCGAACCGATCGACTACTTCACGCACGAGATTAACATAATTGGCGTCTGCATTTCAATTTTCGCTTCGATCCGTTGATAATTCGGGATAAACGGAAATATAGTTTGCCGTACGATTCGTTTTGTAATTATAATTTCATAATAATAATGTGTAGTGATTATAAAATAGTGTGTAAGCATTTGAATAGCTGCAAAAGTCGACTAATTTTTGCTTTCGCATATGAACAAAATAGTGGGCAAAATGGAAATAATGAATGCATTAATGATTTTTTCACATTTTTTCAAATGGATTATCGTGATATTTTATTGAAATATAATCATTTTTGCAGCTGTTTAAAAGTTAAAACATCGCATTATAATCGCTGAATATAACAATTATAAAATCATAATTACAAACAAAAATCGTATGGTAAATGATTTATAACTCCGGTGGAAAGTCGGTATATCACATTCCCTTAAATACTAATGATGATAAATAAAAAGTAAAATGTGCAGGTATAAAAAATGATAGTACACGTGTTATCAAAGGAGAAGTTACCTGCAACTGAAAAGCGTTCCATTGACAATTCACCCCGCCGTTACTCATCGATGACTCAACGGTGAGGTACACGAGAGCGCTACTAGTTGCTCCGTTCCGAAGCATGCATGCTTCGAAATAACAGGCCGACGCCCGCTCATGGGTGCGCTTTTCTCTCATCGTGCTTTAACATTATTTTCCATCGTTAGTTTGGGTGTTGTGTCGTCAATTTAATACGTGATTTCCTCCGGTTTTCGTGCAAAAATGACTTTTTCCCCACTACGGTGGACACTCTTTATAGCGTTCATTACGATAACAAATGGTAATGTTTAAAGTGTTTGGTGGCGTACTCAATGTTGGTCCATTAATTTAGGTGCTCGTGAAAGTAGCTTTATACTCATGAACGCATTTTTTTGTTAATTAACTCGACGTGTAGTGATTATTTAATCGAATAACTCGTCCTAGGCAATTGCCAAATTGTTGTTACAATTTTCCAAGCCTTTTCTTTGTTTTCAACGTATTAATTTACGTTGCGTTTACCATAATGCATGGGCGTGGCGTTGACTGCCGAAACTACCTGTTATTTCTATGCAATATAACACTTGAATTTTCGATTTTTTTCATTATTCCTCATGCATTTGGAAGAGTAAGGTTTTGTATCAGTTTACTTTTAGCGGAAATATTGAGGACCTAAAAAAATGATGAAATTCCATTTTTTTTAATCATTCAATTCGTCGATCAATTAGTTTGCAATGATTTTCAATTGTGAAGAATATAGCGTTATTTATTATTTTAGATGTTTTTTTGGGGATGCGACACCAATTTGTGGAAATTCCTGATTCCCTTTTTGTGAATAAAATAATTTTCCAATAGTCCAGTTTTTTGAGAACCTATGTAAGCCCTAAGAAGGAAGTTAAGTTAAGAATTGTGCCTTAGAAACAAAATTAGGAGAGACACGCAAAATACGTGTATAAAATTTTTGCAAAATTGCCATATATATTGCGAATAACAAATGTCAAAATGTTGTTGCAGGCCAAGATTTCAGATATGGCGATCCAATTATCAATAACACTGCCACATGGTGTACCGTTTCCAAAGCCGAACAAGACAAGTGTTTGGCTTTTTCTCGTGCCGTAGATAGAGAAATTTCTCGTTTCCAGCCTTTCTATGTGTCGTTAAAATGCAAACAGGCATTCAACAAGGAGGAATGTATGACGATGCTAGATCGCGAGGAGGCACAGTTGACGACTTTAGATCCTGGAGAAGTATTCACCGCCGGAAGATATCACAGTTTGCTGCCTATTATGCAAGAAGATCATCTCCATCATGATTTTGGCAATGGTAATATTGCCTCTCAACGAACGCAGTATGCAGTGGCTGTTGTAAAAAAAGGGACCCTTACTGACGTTAATACACTCTATGACTTGAGAGGAAAGAAAGCTTGTTTTGCTGGAGTGGGAACTCTCGCTGGGTGGGTTACTCCACTTGAAATTGTAAGTCCTATAAAAATCTTTTTTTTTTCTTGTCTTCTGTCTTTAGTTGCAATTAAAAAAAAAATTAGATTGAAGTAACTAATGAAGAACAAGAGTCAGATTAGGTCCACCAATAACTTTTGAGTTTCATGAAAACCGTTGAGTAGCCATTATATGAAAAACTATATGAATTCAACAAATATCACAGTAATTGTCGTTTTGAAAAAACATTTCTTTATTTCATTGACTCAAAATATTGTAATTTCAATGTAATTTTTTGCTTTTTATAAAGTTGCTTTTATGTGAAAGTTTGTCATAGAGGTGGCTTTGTAAAAAAGCACAAAATAATAGGGAAGAAATGTGCAAAGCTCTATTTTGCAGATCTGTTTTAAATAAATCATTTAAAATGCTGTATGTCTCGATAGCCCTTCTAAGAAATTAAAATTACTTAAGAGAAGTCGATGTACTACTTGTGAGCAAAATTCCACTTGATATATTCTGCCATTCGTTAGTTATGGGCAATCGATATTGGTACTTATGGGCACTGCAAACAAAAAGTATTTAATCCAAAAACACACAAACGATGTTACATATGGTCATGAAATCTTGTTCCAAGCAACCTTCACCATATTTTAGTCAGGTACAAATTTGAGGCGTACTTACTGAAGGTTTGCGAAAGTTAGAACGAAAATATTAATTTTTTGAAAAAGATCAAAATCACGTAAAATCCAAAATAGCTTACCGATTTCGTTCTAATTTAATAAACGACATTGAACGTACCTTCAGTTATGAAGAACTGTTTAAGCAAATTGTTTAATTTTTATGAGAATTAAACCGCCCACGCGTCTTTATTTTTGGGAAAATAAAATCACGCAAAATTGAGATAGCTACGTGTATTCAATGAAAAATTGCAACGACTTTGCATTCGATGAGTTATCCAATTTGATCTGCTTGCGTGCCAAATTGGCGTACCATCATTCAAGCGGTTACTGAGTCAAAAGAGATTGCATTTTCTGAGTCCAGTACATATATATATACATACGGACATATTTTCTAAACGACTTGACGTTTTCGACCATTCTGAATATGCTGATATGAGGATCTCAAAAAAAAAAATATTTTTATGAAAACAAAACTTCCTCTATGAGGAAGCAAAAGTAAAAACATTTTCTCGCACAATATAAATGGTAAATCGATCTTGCTAGGCAGAAAGGAATTAGAAGCAAATAGTTATTTGCAGTTCATACGACTTCGTTGACTTGAATAAATCTTGTGACACTGTTAATCATTTTCAGCTTATGAGACAAGGTGGTTTGGAGGTGATAGACTGCAACAATCACGTGAAATCAACGATCAATTACTTTGGACCTAGTTGCGCGGTAAATTCGCTCATAGATCGGTACAATCCACTGGGCGATAATTCAGACCAATTGTGCAAACTATGCATCGGTGAAATACCCGGCGGGAGATGCACGAATGCGGATCCGTATGCTGGATACGAAGGTGCTTTCAGGTGCTTGTTGGAAGCCGGAGAGATTGCTTTTCTCATCAATACGACAGTTATCGAAATGACGTCCACAAATTACGATTTAGGTAAGTTTTTAAACACGGGTGTGGTGCTTATTTTTCAATTGTAATGCTATTTTCATATTTTTAAAAAAGAGATCGACAAAGTCGACAAGATCTTTTTTTTTTCTTCATTTTTGGGTTTCAATTTTGTTTTTACCTCCAAGTACTTTAACTCCAGTAACTTTCGAGCCAATGAATCACAAATGTTCATATAAACTGACGTTTCAATACATATGTATACAATTGAAAAACAATTAATTTGATATAAAAAAATATTAGTATGACAACAACAGAAAAAGTGGCCAACAATCGTTGAATTTGTAACGGCTTTATTAATTGTCGGGAAACCAACACTGAAATGAATTTTGTTTACAGATTCGGTAAAGAAAGATCAATTCGAATTGCTTTGTCTGAACGGAACGCGAGCTCGAATCGAGGACTCTGCGACGTGTAATTGGGGCCGTGTACCAACGCGGGCAATAGTCGCATCATCGGCAACTGGACCGGAGTTGCGTTCGTTGTACCAAAGATTTTTGCAGAGGGCAGTTACTCTTTTCGGGCCGGACAATAACGGCGATAATTCCACCGATGCGTACATCCCCAATCGGGGGAATTCCGAGAATCGGCCGACATTCGACGAGAGAGATCCCAACGGTAGTGCAAATCGTTACGAATGGAACGGTGACGGCAGAAGCCGCGCAAACGATTTCAACAACCCATACGGCGTAAATACCGGAAACGGCTACAACAATGCGTACGATATGAATGGCGGAAATAATTACAACGGTCCGTACAATGAAAATGGATACAACAACCGATTCAGCGCGAATGGTGAACGCTACGGCAGAAATGACGATCGCGAAACAACCCGCAATCCCAATTACAACGAAAACGAATACAGAGGCGAAAATCCTAACCGCGACCGTAATCCGACTTTCAATGTGCAGCCTATTGAGAAATTTAATCTTTTCGAGTCGGCGCCACGATATGGCCTACAGCACAATTTGCTGTTCTCCGTAAGTTTTTTCTTAAATCTGTGAATTCAAGAAATGCAAGAGGAAAATGAGAATTTGTCGTTGGTATACTAGTTTTTGGTAATTTCTTCATTAGGACAATACCAGAGGATTCGTGGCAACGAAGGAGGTTGATCAGACTTATGTTAAATACCTCGGACGATCTCTCAACTCTATTATGTCCGTGAGACGTTGTACCGTCAACTTCATGACACTTTGCGTGACGTCGGAACCGGAAATGGAGAAATGCGTCAAAATGAGAGTGAGTATTTACTTTCAATTGCTTATAGGTTATCTGATAAGTTACTTGGAATAAGCTATAATTAAATGGGACATCGTGAAAAAATGAGCCGACAAAACATTTCAATTTGTTTTAAGGAGGCGCTGAAGCTTTCCGCAGTTAAGCAAAAAATTTTCCGACATCTACAATCGGTAGACTGTAAATATTCGACATTCGTCGTTTCACTACAGTCGAACAAAATGTTATTCAATATTTTTTAGAAAAAAGAATTTTTCGAAAAATACATAAACGAAAAATAAGATAATATCCATCGAAATCACGCGCTTTGGTTTTTGCAGATTGCTTTGAAAGCACAACTTCTGAAGCCGCAACTCGATTGTTACAAGGGTCACAGCCAAATCCACTGCATGCAAGCCATTCAAAATGGGTAAATCGTAATTTACGTGCTCCGTGATAAGTTTTCTCCGTGCTTACTCAAACCGTTGAATTTTCTCTGAATCAGGCAAGCGGACATAGCGGTATTGGACGCCAGTGACGTCTACACAGCGGGTCTTCGCTATCAGCACATTCCCTTCATCTCCGAAGTTTACAATCTCGATACTCCCGAATATTACGTCGTGGCAGTGGCTAAAGAGTCCGACGAGAGAACGGATTTAACGTATTTAAAAAACAAATACACTTGCCACACTGGAATCAACATGGCAGCCGGTTGGATTTACCCTCTCGCGTATTTGTTGTCGAACGGATGGATCCGCGGTTACGGTTGCGATTCGGTGCGAGCCGCCGCCGAATATTTCACGAAATCCTGCGTACCCGGTGCTTTGAGCACGGAATACAATACTGGAGTGCCCTATGATAATATGTGCGATCTCTGTCACGGCGAAAGCTATCGGTATTGTCGTCGCGACGCGACTGAGGTTTATTTCGGTTATACCGGAGCTTTTCGGTGTCTTGTGGAAGGCGGTGGTGATGTCGCTTTTGTCAAACACACGACCGTTTCTGAGAATACCAACGGCAAGCGAAAAGAGTATTGGGCGCGTAATACTTTTATGAAGGACTTTGAGCTGCTTTGCCCCGATGGCACGCGACGTTCGAGCAATGATTACGAGCACTGTAATCTCGGAAAAGTGAAAGCCAATGCCATTGTAACTCGCGGAAGTTACTACGGCTACAACGAGACTCAGATAAACGCTTACATTAATCTCTTCATCTACGCGCAGCAATTTTATGGTCGGAAGGACGAAGACGAATTCAGCTTCAGCATGTTCTCCAGTGCTCCGCCCTACAGCGATCTTATCTTCCAGGATGCCACCCAACAGCTCGTCGTCATTCCTAAGGAGCAGCGTGAATTCAGCGCTTACGTTGGACCCGATTTTATGAGAGCTCGCAGAATCGTCGACTGCAACGCTGGCGCTAACGCCATCGAGTATTCTCTACTCGCCACGGTAGCCACCATCACCGTCACGTTTATTCTCAGCAGATAAAACCGCCAAGCATTTTACGATTTGTAAATAATTCTTTTTTCTCAATCGAACGAGTCTCCGTCACGATTAACGGGATTTTATACGGATTTTTGTGTTGTATCATTCCAGGATTCGAGGGTTCCAAGGCTACGAATCTCCATATCGTGAAATCAATTTTTTTTCTTTAGTTTTCGGTTTTAATAATTGTGCAAAATCCAGTCGAAAGCGGATTCATAATACGACTGAAAAAAAAGTTGGAGTTTATTAAATAGGGAATACTGCATAAATTTGAAGATACATTAAGGTAACTTACGGAATTAATCGTAGAATCTTTTGAGCATTTAGAAAACTCGCTGATACTTTTCTGCTTTAAATAATCACATAGATGTCGATGCGCAGAATATTGAAGATGTGAGACGTTCAAATCGATTAAGAGATCGATATTGCATAAACAGAGTAACGAGAGTTATTTCAATTGGTCGAGTAATCACGATAGAAACAATTTAACGCAGCTGAATTGATACGCAAGTGGCTTACTCTTGAGCCACTAAGTATTCCGAAGACGTGTTATGAGCGTTATCTACACCCCTAGGGTAATTACTTTCTTATTAGTATAGCGAATAAAGTCTGCCGTCCATATTTGTTTATTTTTAGATTCAAAGGAGGCGCGACTAATTTCTCATAAATATTTTAATAATTTCCGAAATTCTGTTATGCTGAATTCGATTATTCGGAAAAAAAGTTTACGTAAATGCCGTTCGACGGGGGTACAATGTATTCAACACGTAGATTTTTATAGTACAAGTGAGCAATCGTCGCCGAAGTAAACAAAAAAAAAACCAGGTAATAGGCATTAACGTGCAAGGAATTGATGCATCAGTGCCTTAATTGTTGTTACATCGTGCATTTATTCCTGTTAGTAATGCGAAATATCATTGTATGCAAAGTCCGTCCATTTTTACGACTTAGTAATATACAAAATTATTTCTACAAACTGATATATTTATAATAACATTTCTTTTTTACATGTAAAACTTAACCGTCCAATATACACTCAGAAATATCAATAAAGTCGTTATAATTTTACAACAAGTTCGGTATTGTTTCTTCATAAATCATTTGGAAATCCCGGCGGTGTGTACAAGTGTTTTAGGGGTTGTAGTTGAAGAGGGGCATGCAAGTTGCTTGGGACGGGCAAGAATCTCAATTCTTGCTGAGCAGGTTGCTCTTAAAGCTCGAGGATTAATGGTAAAAGGATTGCGTTTTACGCACAACGTCGAGAAGTCTTTTGGCATTGCCAATTCAGTGATTCTATCCGATGCTGTGGAAATTTTTATGTAATATTCAGTGTTTTTTATATTTCATTAAGTTGCATCTACTAACAAAAAATAAGCTGTTCAATATTGACAAACCGACTGCGAGTAATGCCCGTTCATTAACTTTCCCGGGGAGATTGATGGCGATAGCTTCGTGAACTTTTGGTTCTGCTAATTGTGAAATTCGTCCTGGTTGCCGTCTATGATGAATTTGCTTTTCAGAAACCGCCGAAACTTTTACTGTTAAATCACTCGATGAACTGTCAATGGTCTTGGAATTCTTCATGATCTTCGGGCTGATTTGTGAATGGATCTCTTGGGATCGAGGGATTCTACGAACGACGACTTTGGGACATGAAAGCTCTTTGACACGTGCTTGCTGGGAAGTGACAGACAATCTTCGAGGATTTCTCTGTGAAAGTTTTTTGAAACATTCATTTTAGTGATCTTTTTAATTGGAAGCCCTTCATTTTTTTTGCAGAAGGAATACGTTGTTAACTGGATTTTTATTTCGGAATTCTTTTTCGTTGTTATCGTTTCGTATCGACGCTGAAGATTCGACAGGCTGGACCTTCCGAGGGGAGCACCAAGAAGTTGATGCGGTAGTGACGTTTGTGAAACGTTTCAAAGATCTATATTCGGCCATTTTTTCAGTGAAGTCAAAGTCCTGCAATTTACTAAATCTTTCCTGCCGAATCATCGTCGGGTTTGTCACGCGAACTGTAAATTTTGATGGATCCATGAAGTTTGATTAGCATCGCTATAGTTGGCTGTTAAAACAAAAGATTTCTATAGCCTTTTGAACTACGGTAAAAAATTGAATGCCTGGATGAAATTACGAAATTTTTAAAACATTTTTTAAACCAATTTAAACATTTTTCGAAACTTATTTCGTCGAAACAACATTTAAAAATTAAACTTAACGGGTTACAAGAAAATTCACAATTGTTGTCATGGAAAAAATCAAGGAACATATATCTAGATGCCGAGAATTGGCGATTCCTCGAGAAAGATTTGACCGGAATACGAAAGATGATCCCTTTAAGGTTAAATTTTATAGATAATTATAGCAAATATATTCGTGAAATGTCTGGAATAGACAATTAAATTACGTTATTGCTTCCCCGTAGAGGAAACTGGCCGCAAAACCGATTAGTGATCTTGAAAGAAAAAATCTTTCACCATCGGTTGCGCATAACTTGCTGCTTTTCACTAGACTTTATCATTGTGTTGGTTTTTTCGTTTTTAAGGTGCTGCTGGGGTATATTTTTTTAACGACATTGGTCTGTTCCATACAATCGACAATTCGTCCTGAATACACTACATACCTGCTTCAAATTTGACGGAGACGTTATATGAATATAAATGGTTTATTGTCTGGTCGAATTACGGTGAAAAACTTACAGGAAATGAAAGTAGTCGTATATTTCTGAAGGCCTTGCTGATGTTTCGAGCGGCCGTATTGGTTTTTGGGAATTTCAGAAATATACAATTAATTCCATTTCCTGTAGCTCGACCAGGCAACAAACCATTCATCTTCATATAATGTGTCTGTTAATAATTTGAAGCTGGTACGCAGTGTACTTATGACGAATAGTCGATTCTACGGAACAGACCAATGTCGGTAATAGAATCTACTCCAGTATCCCCTTAACGTGAAATTTCTTAAATGATTTCAACATATTTGTGCTAATTTTTCTATGATTTAGGTAAAACGTAGAGCTTTATCTTATCGTATCACGGATTCGTTGAATACGCTAGCGAGACCGAAAAAAATAACGTTTGGAGACGAATCAATAGATTTCATGGCTTCTCGAGCCCCAAAGATTCTGCTGTAGTACCCCAGATTTTTCATATTAAGATTTAAATTAATAAATCGTTAGAATTCATTGCCGTTGCGAAAATGATTCTAACAGTAATCATTTTCGCCATCAGCTTCGAGCACGCGTGCATGTCAATGCACTCGAAGCTGAATCGACATTAAATTATGCTGACCCAGCAATTGCGGGTCGAGCGGACTAAATCGGCTCTCGATTTAGTCAGTCTTTAGAAAATCGCAGTGACGATCGGTTGGACTCGTTGCCGTCGTAATTAGCGTAATTACGACTATAAGAAACTAATTGTATTCAACTTCAACCAATAAAACCTTGTATTACTTTTGGGAATCGCGTGAACGCTAGTTCCTTAATCGGTCCGATCCCAAATACTATTTATAAAACTGCCGGAACAACACGATTTGATCACTCGTCTCAATTTCGGACACAACATTTTAGTGGCAGCGGTGGGATCCACCGTAAGCGAACCCCGAAAAGTAAAGTATACAAGAAAAAACCCAGAGTCAAACCCGACTCCAACCCGTGCAGAAATTAGTCCGGGCAGCCGCGATAAAATAAAGGGCCTTCTTAGGCATAAATGTGGCGGCCATAGTAGGGCGTCCATTCAAGGGCCTTGCAAGGTTCAACAGAGGCGGCCATGACAAAATATATAAGTGAAAATGTCCACTGAAAGGCCTTGTCAGGCTAAGATGAGGAGTCCGTACCAGGGTCACCTATATTGTGCCTCTTCGTTGCCTATGAAGGGACACTTTATAGGCAACTTGATAGGCCCTGTAGAGGGTGTTTATTATTTGATGATTTATATTTTCGGTCCGCCTTCTGTTATTCGATTGTCAATGTAACTTGGTGATATGTTTTTTATTAATTATAGACAATTATATGTGCCTATTTATCTTTTACTCATGAATCATGGATACAAAAAATACGTTAACGGGTCTCGACGGTTCAAACGAGATGTTAATCTTCAGCATTTTTTTTACGACGCTAGTCACAAAATGCACAGCACTGATCGGCAAATCATCTTTCCTACACTTCCATATTTGGAAGAATGAAGACTTCGTTGGATTCAAGTTTTTCTTGAAAGTAATTTTAACCTCTAAAATATTTTCGTCCGCCGGGAGTACGAGACGTTCGTATCAGAGATGAGTAGGGAGATGCACAACGCTCGGGTTTTGCGTGGTACCAATTCGATGGCGCTAAATCGTAGCGGCGAGCGCGAAAGCTCGATTTTGTGATCATCGCCTTAGGCGATATTGCAGATTCCCGTGTAACCAGGGCGAACGTGATCACCATTCCGGCTGGTATTACAGGCTAAATGTTCACGAGCGACTAGCCTGGTGGGGAGGAGTTCTTCCCCGCCGCTGGCTTTCTGTGACGTCAGAGGCTGAGCTCCTTTGCCGCGGATATTAAGTTTTTCTTGCTTGTCCAAGGATCGAGAGCAAATTATATATATATATATATATATATATAAATTATATATATATATTTTATCAACCAATCTGAGATAATTATGCACATTGACTATCCCTATATCAGTTTCTATTGGAATTTGGAATATTGTGCATAAGCTTATCGTCCATGAATAGTGACGGAAAAAACGCCGAAACGATCGAGAAATGCTAAAAGAGAAAATTTTAGCTTTTCTCAATCGTTTCGGCGTTTTTTTTTGCTTTCAAGGGAAAAAAAAAAAAATTAAACTCTTCGGAATTGAACCCCGGACCGTCCGGATGTGAATCTAGCAGACTACCGACTCACCTAACTATCACTTCGCAATAGCATTGTTAAAATTCGTACACACTCATCCGTAATGAATGTTAACGAAAAAAAAAGCCGAAACGATCAAGAAAAGCTCAAACTTTCATTTAGAGCTTTTCTTGATCGTTTCGGCTTTTTTTTTACCGCATTTTTTCATTGATTTCTTTTTAATGAAAATGTTTGTATTAATTATTTATGATTTTTATGATTATAAATAATACATACAAACATTTTCATTAAAAAGTTCAATAAATGTGGTTCCACCAGGTGGTCATCTTACAAACCTTGCAGCTTTTTAAATTTATCGCTTGGCTTGGCTTGCGATCCAGCGTAGCGAGCTACTTGCTTCGCGCGATTTCTATATTTTGTCTGAGCAAATACTTTAACTCTGACCAAGAATAGTAAATGCTGCATTCGATGTTCTTGACAGGGATGATTTTTATCGTACCACTCAGGATATGATGAAGCCGTAGCCAGCACGACATCATTCGCAATTTTGTGGACGAGCTTTTCACAATGCCAGTATTTTTCCCAAAGTTTTGAGTAAGCCTGCAGCTGGGCTTCTACAACTTTCGTAAACTGCTCTGTCGGACGCTTCAATTTTACCACCTTTGGCGCATCGACCTCGAGGTTTTCGTATTCTCGGAACTCGATATACATTTCTTCTGGCGAAGCGTCATCCATGGGGATCTTCAGGATGTCCGCGGAACAAACCTCACATGGTTTTTTTTTTAAATTGCGATGCGCAATATAGCCAGCGAGAAATGCGACCGCATTTTTCTCGTAGAAGCTGAGATTGTTGGCAGTGGCAGCTTCACCCTGCTGTTCCTCAGCAAACCCTTCAATAATTTTGGATTCGCAGGAGACATCGACATTCGAATCATCTTCGTCGTGCTCAACAGGATCGATCGTCAAATCGTCCGCAGCCTCAAATGCTCGTGTAACGGCACTAGATGGGTTCAGCAGTGCAGTTCCTTCGGGGCACTGCGTGTTACCAAGGTCCGTTGTACCGATGTATCCAGTTGACAGGATATGTCTAATGGTCAATCTGACCATCCTCGCCGTTGGATTCGGATTGAAACCCCCGCGTCCTCGTAATTTTGAAAAAAAATGTTCGACCGAATCCTGGTTACAAAGCGCCGCTGCAAGCTCAAACTCGGGATACGCTTCTTTAATTAAGTGATATGTCATTAAAATCGACTTCACCGTTAACGGCAGACCTATCAGGCACGGAATTTTTCGTGAGCGTGAGGTGGGTTTGGCCACTACACTCCAGCTTGAAGCCCAGTCGATGAATTCCACCAAAGTTTCTTCGATCCTGGGGTTTCGATCTGAGAGCGGTCGTTTCGCGGGATTATGAAAAAACAATCGATATGCATTGCATGCATCAATGACGATGTTCATTTTTTCAGCAAATGCAGCGGATGCTCTCCAAGTCGTGCTGCTCAAGCCTCGTGGGTCCTCGCCAGCGATCTTAATTGCAGCGGCGTATTTGTGGCTGAGCATTTGAAAAGCTCGCTTTACATTCATAGCCTCGAAACTTGACGGCTGTATATGAGCCGACGTGATGTGCGAAAGCAATCTCGACGTAGTATTTGTGCAGTCGTAAGTCCACGTATCTACAAAATCTGCGTACGCAGCAACGACTTGCCCATTACTATAGAGCACCTTATGCGTTCTAAGTGTGCTCAGTAAACGTTTTATTAAGTGCGGGAAATCGAATGAGGCGAAGTACTCTCGCCCCGCACAGTGGAAGGAAGGAGTTGCCGTGTCGTGTACGCCAAGTACACATGAATATAGCGATTGATTGGACGGTCCTTGATCACACGTTGTCAGCACAACGTTCGCTCCGACTTCCCTAAGTTTGGTCAGACATTGCTCCAAAAGCTCATGTATTTCCCTTGCGGTCATTCCAGTTCCTGTCAGAAAATAGGCGATAAATTGCCGCCACGGATTTTTGGCGTTCAAAGAATCCAAACAAAAAACGAATACGTAGCGGGCTCGTTCGTTACGGCGACCAAGTGATCCAAGATCAACAAGTCCTTCAATGCAATCGAACTTGACACAGTATTCCTCGAAGTTTTTGATGGTCATCTCGTCCCATTTCAGAGCGCAGATCCTTTCCATAGGCGGTAATTGGTTCAGCTTCGCTCTCAATTTGTCGAAGATATCCTCACAAAAGCCAGGTCTAATATCGATTTCTGATATCCATGACCTGACGGTGCTTACCGATGGAAAGTGGCATCCTGCTTTCTGCAATCGCTTATATGCGGTTGCTGAATAATAAAATAATTGTTTTGCCAAATCTCTTTCGTCTTCTGCAAATGGAGCGTTCTTACGATGCACCTGCAATTTAACCATTGCTCTCGCTGCTGGTTCGGTACAATTCCTTTCATCAAGGAATTCGTCCAAACTTTGCTTGCATTTTTTCTTCAATCTCTCATTTTGATTTAGAGCGCGTTTGAGTCGGATATTCAGTCGCCTGATACGCCTGCGATATTCATCAACCTTCGCTACTAGTTTCATATTCGCTCGACTTAAATTTCGACTGTGATGTCTTTGCTCGACTGATGACTTAACATCACGTTTTTTCGAGGTCGTCGTGACTTCCGGCTCGATAGTGGTCCATGCCATCTTTTCATCATCCGCATCTACAAACGAAAGCTCAGCGGGCTTTTTATACGGGCGTGTCGATTCTTCTGCCTGCGCAGAAGCCATTGCCACCACAGCGGACACTTCGTCAGTTCCTTCGAGTGGCTCTACCAGCATGGTAGAGAGTAAAATATTTGGTCTTGTGTCCTCAATGATGTCCATATCCTCCGATGCAAAAAAAGGCATGGGGACAGCATCGCGTTTCAATTTGCCATTTGCATTAATGCAGCTTGGTTCGAAATGGTCAGCGCATAAGCCTGCATTACGAAGCGTGGCGGCAGTCCAAGTCTTCAAGTGAGGATTGCCTGTTATAAAATAGTTTAAAAGTTAGTCTATCCTGAAAATTAATATTCATAAACAATTCAATTTCTTACTAATAGTTTACGTTCTCTGCAAATATTCATTATGAATTGAATCTGCATTATTCATGAATAATTCAAATTCTCAGAAACAATTCAAATTTTGATTAATAATTTACCAAATCTGTAAATATACGAATTTTTTATACTGATTCCTAAACATTTTCCGATTTTGGTCGACGAACAACCGTATTATCTACAATTATTATAATATTATTTTAGCTCAATTGAGAGTAAATCATTACAATTACAGACGGGCATTGTAATGATTTATTTGTCTCAATTCTCAATTACCTACAGCATTTGCAATAGAATTATTTCTAATTAAACAAAAAAAAAGTTGCAAAGTGAAACTTTGCACATTTGTTAAAATTATCAAAGTTGTAAAGGGGGAATTTGAAAATTTCAATTCTTTCACAAAGCTACCTGTATGAGAAAGATATTTATTATTCTGACTTCCTCGTAGACGTTACTCTTACTTTCTTCACTTTTACGGAATTTATAGGGAAAATTTAAATTTTTTCAAATAATCAATGATGTAAAATCTAAACGACTTTACCGATCATCACCAATTTTGATACGTAGGAGGTCTGTATGTTATTTTTCGTCTCTAGAACATTTCAGTCGATTTGTTGAGATTCGACGAGATTTATAGCAGTTATTTTTTTCCCAAAATTCAAAATTCTATAAAATTCGAACCGCTTTACCGATTTTCTTGAAATTCAATACCAAAGAGCATTTAACGTGTCTTTAGCTATGAAAAACTATTTAGCCAAATCGTCGAACTTTTAGGAAAGTTAGAGAGTATACGACATTTTTCCAAAAAATTAAAATTCTATATAATCAGTATACATGGATATATTTTCTTAAAAATCAGAGCAATTAAAGAGGCGTTACTACTTTACTTGCGTACGAAATTTGAGCTCGATCGATCGTGCCATTCGCGAGTTATGCCCGATTGAATTTTCGGTTTCCGGAACACACACGCACGCACAAAAACATTTTTCTCGATGTTTTACGTGATTTTGAGCATGCTGATATGAAAATGTCGAAAAAAAAAATGTCACGAAAACAAAGCTTCCTCTATGAGGAAGCAAAATATTATCAAAAAATCGAAAAAAATGTTAACAAACACCATATAACAATAACTTTCTGACATTACAATTACTGTAGGTAATTCAAGATTATTATAAAAATGTAGAAATATTGACTCATTGTTGAATAAATTACCAAATAAATAAATATACTGCCTTGTCGTTTAATACGTGAAGTGTCCTTCAATCTACGCTAGACGCCAAATAATAATGTTAGCTAATTAACTTATAGATATAAATTTACCTGTGCATTGAATCCAGATATCATGTCGAGGATCATCAGCTTGAGGAAAGCGGAAAAGGTGGGATTGCGTGGCGATTCGTCCGTTTGTACAATTTTTGTACGCACATCGGTCATAAACCCGTTCCTTCTTTCTTACTTGTGCCATAATCAGTTAACACTGTTTTGTTTGATAATAATCACGTCAGATCGCAGTAACCTTTAGCTCTAAGCATTCGCACGGTCTAGATCCGCGAGACTACTGGCTAAAATGATGCGAAAACAAAACAAACCCAACGGGTGCAACAATGTTGCAACTAAACGTGCATTTCCGCGAAATTTTGTGCGCGAGGAGGAGAATGTCTAGTATCGACAACGTTCATTTTTTCGACGAACGCCGAAGTCGAAAGAGACATTATAAGCTGCTCTTCGATTATTGTTAAAAAAAAAACAGGTTATTTATTAATTAATTTTAATTTTCAGACAAATACTTCATCGGAGATGAGATAAAAGCACTGAAAGTTCTTGTGCCTGAAATAACATTTGAAGGGTTCATAGAGTCCGCATTTTAATTAAAAATTACTAATTATTAATTAATAGTAATTATTTTCCTCGTATAGTATCCTGATATCCCAAACATGCTTGTAGATAGATATCAATGAAAAAATGCGATTAAAAAAAGCCGAAACGATCAAGAAAAGCTCTAAATGAACGTTTGAGCTTTTCTTGATCGTTTCGGCTTTTTTTTCGTTAACATTCATTACGGATGAGTGTGTACGAATTTTGACAAAGCTATTGTGAAGTGATAGTTAGGTGAGTCGGTAGTCTGCTAGATTCACATCTGGACGGTCCGGGGTTCAATTCCGAAGAGTTTAATTTTTTTTTTTTCCCTTGAAAGCAAAAAAAAACGCCGAAACGATTGAGAAAAGCTAAAATTTTCTCTTTTAGCATTTCTCGATCGTTTCGGCGTTTTTTCCGTCACTATTCATGGACGATAAGCTTATGCACAATATTCCAAATTCCAATAGAAACTGATATAGGGATAGTCAATGTGCATAATTATCTCAGATTGGTTGATAAAATATATATATATAATTTATATATATATATATATATATATATAATTTGCTCTCGATCCTTGGACAAGCAAGAAAAACTTAATATCCGCGGCAAAGGAGCTCAGCCTCTGACGTCACAGAAAGCCAGCGGCGGGGAAGAACTCCTCCCCACCAGGCTAGTCGCTCGTGAACATTTAGCCTGTAATACCAGCCGGAATGGTGATCACGTTCGCCCTGGTTACACGGGAATCTGCAATATCGCCTAAGGCGATGATCACAAAATCGAGCTTTCGCGCTCGCCGCTACGATTTAGCGCCATCGAATTGGTACCACGCAAAACCCGAGCGTTGTGCATCTCCCTACTCATCTCTGTATATATCGGGTACATTGTTTTCGCGCGTGGCGTTGCTATGCGTTCTTTCTGCTGCGCGTGGCGTTGCTAGCGCGTTCTCTCTCCCGCGCGCGGCGTGGCTAGGATGTTCTCTCTCCCGCGCGCGGCGTGGCTAGGATGTTCTTTCTCCCGCGCGCTGCGATTCTAGCGCGTTGATGCACGTAGTCGCGCGTATTCCGATAGTTGCATCATCAGCCTCTTCGATCTAATAGTGTAAGCTTTCGCTGAAAAATGTTTATAAGGTTCGGAATGTTTTCGTCGATAAAAAGTGTGACTTCTGCGTAGTTACATTGTCATGGAATCGTATACAAAAAACGACCAACGTTGACACTTTCGCAGTTAGCAACAGGTCTTTGATCCCAATTCTTCAATGGACCTCAAGTCTTGCCGGAAAAGACGTTTTATCAAAGTCTCTCTTCCTGCTTATCGAATGCCAAAGGTTGGGATGGAGGGCGTAAAATGCATAAATCACAAGCTGGAGAAGTTAGAAACGCGTACTTTACGTAGTTTCTACTACGCAACTTAATGCGTAGAAAGAATATGTTTATGAAAATTCTCAAAGTTTATTTTTCGTTTAAAAGATTTTCATCGAGTTTGAAATTTTCCGTTTTTCTTTGTTACTTAGTCATAGGATTGTCAATGACAACGTGATTTGAAATGCTGAGAAAACTTTGTCAGCTATATAAAGTTCCTATGTTAAAAGATTATATTTACTTGTTAATTGAAATAATAATCTGAAATATACTTTTTGTTAACGGTGCGAGATATTCTATAAGTACAAAATATCGTCATGCATTATTTTATTTGCTTTAGTTAATTTTAGTTATTATATTTTATTTGTTTTAGTTAATGAAACTATAATTTCCGTTAACATTGCGTGATATTACACACGTGCGACATACCTCCATGTATTATATATGCAGCAATAAATGGCACCATGTAATAATTGGAATATTTTACTGTTTTCTTATCCTATATAAATAAGGAGATATAAGGGTTGAAGGAAGAATGGGGACAATCGGGTATTTATCGAGGACCTTTCCAGGCCCCTGTAAGACGATACGATGCGTTGTTAAGGGCCTTCCCAGGGCCCTGTTAGATAATGAGGCCTTCCTTGAGGAGGCCTTTATAGGGCCATGTTAATTGACTTGTACAGGCCCCGATTTTTCAAGCGTGACTAGCCTAGTTAGGCTGAGGGTAATTTTCCATACTTGGCCCCTAATAGAATCGGGGTAAACTGTAAAGGGCCTGGTTAACGCCTTAACTAAATTTCTGCACGGGAAATCGTTGGGGTAAACGACTTGGTGCGATTCACACGCGGTCGTGAATCGTTAAAGAAGACGTCAGTCAGGTACCACTGACGAGGAGCCAACCGAAGGACGAACGTCCAGCCAACCGAAGGACGAACGTCCAGCCAACTGAGAGACGAACGTCCAACCAAAGGATCGACTACGCCGGGAAGGGCGTACTCATCGACCAGCAGGGTCAACACGACACCGCAGTCGGGGAACAACGTCAAGGTCATCACGACAACGGAGACGACAACCTCGAAGTCCAGCTGCACCATGGAAGGGACCTGGGAACTGTAAGTGGCGGTTGCCAAAAAATTTTTATTTCTGCATGAGCCTATTAGTCCGAGCCAGAAAAACGGGTTAAACAATTTGTAGAGATTAAGGTATTAAATCCGTGGGACTAAGCCCGCGAGCCCAGATCTCTCGTTAAAAAAAATCGATACCCTTACCGTTGAAAATCGTTGCAAGTTTGTAGCAACTTGCAAGGATTTGCGGTATTAATTCGCGAAAGGCAGGAGGCCAGGCTAACACCAACCACTGTCAATCATAACTAAAAAAATTTTATCTACATATAATTAAAACCCCTTTCGGAAAAGGGAAAATAACAAAAATTAAAAACTGCCCTATTCGAGATAAAATAAAATTTAACCGTTGCTGAGTCATCGCATCACATGCCGCGAGAAGACCAAAATCGACAGCGGCGGAGAGCGAGCTCCGTGGACACAACAATACATGCCGACGGCGTAGATATCACCACCGGCTTAGAAGAAGCGGTAGGCGACATCACCTCGAGGACGCAACGCGCCCTTAGGAAGATTTCGCCGACTGGCGGATCCCCCGGCACGGAAGAGGCCCGCATAGCAGAAAGTTTAGTAAGGGAGTTCGGCATCAACGTGAAAAGAGGAACTTCGTTCGGTGAAGCCAAGTACATGGATCAAGAAGAGGAATCCAAGGGCGAGGGCGCTAAAGCCATTGCCACACCGGATATAGACGCCGAGCTGGAAAGGATGCTCCGAGACACCGGTCTGGAAGGACAAAGGGGAGCCCTGGAAAGGGCCAAATCCAAAAATCAGGAAATGGCAGAGGAGCAATCCCTAAGAGCACCGCTAGGGGAACGACACAGAGGGACGACCGAATGGAAGAGGAGCCCTACGAATTACCAGCACCACCGCCATGGAATGCTGCCTCTCGGAACAGCGCTCAAGGTCGTCTGGAAACACCCCACCGTGGAAATAACACCACATCATCGAAGCATGTGCAAGATACACCTGAAGATCTGGCACAAATCGTGTACGACCAAGCTGTCCAGTTAGAGACTCAATTGGAGCTCATTAGCACTCTACAGACGCAGTTCGAGGAACTCACGAAAGTGGTTGCCCGGGAAAAGAAACGACAAGGCAAAGAAACTCCAGCCAAACCCCCGACACCTTCGCCAAGAAGAGTGTCAGGTGATCCGCCTGGAGGCCCCCCAGAGGAGCCGCCAAAACGACCACCAGTACCGCCGAGAAGAAGTCTAGGAGTAGGACCCCCAGAAGATCCTAGAGGAAATCCTCCTCATCGGGGATCCGGAGGAGAGCCCTCAGGTGACCCTCAGGGCGGTGGACCCTCCTATGACGGCGGTGAAGATTCGAAACCGCTCGAGCTTGCCCTGGGAATCCAATTCATCAGGTATTTCGATGGAAGCGATCCGGGTAAACTCGGCGCATTCCTACGCTCGTGCGACACAGTATTCTCAAGAATAAAGGCGGAGGAAAAAGGTACTCTACTCGCCTTAATACTTAGTGGCAGAATTGAAGGAAGAGCAGCCGAGGAGCTGAGGTTCCAGAACATTCACACTCTGGAGCAATTAAAAGCGGAGCTTGAATCGCGTTTCGGACGCCAAAGATCTCTGTCAGCCATGCAAATGGAATTCCAATCCATGAAACAAGAACTGAATGAGGATGTCACCGCGTACGCGACCCGAGTGAAAAAATTACCACGGAAGTGGTGGAAAAAATCTGCGAGGGGGTTAGCAGCGATGAACAGGCCCGGTTTGTGGAATGGATAACGAGGAAATCTGCTCTAACAGTTTTTGTGGGTGGATTGCACGGCCAAGTACAAATTCTGGTGCGAGCGCGGAACTGCACTACCCTGCATGAAGCAATAAATGCGGCTGTGGAAATTAGTAACCAGACGCACCCACATGGAGCAGCGAAGAAAACCCAAGGAAGCCAGAGAAGGTCGCTACCCGCTCAGCCCAGCGGAAAAACTTGTTATAATTGTGAAAACAGCGGGCATATGGCGCGAGATTGCACCCGCCAATCAGGCCGATTGAGCCTGCCTGCTCCCAGCCACCCGAGAGGAATCAATCAGCTGGAAATGGTATGCACCTACTGTAAGTTTAAAGGTCACTCGTGGCATGAATGCAGGAAGAGATTAAGGGCGGGGTAAGGGTTTTCATTTTCGAAAAATCGATTTTTTTTGTTTTATCTTATTGTTTAACATTTCAAGAATATGTCCTCAAAATTTTAATCCGATCTAAGCAATATTCTTGAAGTTATTGTTTAATTAGTCTCGGGGCCTTTAACGCTCTAACTCTAACAGCTACGGGCGGTTGGGATTGCAGTGCAGCTGTCGAGCAGGTATACAGGTTATTCATTGCTATTGTCCTGATCCCATATCCAGTTTTAGAAATATTTCATTTAGTAAAGCCAGGTAACTAAAACCATATAGATATATTTTATATTTGTATGTTTACTATACACTACATTATTTTAAAAAAAGAAACGAGCTTCAGTTAGTGATGAGACGTTCGACCGTGCACTTGTAATTTTATTTTTTCAAAAAATTTCCTGAGCAAAAATGCCGAGAGTAAGTAAAATTTCGCGAGAAGGCCGTCAAAGTGGAAGGACCTATTTGTGTCGATCAAAAAAAATATCAAACCCGAATAAAAAAATAAAAGTCGAGACTACCACCAAAAGTGCTTCGGCGAAGAAAATAAAACTAAATACGAGTGCTAGTGTACCGGAAGATGTTGAAAAACATTTTAGAATCATAGATTTTTTGCTTGTGTTTTCAACCATCGCAAGTTTAGTAAAATGTGCTCAGTGTGATGGTTCAATCGAGTTCAAGAGCTGTAAAAAAGAAGGACTTGGCTTCCAAATCCAAGTCAAATGTACAAATTGTGATCCACGCTTTATACCGTCGAGTGAGAAAACTGGTCATCGTTATGAAATCAACACTCGTTTTGCCTTTGTAATGCGTACATTAGGTTTGGGTTTAGCAGGCTGCAATAAATTTTGCGGGCTCATGGACATAGCAAGTAGTTTTATATCAAAACAATCTTATTTGGATCTCATGAAATCTATTTGCTGCAGCATCGAAACGACTGCTGAGAAATTTCTTGTCTCAGCCGCAGACGAAGAAAAACAGCTAACACGTGCAAATTCGGAGTCAGACACTTTGACCGTTTCTGGTGACGGCACGTGGCAGAAGCAAGGCTTTAGCTCTTCCTTTGGCGTCACTTCCTTGATTGGATATTGGTCTGGAAAAGTTATCGATATTTTCGTAAGTAGTTCGCACTGACAGGCTTGCAAATTATGGAGAAATCAATTAAATACTGATGAATTTCAAGATTGGTACGAAGAACATGTTGAAAAAGATGAATGCCAAGCAAATCACACCGGACCATCAGGTAACATGGAAGTAAATGCTGTCATCGAACTGTTTCGCCGATCAGAAGAAAAATACGGAGCGAAAATCAGCAACTATATTGGAGACGGAGATAGTAAAACTTACGGCAATTTAGTAAAAGCTAAACCTTATGGTGAAAATTTTATTATAAATAAAAAAGAATGTGTAGGTCACGTGCAAAAAAGAATGGGTAAACGTCTACGTGATCTAGTAAATAAAACTGTTGAACATAAAGTTGTAAAAACCGGAAAAAATGCTGGTAAAACAAGACAAAGTAAATTACTCGGTGGCAAAGGAAAGCTCACTGCAAAAGTCATTGATAATTTGAGTCGATACTACGGAGCAGCAATCAGACATAATTGTGATTCTTTAGAAGGAATGAAAAATGCAGTCTGGGCAACGTTCTACCACCAGCAGTCAACAGACGATAACCCTCAACACCATAAGTGCATGAGCGGTGAGAACTCGTGGTGTTCGTATCAAAAAGCTTTGGCCACAACAGGAGTGGAAAATTTCAATCATGACTACACTCCACTTCCACAAGATGTCATAGAAGCGATCAAACCGATTTATGAAGATTTGAGTAAAGACGAACTTCTAGAAAGGTGTCTTGGAGGTTTTACTCAAAATGCCAACGAAAGTTTGAACCAGCTGATTTGGAGAATTGCACCGAAAAAATTATCTGGCAGCAGACAAATTGTTGAATTCGCATCTTATGTAGCTGCATGCACATTCAATGAAGGTGCTGGTGCTCTTCTAACTTTTCTGTCTGACATGGACGTCAGTGTCGGCCCAAGCGCTCACGAGTATGCATCATCTACGGACAGCAATCGCATTGATAGGGCCGAGTTCCAAGCTGTGCAGCAGAGCAAAGAAGCCAGAATAAAACGAAGACTTGAAAAAAAATAGGCTGAAGACATCGACAATGCTGAAGGATGTGTGCTGTATGGAGCTGGAATTGATGATTCTGTGTAAGTTTAAAAAAAAAAAATTTTTTCTTCACTTTTTTGCTTCATAAACTTTAAACGCGTTTTTCTCAAAACTACTTTTTCGAAGTCCGTGTTCACTGCCATTTGAAAACTACTCGACCGATTCATTTCAAACTTTGTACACATTTTCTTCATATAAAATACCTCCCCCCTACGTTTAGTAAAATTTTTTTTTTAACATTAAGGGTGTTTCCCACCCACAAAATGGCGGAAATTTTAGTCGAAAATAACGGTTCACACTTTAGATGGCCGCCAAAAATTTTTAAATTCAAAAAAAAAATAATCAGAGAACGTTGGGGGGAAGATTTGTTTATAATTTAACTAAATTTTTATGGTTTTTCATTTTCAGATAATTTCCGGCCGAGTTACAGTGAACACCGCAAATTGTTTTTTTTTCAAGACGTCCTGGGGGAAGCTCTGTCACGGGCTAATGGTTTAATATTTTTGCATGAAAAATTTACAGAACATAGTCAAAACTATGCTCAATAATGTATAGAAGGTTTGAATAAAATTGCTCAATCGATATTTGAGATAAAAAATCACAAAAAAAGTGTTTTTTTTTTACGCTGAAACCCAGACCCCTCCCTTAAAGAAAGAAGTAGGTCAAGGATCTGCACGACAACAGAGAAGTGGAGACTGGCCGCTGAGTCACGATAAGGCTCAGGAATCCGGCAACTCAGCGCAAACTAACACCTCTACCAAGGCCACGCGTACGCTAGGAACGATAATCATACATACGGTCACTGTGAGTAGACCGACTAAGGGGGGCGTAGAGGGAGAGCGCGATAAAGGAAAAATGTGCGGAGTGGCAGCCGAGCGTAGTGCTACGCTTACTACTACGCGTACGCTGGACAGCATTGACCCCGAAGTTACGAACATCGGCCGTCAGATACAAGGGAATAAGGAGATGCATGTTCTCGAAGTTACCGTGCCATCAAAGAGCTCAACGGCCAGCGATTTTGATATAGCAAGCCCTACCGTAACGCGAGGAATACTCACTCTTAAGGCCGACACCGGAGCTCAGTGCAGCCTAATAAAATATAGCAAATTAAAAGCAGACACGCCGATTGAAGACAGCGATGCAGTACTTCAAGGCGCGGAGGGTAGTAAATTTTCTCCCGTCTGTAAGGCAGAGATCACCTTGAAAACGCCGAAGAAAACAATAAAGCATTGGTTCTACGTTATAAAAGATGACGTGCCGATAGCCGTTGAGGGACTACTGGGCATGGAATTCATAAAAATGCACCACGTAGATATTTTGAGAGGAGAAGTGCTCCGACTCTACGGGCACAGAATGTCGTTACTGGATGGAAGTCAGAAGATCGCTCTCGCACCACGCTCTGAAACTATAGCTTACGTAGCAACGTGCAGCGGCACACCAGGAATTCTTCCAAGGAAAGAGATAGAGGCAGGTGTGACAATCGGCGCGTGCTACACGCAGCCACGAGGCAATAGCTGTGTGGTGAGCCTCATCAACACTACTGAGAACGTGGTAGTGGTCAATCGCTCGACGGTGATACTTGAGCCGGTCGAGATAGCGGCCGAGCTCGAGACCAACTCAGAGGCATTACAAGTAAGTGCCGTCAGGGAGGAAAGGGGGGCCTTGCGTCTCCAGCGTTTAGAACGAGAACTCGCCATGACTCACCTAAATGACGAGGAAAGAAAATCCCTTTTGCCGCTGATAAGGAAATACGAAAAAATCTTCTATTTAAAGGGAGATAAATTACCGTGTACACACATGGTGGAACATCGCATACCATTGAAGGATGGCGTACAACCCACAAAAATACGCCATTACAGACTACCAGGAATGCACAAACAGGAAGTGGAACGGCAAACTAGCGAAATGCTCGCAGTTGGAATAATACGGCCAAGCAGGAGCCAATGGAACGCACCTTTCTTGGTAGTAGCTAAAAAACCTGACGCAACGGGAGAAAAACGGCTTCGAGTGGTGGTGGACTTCCGGAAATTGAACGAAGCCACCATAGGGGATTCCTACCCACTGCCCAACATGACCGAGATATTGGACCAGCTGGGAAAAGCCCAATATTTTTCGACTCTCGACCTCGCATCTGGATTTCATCAAATCCCGATGGCGGAAGAAGATAAGGGAAAAACAGCATTCTCGACCCCTCAAGGACATTTCGAATACAACCGAATGCCTTTCGGATTAAAAAATGCTTCTCCCACGTTTCAGAGGTTAATGAACTCCATACTGGCTGGCATACAAGGAGTAAAATGTTACGTATACCTCGACGACATAGTCGTCTACGGTAAAACGCTGCGAGAGCATAACGACAGGTTGGAGGAAGTGTTCCAACGATTAAACGAGGCCAAGCTGTCAGTACAACCTGGAAAATGTCAATTCCTACGGAAAGAAACGCAGTATTTGGGACACATCATTTCGGAAGAGGGAGTAAGAGCAGATCCGGAGAAACTCGTCGCCGTAAAAAATTTTCCTGCACCAACAACCGTAAAACAGGTGCAATCGTTCCTCGGATTAGCTGGCTACTATGGAAAATTTATTCGGGATTTTTCGAAAGTAGCAAAACCACTAACCGGCTTATTAAAAAAGGGGACGAAATTCGAGTGGACTGCAGTATGCGACGCCGCGTTCGAAGAATTGAAGACGGCATTAACCACGGCGCCCGTACAATACCCCGACTTCGACCGGCAATTCTTAGTAACTACAGACGCGTCTGATAAGGCAATCGGGGCAGTCCTCTGCCAAGGCACGGTCGGCGAAGACTTGCCTATATGCTATGCGAGCCGCACTCTCTCGAAGGCCGAGATTAACTACTCGAAAACGGAGAGAGAATTACTCGCAATAGTGTGGGCCATAGCGCAATTCCGACCATATATTTACGGAACCCGGTTCAAGGTCATCATCGACCATCAACCACTCGCTGGCTGTTTGGGATAACCGACCCGGGTTCTCGCCTGATGAGATGGAAAATAAAATTATCAGAGCACGAGTTCGACGTAGAATACAAAGCTGGAAAGAGAAATACAAACGCGGCGCCCTAAGCCGCATTTGTATTACCACAAGAGCTCAAGCGCGAGGAAAAGATACGAGTCCCGGAAGGAAGAAACGGACAGTGAGTTCGGTAGAGTAAAATACGACGGAAACCGAACTACCATGCATTACAGCAAGCCAGAAAGGAAGGAAATAGATGGCTCACGGACGACCGAACACACTAACGCCCACACCAACACATGCAAGCCGTGTGGCTGGGGCGCTCCGGCCACGAAGCATGGCACAAAGAGTAGACGCGAGAAGAGTGAGAACGGAGTAGAGGATAGCACGAGTCCAGCGAGAGAGACTGAGCGACGCCACTCACTGCGGAGCGAAAAGGACGCCGATACTCCACCGTTCCAAGCCTACGGTGACTGACTCGCTGGCCAAGCGAACAGCCAGCAGCCAGGAGTGCCTGGGGCAGCGGAGAGCGGGGCGTATAGTGAGATAGGGAGTTCCTCCAGTGAAGACGAGGAAGCTGCTACAAAAAACAAGCGTCGCTGCAGCATAGGCGTAACCTGCCCGTCACTGGAGGACCGAGGGAAAATATTAAAGGAATACCATGATGCCCCCCTCGGTGGGCAACAGGGTATAAAGAGGACGCTAAAACGGATCCGAGCCAAGTATGAATGGTCCGGCATGAAAAAGGAAATAGAAAACTACATCGCAGCTTGCGAAACATGTCAAAAAAACAAGCTACGATGTAGAATAAAGGCACCAATGGTCATCACCGACACCCCCAGCAAGGCTTTCGAAAAGATAGCCGTCGATATCGTGGGACCACTACCTTTGACATCGGCTGAAAACAGATACATACTCACATTCCAGGATGCACTAACCAAATATAGTGCAGCGGTGGCTATTCCCAACCAGGAAGCTCAGACAGTTGCCGAAGCTTTGGTGGAAGAAATTATCTGCCGATATGGAACACCTGAGATCCTTCTGTCCGACCAAGGTACCAACTTCTTGAGTTCGACTTTTAAAGGAGCTTGTAAGCTCCTCCGAATCAAGACAATCCAAACCACAGCATATCATCCCGAAAGCAATGGAGCTTTGGGGAGATCACATCGGACCTTGGCGAAATATTTAAAACATTTCATAAATGAAGACCAAGATAACTGGGATGAGTGGTTGCCATACGGTATGTGTATAACACCACACCGCACACAGCTACCGGCCTATCTCCTTACGTGCTAGTATTCGGGCGCGAGGCAGAATTGCCTACCGCGGTAAAACAAGAACCGCGGCCCACATACACACACGCAGCTACGCCAGCGAGCTACGTGAGAGGCTACGGGCCTCATGGTCGGTAGCACTACGTAGCCTGTGCGACGCCAAGGAGAGAGCGAAGCAAACTTATGACGCTAAAGCGAGAAAGCATGAGTACCGCGTCGGCGACCACGTACTCCTTCACGACGAGACGGTGAGAAGAGGGCGATCAGCAAAACTAACACCGGCATGGACGGGGCCCCACACCGTCATAGAGCGACAAGGCTCTGTCACCTATGTGATTAAAAAAGGATGGAAAACCGCAACGGTCCATGCGAACCGCTTGCGGCCCTTCGTCGAGCACTAGCCGCTTATCGCACGAGATAAGATTAGCGGCGGCCGACGAAGGAAGGAAAAGAAAGAGAGAAGAAGAAAAAAAGAGAAAGGCACGGACGCGAAAGGGGGGCATCTACGTGCATATATTTCCATTGTAATACTAAATCTATTTATTATTTAAACCTAACTTAAAATTAAAATAAAAACTAAGAAACGGAAAGGAAGGGTCTTCCGCTATCTTTGTCGCGGGTGGATCTTAACTTATTGCAAAACCTTAGAGAGGAACCAAACCAATGACCTTTGCTCCGCAATTGGAGAATACATCACCAGAATGACAACGAGGATCGACGACAACATGGAAACTATTCGAGATATAATCGATCTAAATCCCGAACAACAGCGTAAACGGCGAGGTCTCATTGACGGAATGGGATCGATAATAAAATCAATCACCGAAAATATGGACGCTGCAAACGCGGAACAAATCCACCAAGCAGATATCCGAGCTACAGGCCAACCAGCGTGGACTAAAACAGGGCATTAAGGATCAACTTCAAGTGCCCATGTGGGGTTTTAGAGCCGGGCCGACGTTGGCACGACTACGATCGCCTGAGTTATAAAGTCGGCCCGACTCTGTTCGCCAACGTTGGTCCAGTATCGAATTAACGCTGGGATGATAACATCGGACCAACGTTACGTCTGAGCGTTGGGCCGCAGCTAGGTATCAATGTTGGCCATACGTCAATAGCAACAGCGGCTCTACGTCGACTGCGGTATCGGCCCTACATCGATTGCGGTATCGGCTCTACGTCGACAGCGCTATCGGACCTACGTCGACTGCGGTATCGGTCCTACATCGATTGTGGTATTGGCCCTACGTCGACTGCGCTATCGGCCCTACGTCGACTGTACTATTGGCCCTACGTCGCTTGCGGTATCAAATCTATGATATTTTGCCACTGTCGGTTTGGCGTCGATTTTACGTCGGGATTATAATATCGGTCCGACGTATATGTATAAATCTCAAAAAACGGGTCTATTTAAATAAACAAAGGGAATTAGATGCATGGACATTTATTTAGAACTTATGTTATTATCACAATTAAAGTTTACATGTTTACAATGTGAATCGAATATCTGAGATGAAAAAAACATTAGCAATAAAAGTAAGAATCAAGAACAAATCAACGAATGATAAAGCTAGAAATAAAATGAAAAGAACAGAAACGTAAACCGATACTTTCATTTATCATTTGTGCTTCATAGTCTTTCCCCGTAACTTCCTTTGTTTTTGGCCACCACCTCGATCACCGGCTCCAATAAACCAGCGGCTCATTCTGGACGTAAGAGTTTTCGTGGAAACAGAATATTTCTCGGTCAAAACAGCTGTTGCGCAACAAAAAAACGAAATCAGTAACAGTATTGATGATTTTTCAAGAAAAATTGTGTCGCGTACAGTCCAAACATTTAAACGTTTGAGTTTCCACGAAACTTTTCTTCTTCGTTCCCCGGATTTCTCGTCCACACGCGCTATACTGTAGTTGTACATCTTTGCCGAGCAGATTCGTTAAAATGCTGGACATTGCAGATGAAAACTCTTTGTTTCCGATCGTGGATTTTGTCATGATACATTCCTGTGAAAAACATGCCAAACATATTTATTATAGATCTAAGGACCTAAGAAATGCATGAAAAACATAGAATATACATAATACATTATTATTATACGTTGCGTATTAATAACTTCAGAATGTTATTAACAAATCAGTTAAAAAAAAAACAAATGTTCACTATATTACCCGGCAACATAACGTTTTTTTTCCTGAAATAAAAATGATTTGTTCATTTTTCTGCCTACCTATAAATTTCTACTCAGTTTTGTTTTTAGTTTGAAAATCGTATTTAAAAACGTTGAAAAATAAAATCACCCATTGCACCTAAGGAATGTCCATACAATTGAGCGAGTAGATTTGCAAATAAAGCTTCTTAAATATTTAAAAATATAATTTTCTAACTGAATTCAAAATTCTGAAAGAATTCCTACGTCTTCAAAAAAAAAAAAATCTCTGTAAAAAAAGTTAGATTACCAGATAATTTGTGGAATAACATTTTGGCATTATTATTATGCAAAATTGATTTTGTCGACATCTTTCGTATGATTCATTTTCTCAGATTTTATTTCCATTGAGCAATACTCAAAATTCTGTATCTTTCATTTCACTGTACTACTTTAATTTGAAAAAATTTGATTAAATTTATTTGTAGCAGCAAAGTCGTTAGGAATCATTGAAGGCAGATTTTGCAACTGAAATTGGCTCTCCGTTGCATTGCAAATTTTCGAATGATTTTTCTGCTTCTCTGTTTCCACTGGTGCTGGAATATCTTCACTGGTGCTGAGAACAACATCATCAGTGAAAAACTTCTTCAGAAGGCGTAGTCCTTACTCATAGTTCGCTGAACAGAAGAATTTATTGTTCGAGGACTTATTAACTATAACTGACTGACTGGTGATAACTGACAAACATCAAAATGTGACAACACATAGACCGAACTCTCCGGTCAAAAACGCACAATAAAATCATGGTTAATAACAAAAAACAACAGACCACAACAAAACAGATTAACGGTACAAACATAACCTATTTGACCGGAGAGCCCTGACAACTATAATATTAATACAATAAATGTACGAATAAAATTCTGAAGAGGCTCTGATCAAGGCGAAACGTAAAGTTTTAAAACAGAAAAACTTGAAAAGCCGTCATTCGCCGATACTTCACAACATATACCATTCTTACAACGGCTAAAGCAACACTTCACCTTCCTTATTAACTATGATTGTGATGAAGATAGACATTATTATATATATAAATTATGAAGCATAAATTATGAAGCATGAAATGCTTCTTTGTACCTGCTTTTTTTAAGATATCGATTTTGCTTCCTGTCCACAATCGATCTCTGCACTTTGAGATCTTGGTCCAATGATCAACCTTTGGCCAGTCTTTTTTTGGCGGATAGTAGCAAATCCACTGATCGTCGACGCGATCTAGCCACTCACGAGGGACCACCTCAATAGATTTTCCATTAACCGTTTTCTCATCAACGAACTCAACGACAACGTGGGTTACGTGATCCTTGAATAAACTTGAAAGCCTAAAGTAATAGTGAATCACATGACATTTACTCTGTGAATTTGAGGTTAATACCAGTGTTCTCGGCACCCAACACGTACAGTACATAAAAATGAATTCTCCTTACCTGTGTGATTGAGACTCCATGTCGTCAGACGTCGAGCTGTCCATTATTACCAGAAATATTGACTATCCGTAAGTAAATCAAGATATAAAACACGTACGTTATGTACTAGCTGGTTGATGAACGCGAAGGGACGATTCGCCGGCCGGTGATTTACTGCGCGTCGGCACGCCGCATCGATTCAACGGGGGAAGCGCCCTCTCGCGCGGGCGCCTCCAATCAACGCGTGGAAATTCAGGTTGACGCAAAATAAAATCATGTGATTTCTAAGTTTCTTTTGAGTTTCTGGAAGACTTGTTAGCAATGCCAGACTCTCATTTTGCTTGATATTTATCCGAACACTCTGATGCAAACTAGCTGTAATCGTATCTGCAGCTTCCGATTTACACCTGTCAGAGGTTAGGTGATGTTCAAGAGTCTCGATTTCGCCTTCCATATTATTGAGACGACGATATTTTTTCACGCGGCTATATGACGTTTTTGTGGTATTCGCCATTATTTAAGAGGCAGTGATACACCCCCTCCCTCCGCGCTCCCCGCGCCCGTATCACATCGAAATTTCGAAAGCTATTTTCTTCCAAACGAGGCATCGAATCGCAACAAAATTCGGAACACAAGTAAAAAATGATGGCACAATTGGGCTAAGCTTTGGGTTTTGCGGAAATCCAAAAAAAAAAATGCAGTTTTAATTACCTCTAGAGTAATTACTATATTTCTACTTTTGTGCTCACCGGATCGTATTGCCAGAAGCTTAGCCCATGCACGGATAAAAAACACATTTTTTAATCTTTATTCCATCCAAATCGATGCAATAACACCGGAGAAAATAGCTTTTGAAATTTATTTCGGCATAGCTTATCGGCCTCCCAAAAATTTAAGAAAAAGCAAAGCTCCGCGAACATCCGAGAGATGGCGTTACCGACGATGGTTCATTGGCTGCGCCCACTGAATAAAACACTAATCGTTTGCAATAAAATACGATCGAGCATCCGTAGAAATGCTCAAAGAATGCACAAATACACAAAACCCGAAAGCTACTGTTAAAGCCATTTGTTAACTTGACCAAGTGTAGTGTGTGTAAGAGTGTGTTGGTCGCTGGCCGGTAGGCGGAGCGCGCGAGCGGCGCGTTGCCGACGAGAGAGAGTCGAAGTGTGAGCGTCGATCGAGACAGACGTGTAGTAGAGTAGAGTGAGAGAGCACGAGTCCGCCAGACGGGTCGAGGGCAAGTGCGAGTGTGAAGTAAACGTTTTTGTACTTTGGATTAGATTAATGTTACACTGTCGGTTCCACTATTATTATTACTATTGTTATTACTACTATTGTTCCTTTATCATTATTATCACTGAGCCTCAATCTTAATTTCAACTATCTTGCTCATTAATAAATTTGGTTACCTCTTCGTTCAAATTATTATCACATTCATATATTTTGGCAACCTGACCCATCAGCGGAACAAACAAAAGAAAAGAAGGAGAAATTACTCACTGGATGCCGAGGAGTAATAATTATTCATTTAACAATTCAGAAGTGGGATACCTAAAGTTGAATACTTAAAATTGGACATTTAAAATGGGATACCTAAAGTTGAATACTTAAAATTGGACATTTAAAATGGGATACCTAAAGTTGAATACTTAAAATTGGACATTTAAAATTGGATACCTAAAGTTGAATACTTAAAATTGGACATTTAAAATTGGATACCTAAAGTTGAATATTTCAAATTGGATATTCAAAAGCGGATACCTGAAATTAGCGAACTTGATGTAAAACGATAACGGACAAAGTGATACACGAAGAATGGTTATTGGCATCGAGCTTTATTAGTGATTGTGGCGAATGGTAGACGCGCAAACTTTCGAGAAATTTGCGTCAGCCGAGCTAGAAAAAATGGGTTTGAATCGGACGTTGGGTCGTGGACGGGGAAGAGGGACAGTTGACGAGGACGAGACGCGTCTTCCAGGAATGAACGCAAATCAACAAGTAGCGCGAGACGGTGTTGTCAGTGGGGTAGCACCATTATTAAACACGAGTGCGAACAGTGGGCCTTCGACTAGTGGTATTGGAAGCCGAGTCGGGAACGAAACAGTGGGTTCCGAGAATTTGCGAGAAGCTATACCCGCTCATTCTAGTGTTCGGGAGACGGATAAACACGCGACTATAGTTGACGCGTTTCGGGGTCTCTTGTCGGGAGAAAACAAAGACGAAGCAGTGGCACAGTTATTCGCCGGTATGTGGACAAGTCAACAACAACAAAGAGTAACAGCCTCACCTCCCTCGTTTCACGTGATACCGGACCTATCGAAAAACATTCCGTTCTTCTCGGGCGACGAAGATACAGTTTGTGCACGTGAGTGGATAGACAATTTAGAGGCGATGTATCAGCTTCACGAGTGGCCGCAAGAATGGCTAGTGGAAGCCGCGAAAATGTATTTGAAAGGAGGCGCGAAGGATTGGGCGAATAGTCGCCGTTCGGAGTTGACCACGTGGGAGATATTTCGACGAGAATTCAAGAATACCTTCAGTGCTGGAGATGATGTGTCCACACATTGGGCGCGTATGAAAGCTCGAGTGCAAGGGAAATCGGAGTCCCTAACTTCATACTTCCACGCGAAGGTGCGTCTATGCAACATTCTGGGTTTCACCTACCGAGAAACCAAAGCTGAAATGTTAATCGGATTGTGGTCACGAGAATTGGCGACTACAGTGATGCCGACAGCGCAGCACACCACAACCGAGCTCTTCCATGACCTCTTGTACCATGAGAAAATCCTCAATCATCGTGCGGAACGTATACGAGCATCGCGCGATCCACCTGCGACAAGATCGAAACAACCAAGTGAGAGACCGAGCGAAAAGGGAGCGAGCAACACCAGGAGCGCAACCAGCGTTCGAAAAGAAGGGAGTAAGTTGGATAATGCAAATGCAACCAGTGACAGTCCACGAAAATGTTTTAATTGCAATAAACTTGGACACCTCGCGCGCGATTGTCCAGAGCCACGCCGCGAACTAACGTGCTATAAATGTGGTGCGAAAGGGCACATGAGCCGACAGTGCCCTGCGCAAGGTGAACGAACAGTGCGAACAATTGGACAGCCGAGCGACAGCACCGCGGCAAAATATTTGAAAATGGCAAAAATAAACGGTCGGGAAGTACCTGCATTTATTGACACGGGCAGTTCAGAGTGCACTATCAATGCGACGCGAGTGTTACGTGAACAGTTTAAAATGGAGCCGCTGCGAAAAGCCTTGAAGGGATTTGGTCCTCCGGATCATGTTGTGGAAAGCCTCGGAACTGTGAAAGCGACGATTGTTATCGACGGGGTAGAAGTATCCAATGTGGAAATGTATGTTGTACCGGATAACGTACAGCCAGTGGACTCCATTATTGGATGATCCTTTACCGAGCAGCCAAGCGTAGATTACCACAAGGTGGGCGAGACGTTAGTCTTCTGTCGTAACAGCGAACTCCCGCGCTGTGTGGAACCGCCATCATCGGTCAACACAATTATGGACGATGTTGTTTTGCCAGCTCATTCAGTGAGCTTCATTCACATCGCGGACGGACGAGATAACTACGCATTGCCAGTTCTGAACTTGGGGATCGAGGAGAAGAGCCTGACAAAAGGAAACACAGCAACCGTTCGAGGAAAAGTCTCTCGAGTACCTATTGGAGTGAGTCCGAAAACGGAGCAACCAACCATACACATCGAAGACATCGACATCGGAGCCGAACAACCAGACGACGTAGCACATGACGTGTGTGAGATGATCAACGAGTACCGAGATTGTGTGTCAACAAACTTGAACGACCTTGGATGCGCAACCGATATCGAAATGAGTATTGATGTACCGGATTCATGTAAGCCAGTAGTTAGTAAGCCTTACCGAGCAACCGAGCGTGAGCGAACCGAAATAAAGAGAATTTTAGCTGAATGGCGAGAAGCGGGTATAATTACTGACACGCAGTCAGAATACGCAAGTCCAGTTCTATTAGTAACGAAAAAGACGGGTGAATCGAGATTGTGTGTAGATTTCCGGAAGCTAAATCAACAGACCAAGCGAGTTCATTTTCCCCTACCCAATATCGACGATCACATCGCGCAGATTCGAGATAGTTCGCTTTTCATTGTACTTGATTTGGCCCATGGGTATTTACAGATTCCATTGTCGAAAGAATCGCGAGCGAAAACAGCGATCATAACCTCAGAGGAGACTGCAGAATTCACGCGCATGGTCTTTGGCCTAATGAACGGCCCCGCTTTCTTTTCAAAGGCGATGCACCGAGCGTTGGGTCCCCTCCGAGACAATACCGTATTATTTTATTTAGACGATATTCTAATACCAGGGAAAAGTTGGGAAGATTTAAAACCGAAGCTAGTATTAACGTTTGAGGCCTTGCGAAAAGCCGGACTAACAATCAAACTATCGAAGTGCAAATTTTTACATCAGCGAGTAGCGTATTTGGGACATGAGATCTCAGGCAAGGGCATTGAGCCGGGGAGTCATAAAGTCGAAGCAATCAAAGAATTTCCTGTACCACGAAACATCCACGAGGTTAGACGGTATTTGGGACTTACGAGCTATTTTAGGAAGTTTGTACCGAAATTCGCGCACATCGCCGAGCCGCTGCGTGACTTACTGAAAGCGAGTGTTAAATTTACGTGGGGCGAATCGCAAAGTCGCGCGTTCGAAACGTTGAAAACTCATTTGACAGAACCCCCCGTGATTCAAGCTTTTCAACCAAAAGCGTGCACTGAGTTGCACACAGACGCGAGTATGACAGGGTTAGCTGCGATGCTAATGCAAAAAGGAGTCGATGGAAAATTTAGACTCGTACACGCGATAAGTCGACGAACGAGCGAGCCAGAGCGCCGTTATCCCAGTGGAAAACTGGAACTTCTAGCAATTGTGTGGGCGGTGGCACGACTTCGTGCAATGCTCGCGAATATCGAATTCACAATCGTAACAGACTGCCAGGCGTTAAGCTATTTAGATACTCAGAAAACTGCGAATCCGCAAATGATTCGTTGGGTGGATTCTCTTTCTGAATATACGTATAATATTGTGCATAGGCCGGGAGTTAAAATGGCTCACGTCGACGCACTTAGTCGAGCTCCAGTAGAAGCACCGGGCGTGCCAGATGGCCTTACGGTTTTTACAATTTGTAACGATGAAGACGCTGTAAGAATGTATCAATTTGTCGACGACGATCTTAAATTGAAGAAGGAATTGTTGGAGAAAACAAGTAAGCGAACGAGAAGCGAAGAGGGATGCGTAGTCGATTACGAATTGAGCGATGGTATCCTCTATAAACGACGGAACGGAAAGTTGTTGTATGTAGTACCGAATGCCATGCGCAAGAGTTTAACCGTGCGATTTCACGATTTGAAAAGTCATCCGGGAATCGAGAGAACCGTGGCTCGATTGCAAGAACATTATTATTTCCCAAAAATGAGAGCGTATGTGAGACGTCATATTAAAGCATGCTTACAATGCATCGCGTATAAATCAAAGCCGGGAAAACAAGCAGGGGAACTACACCCCATTCCTCCAGGTCATCGACCTTTTGCCATTGTTCACGTGGACCATATGGGCCCGTTCGTTACCAGTTCTCGGGGAAATAAGTATGCATTCGTTCTCGTTGACAATTTCACGAAGTTCGCAGTCATTCGAGCAGTTCGCGATACTAAATCTACGGGTGTCGTGCGTATTCTCGAAGAGTTCGTGAGGGAGTATGGTGCTCCTGTACGTATTATTTCCGATCGCGGAACATGTTTCACGTCGAGACAGTTCGAGCAATTTTGTACAAAACACGGTATTCGACACACGATTAATTCACCTAGGCACCCGCAAGCCAACGGTCAGGTGGAACGGTGGAACGCCATCTTCCTACCTGCCATCCAGAGTAGCCTAGCCACAGACGACGGACTTAGTTGGGATAAAAACCTTAAGGAGATTCAATGTCACATCAACGAGATGAAAAACGCGAGTACCGGACTGAGTCCTTTCCAACTTATTTACGGGTATGTACCGCGTCGTGCAGAGGGCGAACTACGCAAACTAACGTTTGACGATGATTCAACGTACCGAAAACCGATCGAATTACAACGTGAAGCGACGACACGCATTCAGGCGGAACAGGCGCGATATAAGAAGCGTTATGATGCTAACAGAGCGAGAAATGTAGATTTCCAGGTAGGAAACATAGTGTTTATGAAAACGATAGCTAGTGCGACCGGCGAGTCCACTAAACTCCACGAAAAGTACCGAGGTCCGATGGTTGTTAATAAGAAGTTCTCAGGAGATACGTATCACGTGAGCGATCTCAATAAGAGCGCGGCGGGTAAAAGTTATGCATCCACCGCACATGCGAGTCAACTTAAATTATGGACGCCAGAGGAACCTGATGAGGTAGATGATAGCATTTCCGACGACTCTGATAATTCTGTAGCTCCAAGCAAATCGAATACAGCGAGCGAGAGTACCAGCGAGAGACCGTGTGACCCGAATTGCGAAACCGAAATCTGTAAAGTAGACGTAGACACGGTATCTGAAAACGAAAATGTAAGTGAAGTGCGCGCTAAAAGTGAAGTGCAACCGAGTGCCGAAACATCGCTTGCCGAGAGCGTTTCGCCGATGATCCCTGTGCGTGCGTCGCAACGCTCTAAGCAACCCCCGATTCGATTAAAAGACTACTGTCTAGATTCGAATGCGCTCGAGGACGAGCGTACGTAGGATGGCCGAGTGTTAAAGCCATTTGTTAACTTGACCAAGTGTAGTGTGTGTAAGAGTGTGTTGGTCGCTGGCCGGTAGGCGGAGCGCGCGAGCGGCGCGTTGCCGACGAGAGAGAGTCGAAGTGTGAGCGTCGATCGAGACAGACGTGTAGTAGAGTAGAGTGAGAGAGCACGAGTCCGCCAGACGGGTCGAGGGCAAGTGCGAGTGTGAAGTAAACGTTTTTGTACTTTGGATTAGATTAATGTTACACTGTCGGTTCCACTATTATTATTACTATTGTTATTACTACTATTGTTCCTTTATCATTATTATCACTGAGCCTCAATCTTAATTTCAACTATCTTGCTCATTAATAAATTTGGTTACCTCTTCGTTCAAATTATTATCACATTCATATATTTTGGCAACCTGACCCATCAGCGGAACAAACAAAAGAAAAGAAGGAGAAATTACTCACTGGATGCCGAGGAGTAATAATTATTCATTTAACACTACATTCCTCACTGTTAAATTCCTCACTCAAATGTCGCACTAGACGTGTCGCATACGTTCAGTTGAAATGACTACACCGTTCCGCCCATCACCTTGATGGGCGGAGCGACAACGGGGCCCTCTTGATATATGTATATAAATTTTAATTTAATAAATCAAATTATTATCATCAAATTGTTTAATGTGAATACTGTATAATTGTACAATAAAAATTTAGTACAAACAGTATCACCGATCCACGAAATATGAGCTATTTTTTGGATTTTGAAGTTGATGCAAACTATTTGTTAATTGCATATATGCATGTCTTTATTAACAATGTTGATTTTAATGCTCAGTGACATACCGTCGCCAATTTTTTCGCCAGTCAGTGATATACCGGTGAAAATTTCGTCGCGCAATCAAACGCCTATAGGGCTCTCTCTCTCGCACCTCACCCCACTTTTTGGTTTATCGATTCTCCTAAGCAAATGGCTTTGAATATCGAAAAGCCCGAAGCTTAGCCCAATTGTGCAATACTTCGGCACATTATTTCCAAATTTGAGCTATTTCTGCCGAGTATTTTGCGAGAAAATAGGTTTCGAAATGTCGAGCTGCGGTGGAGTATCACTGCCTCGCAAGGCGGCGTCTCTCGCACTTAGCGCTATCTCTCTCGCACTTAGAGCTATCTCTCTCGCACCTTTTCGGTTTTTTATTCTTCTGAACAATCGACATTGAGTGTCGAAAAGCCCGAAGGTTAGCCCAATTGTGCAATACTTCGGCACATTATTTCCAAATTTGAGCTATTTTTGCCGAGTATTTTGCGAGAAAATAGGTTTCGAAATGTCGAGCTGCGGTGGAGTATCACTGCCTCGCAAGGCGGCGTCTCTCGCACTTAGCGCTATCTCTCTCGCACTTAGAGCTATCTCTCTCGCACCTTTTCGGTTTTTTATTGTTCTGAACAATCGACATTGAGTGTCGAAAAGCCCGAAGGTTAGCCCAATTGTGCAATACTTCGGCACATTATTTCCAAATTTGAGCTATTTCTGCCGAGTATTTTGCGAAAAAATAGGTTTCGAAATGTCGAGCTGCGGTGGAGTATCACTGCCTCGCAAGGCGGCGTCACTCGCACTTAGCGCTATCTCTCTCGCACTTAGAGCTATCTCTCTCGCACCTTTTCGGTTTTTTATTCTTCTGAACAAACGACATTGAGTGTCGAAAAGCCCGAAGGTTAGCCCAATTGTGCAATACTTCGGCACATTATTTCCAAATTTGAGCTATTTCTGCCGAGTATTTTGCGAGAAAATAGGTTTCGAAATGTTGAGCTGCGGTGGAGTATCACTGCCTCGCAAGGCGGTGTCTCTCGCACTTAGCGCTATCTCTCTCGCACCTTTTTAGTTTTTTATGCTTCTGAACAAACGACATTGAGTGTCGAAAAGCCCGAAGGTTAGCCCAATTGTGCAATAATTCGGCACAAAGAAATTTTGGAACCCTATTGATTAAAAACTTTGTTCAGAGCTCTTCGCCAGAGAAACCAGTTCTTCTGTCTATCGAAGAGTGTTCCGTTCAATGTTTTTCCTCCTGTGGAGTCTCAAAATATCTTTCGACAAATTTTTTCTTCTCAAAACTTATCTATAGCCACTGATAAGCTGCAACAGCTATCCACAGGCTCTGCAAACTTACTGGTAACGGAGAAATACTTAATCTTCAATATTCATGAAATCAAATCGAATCAATATTTCATAAATCACATTAACATATTATTAATTTCTTTTATGTTCAACAGGAGTCAATGCAGCCTGAAGACAACCAACAACAGCAGCAGCAACGAGAAGTGAATGCACCAGAAGCTGAAGCAAGTCAAAAAACTTTTCGAAGAGGTATGTGGTGTTTATCCATAATTGTATAGATTATCTTCGAACGAAAATAATCTGTACAATTTATAATATTTATTTTTAAGCAGAGCGAAGTGCTCTGATTAATTAGTAAGTGTACAGATTATTATATTTATTTTTAAGCAGAGCGAAGTGCTCTGATTAATTAGTAAGCGTACAGATTATTATATTTATTTTTAAGCAGAGCGAAGTGCTCTGATTAATTAGTAAGTGTACAGATTATTATATTTATTTTTAAGCAGAGCGAAGTGCTCTGATTAATTAGTAAGTGTACATATTATTATATTTATTTTTAAGCAGAGCGAAGTGCTCTGAGTAATTAGTAAGTGTACAGATTATTTTCGTTATTTTTTAACGAACATAGTCTGTACACTTTATAATATTTATTTTTAAGCAGAGCAAAGTGCTCTGAGTAGTTAGTAAGTGTATGTTATAAGTGTATAGATTATTTTTGTTAAAATTTTCTGTACACTTTATAATATTTATTTCTAAGCAGAGCGAAGTGCTCTGATATTTGAGTGATGTTAATCGCTCCATAGTTTCATGCTTAATAAAGAGACTATCCACCTTTGTGTGAATAAAATATTGTTTTTGTTATTCGTTTTTTTAACGAAGCGACCAACAATCGTTGCGTCTTCTCCGTATGCCGACGTAAGTCGTGAAACGCGCTACAAAATGCTGTGCGCTGCAGAGCCGCTGCATAATCAACGCTGCACCTAGGCGCGCATTTTTACTTATATATTTACACTTAGATTTAATGCAGATGCTCTGACAACTGAAAAACATTACCGCTCGGTGCTGTTTTATGTTCAATAAGTTTTTTTTTTATGATACCAATATTTATTGATCTCTCGACATAAGTCGAGTAAAAATGTTGATAATTGTCGGCATATATTTATTATTCATAATTTTTTCCGCAATACTGCGAGATGGGAGCGATGATCTTCGCTCGATATGCATCTATCGCTACGATAAAGTGGGCGTGTCACAGTGCGAACAGCTATTGCCTGTCTACGCCCAGTGTGGCTACGCCTCCGTTTGAAACGAGATAGAAGTGGCGCGGCGTGCCATCTAGCGGTGGTTTTAAGATAGAGACCAGAACTCTATATTACCGACCCCGTTGAAAATTTTCTGGGTGTATCACTGCCTCTTAACTGGGTCGCACGAACGGCCAAACGATCTCTAATAATTTTTGCACTCACTGAAAAGACTTCCACACCGACCTGTCGCGTACATTGTGACCCAACCCTACTATGAAAAAACAATGGTGACAATGTAGCGCGTCGCGGAAACAGAGTCGGCTGCTTCATAGAACTGAACGCCGTGCCAACATACGAGCTGATGTTGAGCCGATGCTCAAACAGTGCTACCACACAGTTGAGTATCATCGTCTATTGTCGACCTGCTGCAGACTTACGGCCGATCATCGGTTGTGCTCTAGGTCTCCAAGCGCTGGCCAATTCCGCTCCGGCGGTGACTAGCCAGCGTTGGCTAAATTACGGTAGCCAGAGTTGCACAAGCTGCAGACTCTATCGTTAATGCGACGTTCGAACCAAAGTTGGGATAACGCTGGGCAAGAGTCACGTCCCGATCGTCGGTTGATGATTGGCTGCCAGCGCCGACGAAGCGTAGGTTGGACTTTGGGTCTGCAAGCGGTGGCCAACTACACACGAGCGGCGATTGGCCGGTGTTGACGGAATTGTGGTAACTAGCGTTGCGCCAGCGGCAGAGCCTAACGCTGGGCAAATGATCGAACGAGAGTACGGACAACGTTGGGCTATAGTCGCTTTCCGATCGTTGGCTCTTGATTCGACGCCGCCTGCCAGCGAAGCATATCTCGAACGTTTCGCCGACTCTGGGACATCATCGAGCTCCGATTGTTGGCTACCGACGAGTTCCCTCCAATCAGCCAATCGTCGGCCGTACTCGTAACGTTGGCTAACCCCACATGGGATCCTTCATAATCTTCAAATATAATTGAACACTTACTCGAAAGCAAAATCTTTCGGTCTAATGAGATTAGGGACATAGATACTGCCGAGCGCGACGTTAATTATCTGACCTATTGTCTTCCTCGAGAAAAGCTTTAAAAGGATCAATTTGATCTAAATTTTCTCTAGAATACACTAGTATTGCTGAAAATCGTCAATCAAATTACTTCGTGTCGCTTCTATTAAAGAACTTCTGGAGGTAGCCCAACTCGTGACACCAAGTAATCTCATTGCGCGATATTTATAAACCAAACAACTATTTGAGGAATTTCTCAGCCTAATTGGTATTTAAAATCTCTCGCTTTTTTCTCAGAGGTGAAATACAAGATCGCTACAGAACACATAACGAGCGTGTTGACATATACAAAAACAATTCCTACCTCTGTCTGCATTCCTATGATGAACTTGGGTATGTTCATCCGCGATTTTGAGGAATTACCCTAAATCATTCGCTGATATAAGAAGCGTGTTCTAACAGCCAGCGCGCGTATATTAAATTCATTGCCCATGAGCGTAAACGCTCCACGCGACATCAGTCCTCTCACGTGAACCATCGAGTCAATCTTATTTTTGTGTTATTATGGTACTAATCCGCTTCAAATTGAACTATTGTTCCTAACTTTCGTGTGCTTCCAAAGTTAGTATGCGTCGATTAAATTCCTTTGCTTATGAGCGTAGACGCTCCACGCGACGACCTCAGTCCTCTCGCGTGAATTTTAAAGTCATTTGCTTAAAATACTTCGGGTTTTTCCCGCGTGAATTCCAGTCGATAATCTCCCATACGAATTATCTCTCATCTCTAGTAGGCCCGCCCTCTATGCCTCATCCTACCACCTTGAACCGATGATGAAATAAAGATCCTGTCTTGTTGCATGGACGGATAACTGAGGTTTACTCCTTGATCACAATTAGACTCCTATCCGGTCCAGTACGCAGTCCCCGAAGGGCCCGATCCTTAAATAATAAAACTCCATTGCCTTACGCGTGAATCGAGCTCACGCGATAAGAATTATAAAACGTAAGAAAAAACGATTCAATACACTCCAACTAGCGGCAAAAGATGTTAAGCAGACGTCTAGCGGCGTCTCTGAACTATTAAAAAAGGTAATTTTTCAAGAGATTAGAAGGTTTATTTATCGAATTATATTGTATTTGTGCAATCTTTTTCTTATCCGTTGCAGGCTCGTCGTATAGCGACACAGTTTTACCATTTTGATCTGTCAAAGCGAGAGTTTGAGGTTGCTCAAAGAGAATTTATCAATCAACAGCCTTTAAAATTAATACAAATGGTAGAAACCCGATGGAACTCGGAATACGAGATGCTAGCACGGATGCTGAATCTAAAGGTACCGCTCACGCAAGTTCTTGCAAATTCAAAGGTTCTGAGTCCTCTGACTAGGAGCGACTGGAAAAATATTCAAGACTTGGTGGAAGTGATGAAGCCCTTTTTCGAGGCAACTGTAATTGCCTGCGGAATGAAGTATCCGACGCTATCGATGCTCATCCCAATTTTACAAGGGATAAAACATGCATTGGGTAATCTAACTTCGGGTGATATCGACCTCGATGACATGGAAAACAACTTTTCCGATAACCTTTGCGAAAATTTGGATGAAGGAAGAATGCCATTCTTAGATCCCCGGTACCGCGGATACTTTTTCGACCAAGACATCCTGAAATCGATCGAAATGTCACTATCACACGAAATTATTTTCGAACGCAATCGTCTAAACGATGATGCCGGAAGTGTTCGGCTTTCTCAAGAACGTAAATAAATTTGTTACATTTTTCTAAAAATCCTTGAGTCCATTTAATCGGTTTATCAATAATTTCCAAATTCTTATTTCAGCGGCTGATGTTAGAGTGATAAATACATTTCGGAACTTCATGCGATCGTCAATGTTTGGGAGTTTAAGAATTCGAACGACGCGCCATTACTACCTCTAGTTGGCGCTGACTACCGCTTGGTGCGGTGCGCGACATCGGGGCTTCCCCGACTCGAACTCGGGGGTTCCCATTCACGATAGCGGGGTTCCCGGTGAACTAGAAGAAAAGAGGGGCCCGCGCGCCCGATGCAAGGAGTCAGTCGCCGCAGTAGCGCAGCAGGAGTGCACGCGAGCAAGTCAGGGAGTCGAACGCGATATATTTATAGAATAAAATTCGCGGTTAAGTTAATTGATAGTGTGTGTGTGTGTGAATGGCGTAGGATTTAGTGTGGTGTCTCGAGGCTTTTAGGGACCTTGTTTGGGGAACGAGTCTACGTGTTTTACGTAACCGTTTCTAGGGCTAGCGTATCGCGGCGGCGTTCTTTGCCGCCCGGCGCCACAGCGTCTGGATTCCCGAGATGTCGGGACGCGCTTGGCGAGAGATATTGCGCTTCCCAGGCCCAGTCCTGCATTCAATACGGCAGTCAGCGGCAGGTAACCGTCATTTCCACCCAGCATCCTTCCACGCGGTGTGGTGTTCGGGTGCGCGGCGTGCGTCCGAAGGTAAGAGAGCTCTCTTGCGTTGCGTTCAAGGCACCCCTCGTTTCTTTGCGCCGTAGATATTAAGCTTATCGTATTTTATTGTTATTATTAATTATTAATTGTCAATTAAAGGTCATTTCTTTGTTTGTTCAGGCCTTTCCTTTGTTTAACTTTAAAAATAAAATTAATCGCTTGTCCCGGCTTTTCTCTCAGCCCGTGAAATCTGTCGATCGCAATCGATGAAGAAATGTTTGCATACAACTATGAAACGTTGCTCGAGCATTACGGCGATCCAATTTCATGGTGGAAAGTGGCGAATGCCAGATTCCCTAACCTAGCGATAATGGCAAAACGATATTTGCCTATACCGGCAACTTCGGTCGAGAGCGAAAGATTATTTTCTTTTGCCGGCGATATTGTCACTAATGAGCGTACGAGATTGCTTCCCGAAAACGTCGAGTTCTTAATTTTGCTGTACAAAAATTTGACTTAAGTCAATCAAATAAAAGCTCAAGTATTCTATAATACTTCTGCAAATTTCGATTTTCTTTGTTTATCCTTATTAGTTATTCAATTTTGAGTTTTATTCGGATTTCAATATTCGAGTTTGTCGAATATTCGATTTGAAGTTCGAATATTCGTCGTCATCGAATATTCGATTTGAAATTCGAATCAAATAATTCGATTCGATTCGATGCCGAATATTCGATGTTTTCGAACATTCGCACATCCCTAATAAATACAGTAAATTGTTGAAGCTTTTTGTGTCGAAGAACACGACATAAAAAAAGACACTGTACTTCTATTAAAACTATGAGTCATTTATTTGATAGTGAAATTTTTGCTGTTTTCGTGCTTGATAAATATTATAAATATTTATTGACAAGAACCGATAAAATGGGAGTGAACTCCTTGATAATGGTACATGTAGGACCACAGGGGATTTGTGTTCTGGACCCAATATTTTCTCGGTTTTAAAGGAAGGGAATTAACCGATGTAATCCTCGTGCCATTAAGCTAGGATATACTCATCATCGGTTTAGGATATGGGGAATCTTTTTGTTTTGTTGTATTGTGTTGCTTTTGAGCGCTCAGACCATTGTGCTCGTTCTCATCCTGGAAGGATATCCATTAAAAAAGAGTGTCGGTTAGGCCTGCCGCCTTCGTCAAGTGCAGGAGGGCGCCTACCCTGACTTTCTCTAAATCTAGTGAAACGAGAGCGGGTTCTCCGAGTATATCCCTGCGAATATTCTCCAGCGCCGTGCATCTTGTGATCACGTGGAGGGGTGTCTCGTCCTCCTCCATACATCTCAAACACAACGGTTCCATATTTAGTCCCAGCCGATTAAGATGCTTGCCTGTGTGCCAGTGCATAGTGACAAGGTCGATTACAGCTCTAAGTTGATGTCTGTCTAGGTCTACAAGTGTAGAGCCTAGCTTACTCGAGAGGCCCTTGAAGATGGCCCTCGATTGTTCCATTCCTTCAGTCTGTAGCCAGAGGTCCTTAAAACGTTTCTCTGCCCACTGATCTGACAGGGTCCTGATATAGTCCATGGAAATTGGAACAGAGCGAATAGCTGTCGCATTGGTTGTTGTAGCTTCGATCCTCGACAGGGTATTCGCTTCTTCGTTGCCCCGGATGCCTGCATGTCCAGGCACCCATAGGAGTTTTGCGCTGTTGCGACAGGCAATCTGCGACAACGCGCCGCAGTAGAGCACCAATCGGGATTTCTTTATAACATGATGGAGAGACCCGATCGCTGCCCGGCTGTCGCTGCATATGTAGATGTGATTGCCACTGTATCCTTTGTCCAGAATAAGTCTGACACAGGTACATGGCGTACAACTCCATTTGCAGAATCGAGGTGGTTTGTCCCAGTGCCACGGACAATCTTGTCTTGTGTCCACTGCTCCAGATTCCCATTCCTACTCCTGATCCTGTTTTGGACCCATCCGTATACCAGACGAGTCCACCAGGGGTCAGGAGATTGGTTTGATTCTCCTTACATTCCTGCTTACTGGGAAAGAGGATCTGGTAATTGTGGTCAAAGTTACAGGAGTATTGTACGCGTAACGCTGCTTTTCTAGCGATAGCCTCCGCGATGATATGAAGTGAATCTATTCGATGATAGACTCATCGACTCTGAATTCCCTTGCCGCCTCGTAAATGGCGTCGAAGGAGGTGTTGTCGAACGCCCTTTTGACGTCCAGAAACACGCACAAAGACGACTCTTTCCTGCTGAGCGTACTCCCTATATCTTTGACGATACAGTGGAAGGCGGTTTTAATGGAACGGCCCGCCTGGTATGCATGCTGTGAGGACTGCACTGGCGCTGGTAGAAAGCTACCAGCGCTCCCTCTCTGATGTACCTATCGACTAGCCTTTCCAGCGTTTTCAGAAGGAAAGATGTTAGGTTAATAGGTCTAAAGGACTTGGGTTGGTCGTAGCTGCTTTTGCCCCGTTTCGGGTTAAAGACGACTCTGACCTTCGCCAAGCTTTCGGCACATATCTTAGTGCCAAGCAGGAACGGAAAATGCGATTTAGGCGCTCAGTGAGCAATTCCCCTCCCTCCTGAAGGAGGACAGGTAGAGAATATCACGTCCACCCCTAGACTTTTGTTCCGGCCATAAGTCCTGATCGCCCAGCGTATCCTGCTGGCTGTGGCGGCCACTCGCCAACTCTACGGAGTTCAGCCACCAGGGGTAGAGCCTCGATTTCTCTGCAGAATTTCTTCCAGGCCGTCTCTTTGGACTTCTAGAGAGACTTTGGACTAGAAGAGCAGTGCCTCTCTCGTTTATGTCTGAGCTGCCCATATGGTGTGGTATACGTTTGCACCGCACCCTATCAACAGGTTTAGACCCTTGATTTTGCAGTAGTCCACCAGCTCTCTTAGATCCCTCGTTGGAGGAGGTTCCACAGAGTCGTACGGGAGGTACGCCGATGCTATTACTAGCTGAGACGTCCCACCACCGACACGAATCTTGATGGTGGCTGCCGCAAGGTCCCTGGTGCAGAACGGGCTAAGCGTTATGGCATCATGTCTCTTGCTAACGAAGAGGCAGGCCCGCGGCCCCGGTTCTGCGCAGTGATAAATCAGTGAACGTATGTCTGCACTGATGCCCCTCACTAGTCTACTGTGTACCTAGGGTTCCTGTATTAGGGCTATGTCTGTTTGCAGTCTTGTAAGGTCCAGGCTCAGGAGAGCCGTGGCCGCTTTGCAGTGCTGCAAGTTGATCTGCGAAAATTTGGTTATTCTTGCAGTCATGTTAGCTGCAGGCGTTATCTCGTTCGCGTTTTGTGTCTTGAGGCTTTAAGCTTGAGGCTGTCCTCCGCAACCACGATTTGGCTCCCTCATCGCTGCAGGTCACCCATAAGGCTTCCTCGTGATACCGGTAGCCATCGAAGCGAGGACCTCATCCCCCATGGTGGCAGAGTCCAAGACCTCGAGTCGTGTCGCTACGACCCCGTCGCCCTCCTTCTGGCCGAGGACCGCAGTGGGGTAATCGGACGGCACAATGGCCATTTTCTTATCCACCACTGCCGCGTCCCCGTAATCGGTCGGTTTCGGGAAGACCTTGGCCTTTTTAGGGTCTGTCAGGTTTTCCGGAAAAGTATAGTCCGCGGGCCTGGGCCTTTTTGGATCCTGGACCGTGGGCTCCGGAGCGTTCGGGGTTTCGCACAGGTGCCTCTCCGAGGATGGGTTTTGCTCCGTCAATTTGGCTTTGTGTTCTCCCTTTGTGATACCCTCTTGGTTCAAGAGGGCTGAAGCCTCCTCACCCCCGGTGGGCTCCACGGTCATCGCTTCCGCATTGAGGGATGGATGTGTCTCCATTTACACTCCTTTATCTAGTGGGGTGCCTTTTACTGTGTTTGAGTTGCCCGCTCTTTTCTACGAAAATTAGGCAACGCCGAGATATGGTGAATCACTAGAGTAAATATTGCGAATGATTCTCGTAGAACAACGAAGCAATTTTTATTCCCAAAAATAGGTTTTTTTAATTATTATTATTGAAACGCTATGATTATTGTTACAAGTCACGGAAGACGTGAGTTGTAGCAATAATAGTAATAAGTGCAAAATGTTTATAAAAGTTTAAAGCGAAAGATCGTGTACACAGTTGAGACGGAGCTGTACTGAATGTACACGGAGCATGCATAGCTCATCGATAAGTGAATTTACAAAACGTGATTATCAACTCTTTGTAATATGTGAGTTGAGAGGAGGGCAAGTTAATCTTCAGAAAAGTACACCTATGTAGTGCGACAATTTCATCGTAGGATAAAAGTTCAATCTGAAATTATTTTATCTGGTGTCTTTTTACGATGGTTGATGTTAATTATTAAGAAAGGGAACCACAATCTGAGGTAAAAGAAAATAAGGAAGGAATTTAGTTGGCTGTGGATGCAATTATAAATAAAAGGAAATAGAGGACCAAGTGAGTTGGGCTTACTCCAGGAGTTCTACTAGGAATCTTGATTCTACAAGGTGTCCCATTCGAAACAGTACGGCCAAATATCTCCTTAAGGAGACATGTAACGTAAAAATTTTCGAAACACAAGTTGTAGGGTTTCGAGGGGGACATTCAATGCAGACGTCATTTTGAGCTTGCCGGATCGTGCTTGCAAGCCGCAAACTCAAAGTAATTTTTCTTAAATGGCAACCGCATTTTTCACCCCAATAAATGTTGTTCTTCCTAACGAGTTGTTTTCAAGAATCTCATTATCCATGTTATTTTTTCAATTTCATGTGAGAAATACGATAAAAACGAATTCTTCGATCAAATTGAAAAATCAATACTACTTGCGTAGTATTGAGTTGAGTGTATAGCTCCGTACGGGAGTATCTCCGACCGTATGAATTTAGAGTCAATTAAATAAAACTTATTTGGGAACTCTCCCACTTCATATCTCAGGTTAGGACTTGCGTAAGTAGCAGGTAACCCCATTGTATCCTGGTTGACCTCGTACAATCCCCTACTTTCTCGACCAAGAAGCCTTCACCATGATTCTCCTCCGAGAGCCGATGATGATGAAGGCAAGCTCTCATCGACAGACACATGAGAGAATAATATTTTCTTCATACCCGGCCGAAAGTAAGTGCTTTCAGCTTCGACTGTGAAGCAGAAAGTCTTACATTTATGTCTTGCTAGGGACACGCATGCAGTCTGCTACAGTAGGCAGAAAGAAATTGGTAATTCACTGACATCGATACACGAGGCAGCCGCCAGTTAGCAATCGCTGTCACTCACTCGATTGTTTTTGTTATTTTTACGAATAGGAAATTATCTATAACCTGTAAGTGAGAAATAATTAACAAGACAGAAAAATGAACGAAACATCCCCATCCGAAGAATCAATGGACGAGAAAGAAGCATCAAGAAATTTAGACGCTGAGGCAAAATTAACATTTAGAACCTAACATTTTTAGAATGTTAATGATCTTCAGGAAATATATATTTTTAAACTACGATTAAAGATGCCTTTCTTCTTTATTTGATGCCTGTCCCGCTGACCAGCAGCACTCGCTTCGCTTGTGCCGCAAATGTCGGGCAGACATCAATACATGCAATTTATTTTTTATTTTTCCGTACTTTCGACCGGCTATAAAGAAAAATACTATACACAACACGGGCAGAAGTTGGAAAGCCCTGAACTGCGCAATATGATGCCCGAGGCGGAGCCGAGCGCGTCATCAACCGATGACGCGCAGTGCAGGAATGTCCAACTTTCTGCCCTTGTAGTGTAATATACTATTTTAACCTAATCTGAGGCATTAACAAAAACCTGCTACCCCCTATTTCCCAGTAGATCGCTCGGGTCCAGTACACGAATCCTATAATACCGCCGCCTACACGTTCGCGTGTTAAAATACACTCCGCAACAAAATTATAGCAACAAAATTTTTCATTGAAAAATTGCCATTTTTCAATTGCTTGTAACTCGGTCAATTTTCATCGTATTGAGGTCAATTTTATTTTGTTTTGTAGGGGATTATACAGGGTGGGGCACTAACTGTTGCCACCTTGAATATTTCTGTAATTATCGGCGTCATAAAAAAATGTTCTAAACAAAAGTTATACGGTACGAGAGGGGTCATCAAATGCGACCATTTTTTTCAATTTCCGTGGAGGCGCTGACGAACAGTGAAGGTCACCTCCATTTTTTAAAATAGAATGATACATTTTTTTCCGACTATCTTGTAGAGCACCTCAAACCTATAAAAAAACATCTGAGGGTCAAGGTCATTAAAAGTCATTTAAGGTCATTTAAGGTCAAAAAGAGACATAAACTTTATTTTTATGTGAAATGAACTTTATTTACAGTAGGTGTTCGAAGTGATTGCCATTGGAATCATTGGTGGTATTTCACTAATACTAGTACAGTCTCAGGCGCCCTCGCGCAATTAGATATGGTTAATGAGGAGCGAGAGCAAACAAGAAAAAGCAATATAAATTCGGGGAGTGGATACGGGGCTAATGGCGCTGTTAGTGGGTCACGCGTAAACTAAACTGCGAATAGCGGACAGTATAATCAGTATTTGCGTAGGCCCGCCACTTATAATTACACACCGAATACCACCCAACCACCACCTAATAATCGCTCGAATATTGCAACAATCGGCTACAGTCACGCGGAGGGTTCGTCATCGGGTTTGGAAGCTCAAAACGTGGTTAATTTTACTCCCAATCTCAACGATTCCGTTAGGCCATACATGCCGTGTTTTTCCAATCCGCCTCCTCCGATTCTTAATGATGAATCGGCGGAAGTTCCGGCCGATTTAAACGCGTGATGGGTGCGTTGAGTACGGGTCCGCTGACGCCTCAGCACCCATTTGATGTTTTCGAGGACCTAGTGGAAGAAATAAAAAATGAGCCTAATCATAGCGTAGACACTATTCGGTTTCGGAAGTGTCCGCAGCTACTTGTCAGCATTTTTGGGGTTCCGATAGCGGCGTTATTGGATTCGGGCAGTCAGGTTACTTGTGTTTCCGAGAATTATAACAGTTATTTACAAAAGCATTATAGAGTCATGGAATTACCGGTAACCAGTATGGTGATTACAACCGCGATTGGAAAGAAAGCCACCAAAGTTACTAAGCAGCTTTTTCTGGAGATCGTGTGCGGGGAATGCCGACTTCCTGCCACGTTTTTGATTATTCCATATCTGTCACAACACATGATTCTAGGAAACGATTGGCTGCATGACAAGAAGGCTCTATTGGATTATAAGCGGTTAATTTTCAGTATAGATGATTATATTGTGCCTACAGAATTAGTATCTTTTAGCAGTGCTGGTTCAGAGAGAGTTATCGCGTCTCGAGAGGGGGATGTTACGTACATACAAGTAATATCCGCTAATGATTATAATCAGACTAGTGAGCAAGTCCAGGAAGAGCATAGTACAGCGCTTTTCGTCTCAAAAGAGCTTATGAGCAATCGGACACAAACAGTTACTGGAGGGTTTAAAAACGATAATGAGTCTGAAGCGATGGACGCTGGATCTGATTTAGAGTGGCTATATAATGAGGTCTCGCAGGTAATCGCTAGCCAGGGGGATGATGGGATTCCGAATAAGATTCCGGTGGGGGTAAATTGTACGGAGAATCATGTCATTGGGGTTGCTTCATTCCCAGAAGCAAGCGGTGAGGTTCTGTCAGTTACTGAGCTAGAGCTAATGGTGGCGGAGGACGATCTTGATACTTACCGTTCTAGTCGACTTTATGTTGATGGTGAGGACCAGAATTTTTTCGAAGACGTAAACTCCCTCATCCAATCGATACCGGATCTTTCAAGCGAACAACAGGCTTCCATAGGTAGTCTGCTTAGTAAATTTAAGCGGCTATTTTCTTCAAAAACGGTTCCAGCTGGTACGTATCAGCATAAAATAAATCTTACGACTCCGAAAACGGTTGTTCGCCGCTCGTATCCGGTCCCGCACTCCCTCCGTGAGGCGGTCGAAGCGGAGCTTGATGAAATGTTGCGTCACGGTATAATTGAAAGATCGGAAAGTCCATACTGTAACCCTCTACGGATTGTACAAAAAAAAGATGGGAGGTTACGTATTTGTCTTGACGCTCGTTTCTTAAATCAGGTAATAGACTCGGACAATGAATCCCCACCTCTCATTAGTGAGCTAGTTCAACGGTACCATGGGGTCAAATTTATGTCTACGTCAGACCTCGCAAATGGATATTGGCAAATTTCGTTGGCAAAGTTATCCCGCCCATATACCGCTTTTTTGTATGGGTCGACTTTGTACCAGTTCTGCCGTATTCCTTTTGGTTTAAAGACGGCGGGGAGTGGATTCATTCGCGCTGTCAGTCAAGTATTTGGTAGAGAATTTGACCCTTTCCTTACTGTCTATATTGACGATTTGCTCGTCACCTCTCGCTCTTTTGAGGAGCATCTCGCCAATTTATATTCGGTGTTCACTAGGTTGCAGGATAATAACTTTACTCTCCGTCTGGACAAATCGTATTTCTGTCGCAAAACCGTTGAATTTTTGGGTTACGAGATATCTGTTGAGGGTATCCGCCCTCTGCCAAATAGACTTAAAATCATTGAGGACTTCGCCGAACCGGAGAACCAGAAACAGTTGCAACAATTTTTAGGGATCTGTAACTATTACCGGCAGTTTAGTGTGAAGCACGCTAACTTTGTGGACCCTTTCAGAGCGTTGCTTAAGAGTAAATGTGCTTGGGTTTGGACGGCGGAACATAGCGTTGCGTTTCAAAACCTGAAGCAAAACTTTGCTAATTCCATTCGTTTGAGTCACGTGATCCCGGGAAAGAAGTTTCAATTGCAAACGGATGCCTCGGATAAAGGGATTAGTGCGGTCCTTTTCCAGACTAATGATGCCGGAGAGCAATGTGTGATAACGCTAGTCAGTCGGTGCCTGAGTTCCGCGGAGGTTAATTATGGCACCACCGAAAAAGAGCTTCTCGCGATCGTCTATGCGGTGCTGCAGTGTCACACGTATCTTATGGGCCGTAGTTTCGAGATCATCACAGACCATCAGGGTCTCAGCTTCCTTAATTCAACCCGGTATCATACAGAACGTCTACGTCGGTGGTGTTTTGCACTGTCCCGATACACCTTCGCAGTCACATATTGTTTGGGACGCGATAATATAGTCGCGGATTTTTTTAGCCGCAATCCATCACGGAAATTTGAAAATGATGAGCCAAATACGCTCACAGTATCGGCACTGCTCGGTATGCTACCGCCGATCTACAGTAGAAGCACCGCGGCAAACCCGATTATGAAATTAGCCCGAGGCCTCGATAGCCTTCCCCCCGATTTGCGAGACGATCTTCTGGCCATTCGCTTGCTGCAATCGCAGGATGTCTCCATCGCGCGATTAGTATCTCGAATAAAGGAGGGGGAAATGAAGGGATTATATAACGTCCATAATGACATATTGTTCCGTTTTTATAATAATACAGAGCGCTGGTTGCTAGTGGTTCCGGCAGCCGTAGCTGACAAGATACTCGCGTACGTCCACGAGAAGTTAGGACATCCAGGGTCTTCCAAGACTCTCGCGTATATCCGACAGTATTTTCATTGGGACTACCTAAATCAGCACGTCAAAAGATTTGTGCGCACTTGCGATCTATGCCAACGAGTAAAAAGCCTTAATATCTCGATGCAGGGAGAGTAAGGTAAGGGCTGAGAAACCAGGGGAATTAATTACAGTGGATTTTTATGGGCCGCTACCCCGATCGACAGGCGGAGTCCAATATATTTTTGTCATGCTCGACGCGTTCTCGAAATATGTAAAGCTCTATGCTATTAAGAAAGCCACGACCCGAATAGTCTTGTCTAAAATCCTAGAAAAATATATTCCAGAGATCGGCAAGCCTCAAGCAATTTTAGCCGATAACGGGACTCAGTTCACGTCACCCAAGTGGAGGGAATCTCTGCAGCGACATCAGATCAGGGCGCGATTCTGTTCGGTGCGACACCCCCAAAGTAATCCTACCGAAAGAGTCATGAAGGAGCTGGGTCGGTTGTTCCGCACGTTATGCTCAAACGCGCATAATGGATGGGCACGACATGTCTCTCGAATAGAGTCGCTTCTAAACATAACGACTCACATGAGCACTGGTTTCACCCCTTATGAGTTGCAGTTCGGTACACCACCGCAAAGTGAAATTGAGAAACTCGTGGCTTTTCCTGCGTGCAGTGACATATCACACGAGCAAAAAATCGTGCTGGCGAACGAGAGACTTAAATTGAGTTTTGATAAAAGATGTAGAGCACAACAACAAATATCTAAGATCCCTCTCGATGTAGGTGATCTAGTTTTACTCAGAGTTCCATACCCCTCCAATGCATTCGAACAATTAACATCTAAGTTTTTCCATTTATTTTTTGGCCCATACCGAATCTTCCAAGCTTATGGAAGCAACGCATTTCAGCTTGTCGATCGAGATGATGCAAGTATCGTGAAGGGTGTTTATAACCGATTGAATCTGCGTAAATACTATGAGCCTGTTTAACGCCCTTGCATGTGGTTAATTATACGTTTAATCTCGTTTCTGTATTAATTAAGGGGGATAGATGTAACGGTCCGTTCCACCCAAACGCCAGATAAGAGCGAGTCCGTACCCCCGCTCAAAATAGGTGGTCACGGGAGGGCGTCGTTCCGTTTGACCGAACAAACTCGGATATACCGTTACGAATAGCGATTCATTTAGAGGCGATCGAGCTCGAGTCCCGATACTGTTAAAAACAGCGGATCTCAAATCATTGCTATATATTTGTATCGAATTGTTATAAACTGCGGATCTCCGATCATTGTTTTATTTGTATCGAGTTGTTATCTGGTGTAAGATAAAGCGTGGAATAGATATTGAAGTCTGTTGTCGGTGCATGTTATATCAACGTGTATAATTTGTTCTTATATTATATGAAGGAGTGTGACGGACGAGTGAACCGCGACTTCAGTGTTTCCGTTTTGCACCGTTTTGGTGTTCATGTATTTATTTATTATATATTTGTCCATTTATTTATTCATCGCTCACATATATATGTACCGAAATCACAAGCGGCATCAACGAGGGATCTCCCACGTAAATTGAACAGGAATAATAAATTACACTATGTTTTAGCCAAATACCGCGAACATCAGCATTACCCGATAGGTAGCCCTGAAAAATTATCAGATTACATTTAACAAATTCGAGCCCCGGGAGCTATCCTAAACCCTCGTGAACCAAGGAACCACATTGCTATTCGTAACTTTGATTTAAAAAAATTAATCCATGAAAAGTGTAGCTTTATTCAAAATTACACCACTACGTTTTTGTTACATTTAACATTGCATCTTCACACTTTTGGTAAAATTATCAACCCTACCGACAAATCAATTAAAAAAAAGAAAGTAATAGTTTAAGGCGGCATACCGGCCAAGAGTTAAGGCGAAAGATCATTCAACATTAATTTTATTATACAGAGTACATAGCAATTGAAAATTACAGTAATATACACTTAATCGAAATGCCTCGGCTTACTGAAATCCAATCTGCTCAAATTATTGCCTTGCTAGAAGCGGGACTGAGTCAAGGCGATATATCCAGAAGAATGGAGATTCATCGCTCAATAAGGACAATAATTTGAGCAGATTGGATTTCAGTAAGCCGAGCTCTCTTCCTCTGAGCGTACTGTACCGACAACCATTTTGGGGAGAAATAAATTAATTTCTAAGAAATTCAATCGATCGAAATCGCGAAACGTTTTACTTAATAAGTGCAACCCGAGTGTGGAGACATCTCTTCTTCTTCTTCTTCTTCTTCTTCTTCTTCTCAATTTGGTTTCGCCCCAGCACCCAGGGGTACTCCAACCTGGCCACTGGTTATGCAACGTGTCGGCCAACAATCTTCAGTAAATATCCATTCAGGATGGGAGTTTCATAAGACCAACCGCTAGAGGCACGCACTGGGTGCGGCTTTGCGGTTGCATCATAGATTGCACTGTGGTGTAATTCTCACCGTGAAGGAGTATTTCCTTAGAGGCTTATAGCCACTCTACTATCCGCATCCGGGTCTATGCACCGGGAAGGTTGAATCTAATGATATGTAATAGTTCGAGATCGATCACTTAGATATTTCTCAAAATGATATGCTTTGTTTTACGACAGGTACACTAAAATGTTAATTTCCTAGATTTGGATGTTTAGGGAGAGGGCATTGGTTAGGGCCCCCTAGAATCGCCAATGGAATATCTCACTAGTCATATAGTAGGTAACTTGTCGGCCGTGTGGAGCGAGCAAATTCCACCAGCAGGCCGATTATCTGGTAATCTGGCCAAGATATCGCGATCCAAAGTTTTTAAATGGCAAAAAAAATATTTCTTCGCCCTTAAAAAAAAAATCCGGGGGAACCCGCCACTAGATAATCGAAAAAGGAACAGAAAAGGCACATATGTTTTTTTTCTCTAGGAGGTGATCTGGCCAAGATATCGCGATCTAAAGTTTTGAAATGGCAAAAAAATATTTTTTTTCGTCCTTAAAAAAAAATCCGGTGAAACCCGCCACTAGATAATCGAAAAAGGAACAGAAAAGGCACATATGTTTTTTTCTCTAGGAGGTGATCTGCCCAAGATATCGCGATCCAAAATTTTTAAATGGCAAAAAAAATATTTCTTCGCCCTTAAAAAAAAATCCGGCGGAACTCGCCACTACAAAATCGAGAGTACTACAAAAAAGTCCTTCGGCATTTTCGCCTATGATCAATATTCTAGTCAGGAAACGCTGTCAAAGACAAAAGTCCAAATAACTACCCACAAATAACCGCCACTCGAAAAGTACGAATAACCGCCACCTCAAAATTAGAAAAGGAAGAAAATGTCTCCTACAAACTTTTCTCTCTGAGTCAAAATGAAAAAGATGCAGTGTGCCAAAGTTTTCAAGTCGCAGTGATCGTCTTAATTTCAAATTTTTTTTTTTTCAAAAATATCCGCCATCGGGGAATTAAAGAGGAACAAAAAGGTGGTGAACATTTTCCTCTCAGAACTAATGTCACGGCGCTGCAGTGTGCTAAAGTTTTTTTCTGAAGATGCAGAAATTTTGAGGGTCATTGTGTCGGGACATCCCCAAAAAACATGATTTAAGGTTTGAAGTTCAAAATCGCAGGTACAGGCAGGGCTCGCCACTATGCTAACTCGACAGAGATGTTCGTTAGATCCTATTTGACCTACTCTAAGTCTATTAATGAATGTAATGGAATTCCGAGGTAAATTGTATTTAGCAAACCAGTTATTTCGAGGATTGACTGTTCTATATAAATTATAAACGCAGCCTCTCTGTGAAAAGGACAAACTTGTTTTATTTTTTTCCCTTTCCTCAAAAAATGTTTGGCTAATATTAGACATGGCTTTAGGGAGAACCTTGAAATTTACCAGATTACCCGAGATGCGAACACGCGCTGCCAGTCTGTCCACTACTTCCTGTTATTCCACGATGAAACGGACACCAGATAAAAAAAGATGCCAAGTAGAACCTTGCACATTGCTTCCTCGTTTAATTTTGCTCTTTACATAGCAACCTCTACGAGGAAGTATTGTAACTGACTTTGGCTTCCTCATAGAGGAAGCTTTGTGAAGAGCAAAATTAAATGAGGAAGCAATGCAAGGTTCTACTTTGCATCCTTGTTTTGAATAAATGAATAAATCACCGGCACATCTCATTTTTATTAGGCACAAACTTTTGTTTTACTTTATTAACTTTATAGCGAAAATCATTATTTTTTCAAAAATTCAAAATGGTGTACTATTTGAACGACTTTACCGATCACCACCAAATTTGGTAGACGGTAGGACTGTATGTTATTTTTCGTTTATAGAACATTTCAGTTAATTTGCTGAAATTCGACACGATTTATAGCAAAATTTTGATTTTTTACAAAAATTCAAAATTCTATAAAATCCGAACCGCTTTACCGATTTTGTCGAAATTCAATACCAAACAGCATTTAACGTATCCCTAGCTATGAAGAACTATTTAGATCTATCGGCGAACTTTTACGAAAGTTAGAGAGTATACGACATTTTTCAAAAAAATTCAAAATTCTATAAAATCAGTATACATAGATATATTTTCTTCAAAATTACAGCAATTGAAGAAGAATTAATACTCTACTTGCGTGCCAAATTTGCGTGCCAAATTTGAGCTCGATCGATTGCACCATTCGCGAGTTATCCACGATTGAATTTTTGGTCCCTGGAACACGCATGCACGCACGCACGCACACATACGGACACATACGGACACATTTTCTAAACCGTTTTTCTCGACGTTTTAGGTGATTTTAAGCATACTGACATGAAAATCTCGAAAAAAAATGTTTTCATGAAAACAAAGCTTCCTCTATGAGGAAGAAAAACTATCTTTTTACTAATAGACGGCTATGAAGAGATTTAGTATCCTGCACTAGTGGATGAGGCTTAGAGCTAATGTCGCATGATTTCAGGGATAACAAGACGTTCAGTGAGTCGGAGCATATCAGCTCTTTATCGTATGGGCGTATTTTAATCCGGAGGAGGGCCTGAACAATTGCCATGGCTTCTGATTCAAAAATATTTGCGGTACAATTTATCTTAAATAAGGCGAAGGAATTGTCGTTGCTATCGAGGAAGACTGAACCTAAAAATTTTTACCCGTTCTTTTTTGATCCGTCGGTGAAGAAGGTCACGTACCCTGGCCAGCGGCCTTCGATTTCTCTTTGGAAAGTGGTCTGCGCATTGTGGATATTGTTGATGTTTTGGTCGTGTGATATTAAGCCCCCAATATCTATAACCACGTCTACGTAAGAAAGTTGAGGGAGTAAAGGGAATTCGTAACATACTGGCACATTTGTTTTATGCGCTATGGAGAGGTTAGCGTTAATTTTTTTCCATATCATCCAAATGAAGGACTCGCAATATAATCGTATGCCCGACCGACTTTGAGTCCTTTCTTCCAGGATTTTTAGTTTGGGGACGAGAGGGAGTTTTTTAAGAGCGAAGCATCCACAACGGTAAGCCACAACTATTTTAGCGGCTCTGAATTTTAGAGAAGCTTTGTTTGCTAAATCTAGTAGCACATTGGCTGGCGTAGATTTGAAGCATCCCAGAATTAAGCGTAATGCAGCAAATTGCTCCCTTTCGAGTTTACCTATGTCGGAGTAGCAAGCTGAATAAAAGCAAAAGCAAGACCATTTTAACCTAGATCTTATGAGGCCTTTGAATATCATTAGCATTGTAGTTGGGTGTGATTCCCAGGACTTATGGACCAGAAATCTCAGGATGTTCGAGCTCTGAGATGCCTTTCTTTCGACTTCTGCGATAAAGGCTTTCCAGTTCAGTTTGGAATCGAGGAGTCACCGACTTTCAACCTCAATACATCAGGGATGGATTTCCTTCTGGAAAATAACAAATTTAGATTTACTCAGCGCAATTTTAAGGCCTAATGATTTATAAGCCAGACACGTAGGCTCTCTATCCCGTCTTCAAGATGTCTAATGCTGGACAAGGGATCTACATGATTCGCGTACAACACTATATCATCCACATACTGTAACGATCGGCAATGATGGTTGATGTGTTTATTGATATCGCGGAGATAGACATTAAAATGGCACGGGCTAAGGACTGATCCTTGAGGGAGTCCTTTGAATAGGTCTCTGTTAGCAATGAAGGCACCATTTGAATAAAAGTTAACATTCCGTTTAGCTATAATATTCAAAATCAGTTTAATAATGTAGAGCGGCAGTCGTAACTCTGAAAGGTTATTGACAGACCGACAGCAGTGGGCGCGCGGTCGGTGTATAGCTTCGGCGGTTTCCCAAGTTAAGCAGCTTCTCTCGCGGGCAGTACTTGGATGGGTGACCGCTTAGCTATGCACCAACTTGCGCGTTAACTATTGAGCGGGAGGTAGTTTTTCTGACTCTCTGATGTATTCTCATACAACAGAAAGTCAGTAAAATATAGCCGCCTGTATCGGCGCAGGTTTTCCGCAGTTTCCCTGTGCTCTCGTGCAAATGCGATACAGTAGTGCATTAGGAAAGAGTGGCTGCGGGTAACACTCTGAGGGGAACTCAATAAAAATGGAAAGGGATGAGCGGAGTGGGGGAATCGTAAAAACCTGAAGAAGGTATACGAAGGAATACAAATTAAAAAAAAAAAAAGGTTATTGACAGGAACTTTAGGTAGGACGTTATTGTATGCACCTTCGAGATCTAGGAATACGTCTGTAACACTTTCTCTTTTAGCAAACGAGTTATGGATATCAGTGGTAAGCACAGCTACATTGTCTATGCACGATCGAGTCTTCCGGGAGCCAAACTGTGAAGACCGAATTACGCAGTCTGTTTCCAGGATGTAAGCCAGTCTTCTCTTTACTATCCTTTCGAAAAGTTTGAACATACATGAGGCTAGTGCAAAAGGTCTAAAACCTTTTGAGGGCTTCGGAATAAAACATACGTCGTACAGATTCCAGTCACGAGGAATAGAACCAGAAAAAAGAAATTTATTAAAAACAGTGGACATAATTTCAATTGTTTCCGGGGGAAGGTTTTTCAAAACCTCATTACTCATACAGTCCCTGCCAGCAGCTGATTTGGTTTTTAATTTGGAGACAGTGGAACTTAGTTCAAAATTGGAGCATGGGTACCAGATATTTTTAGCTATAGCATGTTTCCTAAGCCTAGGAATTTCTGGGATCGAGTAACCCAACGTGAAGGGGGGCGAGATTTTATCCACGGCCCTAGCCAATTCCAATCTACGTTCATCAGAATTGAGGTTGGTGGAGTTAGTTCTATTCACGCCATTAAACCGTTTAACTGTGTCCCAGACCTGCTTGACTGGCATGTCAGGATTAACTAATCCTGCGAATTTCCCGAATGATTTTGCTTTTTCGGTTTTAAAAACCTTTTTTGCCTCTTTGTCTGCATCAATCTAGTTCTGTAACAGAATATCATACGAGCAATTATCCTGATCCGAATTCGTGTTAGTTTGAATTTGCTTTTGTTTGTTTTTAATAATTCCTTATATATATTAAAGGCAGCCAGGCATTTATCCGATGCTCTTTTACATTCGTTGTTCCACCAAAGATTCGAAGTTCTTTTTTTAAAAATGTCCGGGTCGGACTTATGGTTGATAGATGCACCAGTTTTCATGAGGTTATCTTTAATAAGCGAAATCAGAGAGTTGTAAGTCTGGTTACTGTTCGCAGTGCGGTTATTAATTGAGGAGATATCCTTCTTAATCACACTGCGAAACAGGGGCCAATCAGTTTTAGAGGTCTTTATACAGGGTCTTAATTTTTTATTGGCTGGGCGAGAGTCTTGAATACAAACTCGAATCACTGCATGATCACTGCCTAACAGCATATCTAGTGTTGTCCAGTTGCAGAAGTCCGCCATTTCAGGGTTGACAATAGATTGATCTAGTGAGTTGTTCCACTCTGTCTTAGAGAAAAAGGTCAATGATCCAACCTCCGTGAACTTAGCCGACAAACTTTGACTTTTTCAATTTTTTTTGCAGATCGTTTGTTAGTCGTTTGTTAGTGATTGTTAGATCAATTAAAACGGTTGTCGAATAATAATTTGTCTTAATTATCAAAAATAAAAATTTACGTTAAGTTGGCCGATTTTTTTTTTTCACTTCGCAGCAAATCCAAGGTGGCAAATCGACGCGGAATAGTTTGTCGGTCATGAATAATCCAATTATTGTATTTGCAGGGGAAAAATTAACAGATCTGATTAGATCTGACCATATCTGAATCAGATCTGAATATATCTGGATCAGATCTGATCAGACATAAATCAGATCAGATCATGCATGATCTGCTCTATTTAGACATGATCATGAATGAGCTTATATGTGGTCGCGCACAGCTTCATATCTGGCGAGATATGATTGCGTATGTTCACATATGTTCAGATATGAATTCATATCTGATCATATATGTTCATACATGACGATACATAACGAGATATGAAGCTATACGCGACCTATATGAGCTCATGTATGACCAAGTCTGAACATATCAGCTCATACACGGTCATATCTGGCCACCTGTTGCAAAGGAGAAACTGCTCACAGGCGCGTCTCCACGTGTGGATTGGAGAAGCTCTCCCTGCTCTTTCGGGGGCATAGGGTTGGAGTCAAATAAAATAGCTCCCGTGTACAAAACTCCCCAACAATGGGTTGGTCATACCATCTGACCACAAAACGGAAGCAACGTTGTTCTCGTCCGTAGGTGTGGCCTACATGTGCTTCCCGGGTAACGCCAAATGAACAATACCCCCGTTTAAGATATATGGAAATGTTACACCATTCATCGAATTCGGATACAGTACAAGGGAGGGAAACCCTAGTACCGGCGGCTAAGAGTTTGCAAGCGGGCTCGAAGTCGTCGTCATCATGCGACCGTTTGGACAGCGTAGTAGACCCCATGGCTGCGCTATCAGGAAATGCTACAGGGAGTACAACCACAGTGCCAATGGAAGTGGCAGAGCAGTCAGTTGACGCCCCCTCAGAGGGCGAAAAACTCATCTTTCCTGCCGTCGTTCCCAGAGAAAGGATCAATTCAGTACCGACCGTCACTGGAAAACAGTCACCGATGGAGCGGCTAGGTAGCAGAATCGATAAGCTTGCTGAGTTCATTGAAGACAAGAAAAACATACATCATGAAATCAGAAAGCTGGTTGGGTCGATCGCTACAGCATACAGGTTAGCGAGCAAAGCACATCAGATGATGGCATCAACAACCCAGACATCACCGTGTGATGTCTGGGTCATCACCACACCAGAGCAGAAGCGCCAAACCAATGGCGTGACTCAGTTAACAGCGAACACTGGAGCCATAGCTGATAGAGTATTAGCCCCTGAAGACAACAGCGAAAGGCTAACTACGTCAGGGAAGAGAAAAGAAAGAAATTCTGCGGACCCCAGCGACAATAAGGTCAAGAAGCAAAAGGACTTGAAACTTAGCCCGCTGGAGAAAACGACGTCTCAGAAGACTGAAGAAAAACAAGAGCGTGCCTGGCAGGCAGTCTTGTCCAAAAAGGAGAAAAAGAAGAAACAAGCCAAAGAGCACTTACCAAAACAACCGGTGAACAAGTCTCGGCCGGAGCCTAAGCGGAAAAAACGAAAATTCACCAGGCCAGAAGCCCTGATTATCCGACCTGTTGAGAAGGCAAAATATGCCGAGATACTGCGTCGGATAAAAAATGATGTTCCACCAGATCAGGCCCGGGACGTAGTCGACAAGGTCCAAAAGACGAATGATGGAAACATGCTCATTACGCTCTCCAGGAAGAGCACCGACAAGGGACAAGCTCTAATGAAGACAATAAAGAGCATCTTAAAAGAAGAAGCCGACGTCATATGTAAAGGTCCAGAGGAACAGCTCGAAATCCGGGACATTGACGACGAAACAGCCAAGAACGATGTCCGGAAGGCCTTACAAGAGGCAGCTGGGAATGACTACGAGATACCTATAGAGGTCATTAAAATTCGTCCGGCCTACAGAGGCACCCAGACCGCTTCGGTACGATTGCCAGCAGCAATAGTGCAAAAGATACTTGGAGAGAGAGGCAAAATACGGATTGGCTGGGTGAATTGCCGTGTCAGAGCAGTGAAGACACCACTTCGATGCTATAAGTGCTGGCACTTTGGGCACACTACTGCTCAATGTAAAAGCGAATTCAACCGATCTGGGCTTTGCATTAAATGTGGGCAAACAGGTCATCAAGCTGTTCAATGCCAAAATAAAGTGAAATGTTCGTTATGTGCGGAAAAACCTGGCTCCCAAGATACTGCTCACCGGTCTGGTTCTGGTCGATGCCCGGTCTTCCAAGCAGCACTCCAGAAACTGACAAATAAACGGCTATGAAGATACTGCAGCTTAACATCAATCACTGCGAAGCTGCACATGACTTGCTCATGCAAACAGTACGAGAACTGAAAGTTGATCTTGTGTTTTTATCGGAGCCATATAAACATCTAGCTGGCCAACCTTGGGAGACGGATATCACCACCAAAGCTGTGATCTGGGCCTGTGGTAAGCTCCCCTTCCAGAGTGTGGTTAACAATGGCAGCGCTGGCTTTGTAGCAGCATTAGTAGATGGCACCCGCTTCTACAGCTGCTACGCACCACCTAGCCTCTCCATTGCTGAATTTACTGACTTCTTGGATCGACTGACCGAAGACGCGAAGCAACATCATCCAGTGGCAATAGCTGGTGATTTTAACTCCTGGGCGGTCGACTGGGGTAGCAAGCATACCAACGCCCGAGGAAAAGCACTACTAGAGGCTTTTACCGCGCTAGATATGGTCTTGCTGAACTGTGGTGACACGCCAACCTACACCAAAGGCAATGCAAGTTCCATTGTAGACCTCACTTTTGTCAGCAGCAGCCTCGCCAGAAGCATCTGCAACTGGAGGGTGATGGACATCTACACTGCCAGCGATCATAATGCAATTCTCTGGGAAATATCAAAAGGCCAGAGGCCTAGAAGATCTAATAAGCAACCCAAGATTATCGGCTTGAAGGCGAAATCATTTGACCCAAGTGCTTTACTAGTAGCCTCGTAAACGTGGCTATAATCAACGACCATCTGTGCACTGGTGGAACGACCAAATCAGTACGCTCCGGTCAGAGTGTCTTAAGAAAAGAAGAACATCCCAGCGTGGCTACCGACGACCTAACTCTGCAGAGCTGGTGGCAGAGTACAAACAGGCGCGTCGGAATCTAAACAAAGCCATCACAGAAAGCAAAAGACGCTGCTGGACGGAACTTGTCGAAGAAGTAGAGAAGGATCCATGGGGTAGACCATACAAGGTGGTCATGAGTCACCTGAAAAGCCAGCCAATGCCATCGCCAACGTGCCCACAACTCCTACTGAAGATCGTAACTGCGCTGTTTCCGCGGCAAAGTGATTTCATCTACACATCGGTGCAGTTTAATTCAGAAGACATTCCACCTGTCACGAAAGAAAAACTGATGGAGGCTTGTAACCGCGTCGGGAACAACAAAGCGCCGGGATTAGACGGAGTCCCTAATATTGCTTTAAAAACATCTATAAAAGCAGCACCTGAGTTATTTCTCGACGTCTACAACACTTGCCTGAAGGAGAGGACTTTTCCTAGAAAGTGGAAACAGCAACGGCTGGTACTACTACCGAAAGGGAAAAAACCACCGGAAGAGCCGTCATCTTATCGTCCACTCTGCATGCTGGACACAGCGGGTAAGATATTTGAACGTATCATTCATCAGAGAATTGAAGCAGTTGTCGACCCACTCCTGGCAGACAACCAGTATGGCTTTCGGAAAGGTTGCTCAATAGGGTGTGTCATTTTTGGGCAATTTTTTTTTTCGACTCACAAACAGGTTGTATACTTTCAGGAAGGTAAAATAAGAAGCCTGTAAAAATTTTAGCTCTTAATATTAATATTTAGATGCGCCTCATCGCGAATTTCTATTTCCCATTTAAATAACATGGGAAAAAAATTGTTTCATGTTTGGAATTTTATACGTTGGCAATGGCATATTGTTCGATGGAACGCAAAACATATTTTATAGAGAATCGCACGCTCTACAAAAAAGATGTCTTGCATTTTTTCGATAGACATAGCCATTCTGATGATATTTGAGTTCAAAGTTCAAAATATACGAAAATTCATCTTTTTGTTAATATTATAGCGAAACTATTGACTCTGTTGAGAATCTTCGATCAACTTTTTTGTAGATTATTAAATTTACCATGAAAATTGTCTCATCCATGATTAATTAATATTTATTGTTAATTGTTCAATGCTGTAGAGACCTGTCTTCTGTCACGAAACTGGTTCTAATGGGCTGGTACTTATCATAAATAGTTACAAAAAAAATCGACAAAATACTCACGAATAATATCTTTCGTTATTTCCATTAATAATAAAAAAAAATGTTTCATTCAATTTTTCTAATTAAATTTATTAATGAAAAATTATAAATATTCAATAATTTATTACAACGTGGAAGCACTGAAATCTTTTCATTGAAATTTATCAATGAATGATCTTCAAATATATTATAATGAATTTCGAGCTCGGAAAGAAACAAGTCAATGGTATATAATTATGGTGCTTCTTTGTTTTCATTGAAACTTTATTTAACCTGATTTGTTAACTATATTATCGCGATATTTCGGATTATATGCGTTCGGAATACGGCTGAACAAGATTGGACCCACGATCACAAGTTCGGTTGCGCATTATCAGTGGATTTGTCTCGAAGAATTCATTGAAGCTGTTCGAAAAATTTGATTTGCCGTCTGATTTTCTCGAAGAAGATATACTTCTATGGCCGAATAACGAGAGCAATAGAGAAAATTTGGACTTTTTCACAAAATTGAAAGTAGTCAATGACGCTGCAGAACGTGGAGTGGCATTATTGGAACAATATAATGCATGTTTGACAAAGAATGAAGAGCAGTTCCAGTATTTATTACGAATAGTGAAGGAGCATCGTCGAAAATATCCGACTTGCAATAAAAAAATAATTGAATAATTATTAATGCATTGGCGAATTTTTTATACTCGGTATAGCAAGACTTACAATAATGGCAACAAAAAATAAAAAAATGTTCATACTGTAATAAATTATTCAATATTTATAATTTTTCATTAATAAATTTACTTAAAAAGATTGAATGAAACATTTTTTTTTTTACTATTAATGGAAATAACGAAAGATATTTTTCGTGAGTATTTTGTCGATTTTTTTTGTAACTATTTATGATAAGTATCAGCCCATTAGAACCAGTTTCGTGACAGAAGACAGGTCTCTACAGCATTGAACAATTCACCAATAAATATTAATTAATCATGGATGAGACAATTTTCATGGTAAATTTAATAATTTGAAAAAAGTTGGTTGAAGATTCTCAATAGAGTCAATAGTTTCGCTATAATATTAACAAAAAGATGAATTTTCGTATATTTTGAACTTTGAACTCAAATATCATCAGAATGGCTATGTCTATCGAAAAAATGCAAGACATCTTTTTTGTAGAGCGTGCGATTCTCTATAAAATATGTTATGCGTTCCATCGAACAATATGCCATTGCCAACGTATAAAATTCCAAACATGAAAAAATTTTTTTCCCATGTTATTTAAATGGGAAATAGAAATTCGCGATGAGGCGCATCTAAATATTAATATTAAGAGCTAAAATTTTTACAGGCTTCTTATATTACCTTCCTGAAAGTATACAACCTGTTTGTGAGTCGAAAAAAAAAAATTGCCCAAAAATGACACACCCTATTGCTCAACCCTGGATGCTATCAATGTGGTTGTCAGCACGGCCAAGGATGCAATCGCAGGAACCAGATGGAAGGGTGGCACGAAAGAGTATTGCCTGGTGGCCGCCTTGGACATCAGAAATGCCTTCAACTCCGCCAATTGGGACTGCATCATGCAAGCTCTCCGAGACAAAAACGTTCCAGAATATCTGTGTACGATAGTGGCAAGCTATTTTGCCGATAGAGTCCTTAAGTACGACACAGCAAATGGCCCAGCAGAGTACGATATCACCGGAGGTGTGCCGCAAGGCTCTGTCCTTGGACCACTGTTGTGGAATATCATGTACGACGGGCTCCTGAGACTTAAATTACCGAGATGCGTCAAACTGGTAGCGTATGCAGATGATGTTGCCGTAGTGATCGTCGCCAAACACCTTGACGAGATTCGCCGTCTGTTTAGCATTACCTTTAAGCAAGTTAACCGATGGATGGACACGGTGAACCTTAAACTGGCTCAACACAAAACCGAAGCAGTACTTATTACCAGCAGGAAAGCTGTGGAAACAATCAAGCTGAAAGTCGGGGACCAAGCGATCACTTCACAACCTTATATCCGATATTTGGGAGTGATGCTTGATACTCGACTCAACTTCAAGCAGCAAGTGGAACATGTTACCAACAAAGCATCAGCAGTAAGGGTTTCTTTGGCAAGACTAATGCCGAATGTTGGGGGTCCAAAGCAGAACCGAAGACTACTACTGTCATCAGTAGTCACATCAGTGCTGACTTATGGAATATCTATATGGGCATACACGCTAGACACTCAAGATTCATGGCGGAAAGCTGGACCAGTATATCGTCTGAGTGCCTTAAGAGTAGCTAGTGCCTTTCGGACAATATCTGAAGAGGCAGTGTGCGTCATTTCTGGAACTCTGCCACTTCGAGTTTTTGCTGAGGAAAGACGAAACCTCTATCATCGGAAAAGGTCAACTACACTGAGCCCTGAAGAACTCAGGACAGACGAAAGACAAAAGAGCATCGCACGATGGCAATCCCAGTGGGATGCCGCAGCAAAAGGCAGGTGGACGCATCGCCTAATACCAAGAATCGATGCCTGGCTGAATCGTGAACACGGTGAGGTCAACTATTATCTAACACAGATGTTGTCAGGACATGGCTGCTTTCGAAAGTACTTATACCGCTTCAAGCACGACAACTCTCCGGAATGCCCGTCCTGCCCAGGAGTCAATGAAGATGCGGAGCATGTTTTCTTTGTGTGCCCACGATTTTATCCACAGCACGATCAACTCGAAAATATTTTACACCAGAGTATCAAACCAGAGACACTAGTAGAAACCATGTTGTCGTCAAGGGCCGCATGGAGCGCTGTAGGCGCATTTGCAAAAGAGGTCCTCACAGACCTGCGTTCCATCGAAAGAAGAAGAGCGAATGACAACAACATCTAGAAGGAAGAAGAAATAGCATCTTAGCTACCAGAAGGAAAAGCAGTAGCTAAATCCTCCCCCCACGAAGTAATGCCTAACGGCGGATACCGTGGGGGATCAGAGTTCAGAGGATAGCGGAGGTTTTTAGTCGGTATTAGCATTAACACGTCACCTTAAGTTAATGTTCGAGTCCGACATACCAGGCAAAACATCTAAGCCCGAGATTCGTAAAAGAATTTCCTTCGCTATATATAAAAAAAAAAAAAACAAAACAAAACGGTCATATCTGGCCAGATATGAAGCTGTGCGAGACGACACATGAACTTACATACGATCAAGTCTGAACATAACTGATCATACCTGAATATACCTGGCCAGGTATGGATGAATACGAAACCTATATGAGCTCATGTATGACCGGGTCTGAGCATATCTGCTCATGATCGGCAGGTATGCAGCTAGATGCGATGAGACATGACCTTACATTTGACAAGGTCTGAACATACCTGTTCATACTCGGTCATATCTGGCCAGGTGTGGAGGTAATGCGACCACATGTGAGCTCGTACTTGACCAGGTATGAACGTACCTGCTCATGATCGGCCAGATATGGCCAGCTATAGAACTAGAGACGATCACACATGAACTTACATATGGTCAGGTCTGAACATATTCGGTCGTGGATGGTCATATCTGAGAAGGTATGGACGAATTCGCATCTTTTGTGGGCTTACATGTGACCAGATCTAAATATTAGATATGGATGAAATGGCGACCATTATACGCTCGTACATGACCAAGTCTGACCATATCTAACCGTACTCGATAGTTTCTGATCCGATATGGAATTATATACGGCTACATATGAGCTCTTATATAATCATGACTGAACATATCTGCGGACGTGCGATTAGATCTGACCAGATATAAAAGAATATATTACTATATATGAGCTTATATACGATTGTGTTTTAACATATATGGTTTAGCAACGGTTCAATCGTACCTGAAAGCTTCTACTTATATCAGCACGATCATATCTGAGCAGATTTGAAAGGTTACTAGTCAATTTATTAACGTGCATCTGATTATATCTGATGATAGACATGGACATACGAAACTTGATCGTATATGAACTCATATATGTCATATCAAAACACGGATTTATAAAACATCATTCGTTTTTGGTTAAGGAATTATGAGTCGAGGTTTAATATCATGAATGTGCAAATCAAAAAGGAATCTACCAGCAATATGAAATATGTAGTAAGTTTATTTATAGATAATGCATCTTGTAATACAAACTTCAGAAAACCTTTTTCAATCGATTTGGTTGTTTACAAAGATAATCGCCCACTCGAATAAGGTGCTGAATACATTTGACAGAATTCAATTTCACTAAACGAACCGTGTTTTCTGCCTTTATAGGCACTATGTGGAGTACCTTTACTTCCATTTCCGTGTTATAAAATATCTTTGTATGTTGAACAGTGAAGCAATCTAATAGAAAACACAATGTGCTAACTCTCATCTCGAAGAAAAATTGAATAGACCCATAAATAACAGAATTGTCGTTGTTGATTACTTGAACGGTATAGCTATTTGATTTTATCGTTTTATACAGTTTCGACGTATAATTTTCAGTGCCAATTATGGCTCGAGCATGAACCGGTAAGTTCTCTAAGTCTAGATTATTCAATAATGCAGATTCAGTAACGTCGAACTTTCTATTAATTGTACTTTTTCCAACGAGCTCGTAGTCATTTCTACATACGGATGTACGCATGGCATTCTGTTCAGTGGCTCGATATCTGAGTGTTCGCACAGCTTGTGCAATCCTCAGGTTATTACCATCTCCTGGCCCAAGTGTTTTGTGCCATGAACACAGTTGGCGATAAATCCATTGAAATTCTCGAATGGAAATGCCGAAGTCGCACATAGAGGTCCCCATCTTCTAACAACGAGGACGAGATGTAGAAGCTGATGCACATTGTATGATAATTCGCGATCACTATAGAGAGTTTTTGTTCGCTTCACGAATAACTTCAGTAAATCTTCTGCTTGTTCAAGATCGGTACTTTTTCTAATTTGTTCTTGTAACAAAATAAATATCGCTTTGACTAAAAGAATATAATGTTGCAGATACACATCTGGTAGATGATCGACTAGCGCTGGGAGAGAATAAAACAAAATAAAATTGTAATACTCGGATGCCTTATAGAACTTCAGAAGCGTAAATGATCGTGGCATTCGATTAAAAAAATAAGGTGGTCGAATGCTCAAGAGGAATTTATCAATCGCTGGAATATATTTTTTTACACTCCACGGTCCTTTCTTGGCAACCCATATATTTAGGAACTGTCGCACTACTCCCAACAATACGGAGTGCATGTACTCTGGTATCAAGCACGTCCCTAGATTGAGGAAAGGTAAATTAGACACGACAGAACTTCCTTTCACTCCTTTCACGTGGATTTTTTCTTCGCTGACTACTTTTTGAGCTTGATTCTGCATTCTTATTCCAGTCCGTAATGTAATAGCATCGGCGACAGATGTATACGGGTATATACGATTAGTTCGTTTTCCTTCGATTCTTCGAACTCGTATCATTTTTATGTCACAGATATTGCAACCATATCTACCATTAAAACTTTGAATATTTTGAATTTCGGCTCGGGCTGAAGCATCAGCTACGATTACGGGAGCAACAACTCTAGAAATGACAGCTTTCCCTGTTTTTGGATGTACCCAACGAATACCCTCATCAAAACATTCTTTCAACTTTGAAGAAAATAGTTTTAGAAAAGTGTTCATACAGGGCTTGCACGTATCGTCATACCAGATACCAATAGTTATGAGAAACGTTTGTCTCACGTGTTCTGGAAGTTCCATAATTACGAACGACAATGGCCAACAGTGACTTTTGACTCTTGCAACCAGCTGAAGACCGTCTGTACTCAGCATCAAAGTCAAGTCATATCTTTGTCTATCTTCTCGTGAATTTACTCTGATGTATTCGGACCCATTTGTGATAGCACTGATTATATCTTCATTGTCGAATAAAACTGGTTCTTTCAACTTCTCAGCTAGATTCCGATACTCGAAAAGATATTCAATTTGTTCGCAAATATCTATTTCGAAAAAGAAAGAAATGTTTTCTTTATCTGCACCGCATAAACAGCACTTGTCGATCGTACCATCCCTACCATTATAGCAAACACATTTTTTGCAAAAAAAGTGTTTGATAGTAATAAGTTGTGACGCCTCATTTTATAGATACCGAAATAATTTGTAAATAGTCTTTAGCATTTCATTGTCTTCGGGAAGAATGTTCTGCAATAGTTTGAGACAGTCTTTGAGACTAGCTTTCGTCCATTTATGGTGTATGTAAAGTTCCATAAGAGACAAGACCGATTCATCTATACTCATTGTACTATTTTGATACAGCAGTTTCCTGATTCGATGATTGTTAGACACGGAGTCATCAATGGTGTCATCATTGTCTTCACTATCACTATCTTGAAGCGCATTATGGAGCACCGTATCATTATCATTTTCTTCCTCGACAATATCGTTATGAATTCTATCGACGCTTATAATATCGTAGAAATCGTTTTCCATGTCAGAGCTCATATTTCGATAGTCGTCAACGTCGTCATCTTGAGAGTTAGTTTCGGTAGAATCGCTGGAATAATGAATTTTCGAATAGTTGCCGATGACATTCGTGTAAGAGATGCTAGTAGAGTCTTTGTTGGAGGTAAAATAAGTTTGAGAGGCGCCAGCAATTTCTACGTTGTCGTTTACCATGGTGCGAGTGGCGACCGCGGTTTCTTCATTACCTTCGTTAGAATGGACACCGGATACGTTTGTTCCCCATATTTCTCCCATCCTCAATGGAACCTATATCAATCGAATTATATATCGTTTTTATTTCCCAATACAACTAAAATCATGCATACTCATATTTATGATTTTTATAATGCTCTTGTTAAAACTGTTTTGCTGATAGTAAGGTGTGATCTTATTCCGAGCTTTATTGTTTTTTCGTAGTTTCATCCCAAAATTCAACTTGTTTTTGTTATAAAATTAACTTTGCAAAAGGCCTAAGTAGTCAGAAAGAATTTAGAGACCGCGCGAAACCTTTAAATTTTTCGATATCCGCAAAAAATCGAGATTTGAATATGTTTTTATACACTTCTCACCCGAGACCTCTACTTCTTGTTGTCAGAAAATTAATTTTGAGTAAATCATGGCGGGTGTAAACAATATTTAGAGATCACTTAAAGCATTCTAACATTATATGTGATTTTTTAAGCCTCTCAAAAGAATGTTCTACTGTTATTTCTAATGAAATCAATTTTTTATCCTATTTAGCTTGTATTTTTTTTATTATGCAACTTAGTTGGAATGAATTATCCTGAATACTGAAACATTTGGCACTGCTTTCTCATTATTATTATTATTTTTTAAACACTTCATCGTGATGCTAAGACACTACAATTTCGAATTCATGATTGAAGCAATTTCTAAGTAATTGTTTATTGGCTATACCTTACGCAATGTCAATTTCATTAACCCCTTCCCTTACGAGCGAATTTCCAAATGTGCGGTCCAAAAACGACAACAAGGTCGGTCGCGCCCGGGGACATAAACAACTAAGGGCCGATACCCTTGCGACACCTCTGAAGCGTCTTATCCGTGTTTGGGCCGATAACCTTGCGACACCTCTGAAGCGTCTTATCCGTGTTTGGGCCGATAACCTTGCGACGCCTCTGAAGCGTCTTATTCATGTTTGGTCCGATAACCTTGCGACGCCTCTGAGGCGTCATTGTAAGCTAAGGGGTTAAAACGATAAGTAAAGAAGGAATTAGCGTTTCTTTCTTGAACAATCACGAAAGAATCGTTCAAAACTTCGAGGGACCTTTAAGTGTTTTCTGACCTCTTAGTGATTTTACTTGGTTATTTGTTTACGACAAGTAGTAGAATTCTCCGGTCACAAGTGTATAGAGATATGGAAGAAAAAAAAGTTTTTTTTGCGGATATTGAAGCTGTTGAAGGCTTCAAGAATTCATTTCTGAATACTTTGGATCACCTAGAGCTATTTCAAGGTCTATTTTATTACAATGAAAAGTACAATTTGCAAGTGCGATGTACAAAAAAAAAAGTATTGAAAAAACGTTTTTGTGTAAAATTCCAAATGTTCAAAGGCCTCTCAATATGTATTTTTGACTTTAAGTGACCTCTCAATATGTATTTTTTTTTCTACCAGAGTAATATTGTGTGAATTCATTTTATAACAAAGAGTGGGATTTTAGGCTGATTAAGAAAAAAATAGAGAAAATGTGAAGGGGTAGCATATAAACTGACTGTGCGAGAGACATCCGTAGTTTCATTGATCGCATTGATGTGAGAGGTGTCTGCAGTTCCTTCGATGACATTCATGTTAGGATTCTCCGTAATTCCTGCAATAATATTGCTGTCAGAGGTGTTCACAGTTTCATCAATAACATTGATGTGAGAGGCGTCCACTGTTTCTCTATCACTTTTGTTGAAGTATGCACCAGATATTCTTTTTTCCCATCTTTGTAATGTTCTGAATGGAATCTATATCAAACAAATTAAACGTTGAGTTTTTACATCTAAACGAAACGTTAATTATGTGAACAGATATTTTTTTGCGTTTTTTCAAATACTTAACGTTTAAAGAATATTTTTCTTTGAGCATATGATGTATTCCATACCAAATCAAACGGTTCAAAACTCCACTCCCTCCAAAAAAATTGTAAATTTATCACAATTCATGATTATTTACAAGGGATTTTCCCAATTATTTTCAGAATTTTTTGGTCATTTCTTTTTTTGTTGAGATTTAGAAAAAATGATATTAAAAAAATCTTAAAAACTATTAGTCGTACAAAAAATGTATGAGACATAAAAGTAGGGGTTTCGAATGAACTTTGTAAAACACATTTTTATAGATTTTTTTTAAATGTAATAAAGTCTATAAAGGTCTTGGACCGTTCGATTTGGTATAAAATACTTCATATATTAGGAATGGTGCTGAGGTCGGTAGCGTGCGGACGTGTCTCACGGAAGGCTAGAAGGAATATCGAGAGAAAAAGCGGAAAATCGAAGTATACAAAGTGAAAAGTAGGAGAAAAGTCGGAAGAGGTGATATACTTTGCGTACGAGTGTGGGTGTTGGGAAAAACAAGGAGTAAACGAAGGACTGAGTGTTTAACCGAAGTACAGAGTTTTTGAGGTTAAACATGGCAGACATTGAAGAAGTGAAAAAAGGCGGGAAAGAGGCAGAGAAAACGGAAGAGGAGGATGGAAATAACGGTGGGGAGTTGGAAGTACACGCAAGGGCCACAGATGGCGCAGCAGAGGATGGACACGAGGAGTTACCAACAAAAAGGGGCAGAGGAAGGCCAAAAAAGCAGGTTGGTAATAGTGCAAAGAAAGTCGTGGGCAAAATGGACCGATACCTGTCAAAAGATGGGGGGTTATATGAAGGTGTAAGTGAGGGATTCGCTACAAAGAGTAAGCTACGACGTACACCGACCAAAAAGAATCTCAGCAAAAGTGGAGAAGAGGACAGAAGCATAGCGGGAAAAGGAACAGAGGATAATGAAAGGGATTTACAAATCGTCGGAAAAGAGGTACATGAATCTGCAGGTTCTGACGCGGTATCGGAAAAAGGGCAAAATGAACGGGTATCGTTTTCACCAATCGATGAGATAGCTGTGTCATTAACTCAGACGAGAGATGGGGCAAATTTGAAGAAAGGGAGCCAAAATGAGAAAGATCGAGAAAGCGAGGATGAAGGTGTTGACAACAGGTGCGAGTGGGAGGAGGCTGCAACGGACGAAAGACTGGATGACAGTGTGTCAGGCTTAAGTGACACAGAAGAGGCAGTGAATGTGATTGGAGGACATTGGTTTGTCGAAATCCGGAAAGCAGAAGCAAGGTTAAGAGGAGAGCTGAGATGTCAGCAAAAAGAGTTCGAAAAAATGGTAAATTTGGGATGGAAAGAGGAGATAAAACGAATAAATGAGGAAAGTGAAAGACAGATGAAGATATGGTTTAGAGAAGAGATGATCAAAATACGGAAGGAGTGCGAGATGGAAAATGATGAGCCATGTGAAGAGTGTGAGCTAACCCGAAAGAAGATGTGTGACCTGCGAAGAGAGATGGGAGAAGTGAGAGAAAGCGCAGAGCAAGAGAAAAAAAGGTGGGAAGCAGAACGACGTATGCTGATGAGCATTATTAAGGAAAGAGAAAATAATAAAGCAAGAAAGGAATTGGAAGAGAAGAAGAAGCAGAGCACAACGAGGGAAGGAAATCACAGTTTGGATGAAATTAGCGAGGTATCATTCGGATCACCAGTGGAAAAAGTAAAGGAAGGCAGAAAAAAGTTTGCGAGAGAGAAGGAAAATATGAAGCAAATAATGGAGAAGAAGCCAAGGCCACTAAACGAACAGGAGTTAAAGGTAGAGAAAGGAAAGAGAGAATATAGTAAAAATAATATAAGTATATACTTTCCAGAAGCGAAAGGAGCATCAAAGGACAAGATCATGGACGTGATCGATGAAAAATGTGGACAAAATATCACAAAAAAACAGTGAAGAAGTATGAGAGGGAAGGCCTGGTGGTAATAAGATACAAGGACTGGAATGAAAAGCAGGAGATGATGAGAAGAAAGGCAGAATTGAAGGGGACAGACATCTGGGTGAAGAACGATTGGACTAAAAGAGAAAAAGAAGTTCAAAAATGTCTGTGGGAGATTTCGGATAATGAAAAGAGACTCGGGAGAAGGGCGGATGTAAGCTACATGAAGATAAACCTCGGAGATGAATGGTGGAGATGGAACGACCGAACGGGTAGCATCGAACTTCAGAAGAATGAGCGGAGAGAGGAGCGAGCGGATCGAGATGAGCAACAGCCCTTTCGAGGTAGAAGACCGCGAGGAAGAAGTGAAAAGCAAGGAAAGAAGAGAGAAGAGGAAAGAACCTACTAAGAAGACGTTAGGAGAAAGAGTAAACAAAGACAGTCAAAAATGCGAGTTTAAAGTAATTCTGTGGAATGTTGCGGGAATTTTTTAAATAGGAGAAGGGTGGGAATTTATGGAAAAGGGTGATATTGTTGTATTACAGGAAACGTGGACGGAAAAAAAAAGAATGTAAAGCTGTGCAAAGTATGAGTCAGAAATTCAGCTGGAACTTTAAAGCTGCGATCAAGGAAAAGAGGATAAAAAAAGGAAGAGCAAAAGGGGGACAAGCAATCGGCGTAAAGAAGGAATGGGAAGGAATGTGGGACATAAAGGAATGGGAGTTTGGGTTCATTTTGTGCAATTGTAAGTTAGGAGAAAATGTGGCAATAATAACAGTATATAACAATGTTGGGATGGCGAGGATTGAAAAAGAACTAAGAGAAATAATATTAGAGGAAGCATGTAAATACGAAAAAGTTATGATTATGGGAGATATGAATGCGAGGATTGGAAATGAGCAAGCGATGATCGTAGAAGAAATATATAAAGGAGACTACGAAGTAAGAGTTTCACAAGATAGGCTGTTGAATTCGGAAGGGAAACGGATGTTGAAGTTATGTGAGGAATTGGGTTTGAAAGTGTTAAATGGGAGAACGAAGGGGGATAGAGAGGGCAGAGTGACCTTTGTTGGAGGTGGAGAAGAATGTTGCGGATCGGTATTAGATTATGTTATTATATTAGATAGAGGGGAACAGGAAGAAATAAAAAAATTGGAGGTGGTAAATCGAATAGAATCGGATCATCTACCAATAGTAATAACTATGTGGGACATGGAAGCAGAAGTACAGATATACGAAGAGGACGGTAATGATGATGAGGGTAAAATGGTGAAATTAATATGGAAAGAAGAATTAGGTGATAAATTTATCGATGAAATACAAAAGGATGTAGACATAGAAAAGATCAATGAGGGGTGGGACGGGATTAAGGAAAAAATAATAAGAGCTGCTGAAAAGGTGGGGGCAGTGAAAAAACCAGGAAAAAGTAAAAGAATGAGAAGATTGCCAAGATGGTTTAACAAGGACTGCCGGAAGCAGAGAGATATGATATGGAAAAAATTGAAAGAGTTCACAAAACACAGAAATACAGACACGAAGACTAGATTAATGGTAGAAAACAAAAAAATGAGGTTAACGATAAGGGAAGCAAAGGAGAAATGGAGAAATGAGATATGGGAACAAGTCGGAAAAGCCAAAAATATGCCAAAATGGTGGAAAGCTATTAATAAATTTAGAAATAAGAGTAAAGGGACAGTGGGGGAAAAAATATCGAGAGTGGAATGGAAGAAGCACTTCGAGAATTTACTGAATGGGGAGAGAGGACAAGAAAATGAGGTGATAGAAAATAAAAAAATATGGGATAGAGAGGAACAGACTGATAATGAAGAAGAATGGGGGACAGAAAAAGTGTTTTACGAGGAATTTACAATGAAAGAATTGGATGCATCATTGAGAGAAATGAAAAATGGAAAAGCGGCAGGAGAAGATGGGATTAGCGTAGAGTTTCTAAAAGTACTGCCGAAAGCACAAAGGGAAAAGCTGAGAGATGCGATAAATAGGATTTGGAGGGAAGGAAAATTGGCAAAAGGATGGGAAACGGCGAGGATTGCACCAATCTATAAAGAAGGGGAGAAGGAAAAGGCGGAAAACTATAGAGGAGTATCACTACTGGATGTAGGATATAAAGTTCTAACAAAAATGATGACGGTAAGGTTAAGTCGATGGATAGAGAAATATGATAAACTAAAGGAGAGTCAAGCGGGTTTCAGGAAGGAAAGAGGGACAAGGGATCAAATATTTACGCTAAATGCGGTGATAAACAAGAAGTTGAAAGAGAAAAGAGGAAAACTATATGTTGCGTTCGTAGACTTTAAGGCTGCGTTTGACAGGGTAAATAGAGAAAAATTGATCATAAAATTAAAACAGAAAGGAATCAAGGGCAGAATGTTAGAAATGATAAGAGGAATATATAAGGAAACGAGAGCAGAAGTACAAGTTGGTGGAAAAATTACGGAAAACTTCAAAACAAAAAGAGGGGTAAGACAAGGGTGTGCGTTGAGTGGAGTCCTGTTTGATCTATATATAGATGATCTAGAAGATAAGTGGGAAAGGAAAAATGAAGGAGGAGTGGTGATAGGAAAGGAAAAAATTTTCGCTATAAAATATGCGGATGACGTGGCAGCATTGGCGGAGGCGGCGGAAGGGCTGAGAAGTATCTTAAAAGATCTAGAAAACTGGGCAGGAAAAAATATGATGGAAGTTAATGCTAAGAAAACGAAAATAATGATATTCAAAAACGGAGGAAGGAATAAGAAGGAGGAAGAATGGGAATTTAAGAACGAAAAGATACAGGTAGTTAAAAATTTCAAATACTTAGGATATTGGTTCACAAGCAAAAATTCGATTGGGGTCCATGGAAGAAATACCGCGGGCAAAGCACAGAAAGCGATGAATGCAGTGTGGGGTATGTAGAGGAGGGCAGGAAGAGACATAATGGAAGAGAGGCTATACTTATTGAACTCTATAATAAGAGCAGGCGCAATGTATGGGGTGGAAATATGGGGATGGGGAGATACTGAAATTTTTGAAAGAATACAGAGTAGATTTTGCAAGATGGCCTTAGGAGTAAAAGGAACAACACCAAACTACATATGGAGAAGAGAGCTAGGTATACCTACTATGAAATATGTGATAAAAGAAAGGACATTGAGATACATTATGGAAGTAATAAGAATGGAAGAAAAAAGATGGCCAAAAATGTGTGTGATGGAGGAGATAAGGGCAATTTCAAACAATAAACCGTCGAAGTGGGGAACAAATTTAAAAGCTACATTAGAAGACATGGGTATACAAGAGGTAATAGAGATGATCAGGGAACAGAGTAATGCAGAACAAATTAAAAGCAGAATAAAGGAGGGGCTAGAAAACTTAAAAAATGATATGATGATGAAAGAGTGGGAGAAAATTGAGGCATCGACTTACAATAGCAAATATAAGTTTATTGTGGAGAATGATTGCATGCCTTGGAGATATTGGACGGAAGAGAAAGTAAAGGGCAAAGATAAAGAAATGTGGGCCAGAATAAGAAGTGGAAATATAAGCAGGGCGGGCAAGAAGGGCATGAGTGACTGGATGTGTAGAATATGTGATGAACAAGAAGAGACTGTGGAACATTTACTGATATGTACAAAAAGCAGAGATTAGTGAAGGAAAACACAAGAAAAGGAGTGGATGAGTTGATGAAAAATATTGACGAGGGCGCGATCGTGGGAGAAGTAATAAAGATGCTAAGGGGAAAAATTAAAAAGGAAATATGCGCGTATTTCAGGGAAATGGAAGAGGTATGGATGAAAAGAAGTATGGAATGAGAACTGAGAAGAGTAGAGGAATGAGTGAGAAAGAGTGAGAGGGAGATGTCGTAGACGTAAAACTTAGAACTAAGAACACAAAAAAGATGATAAGATAAGATAAGTTAAGAAAAGTTTATAAGAGAATATAAGAGAGTATATAAGTTTTGTAAAAAACTTTCAAAAGTTATGCAAATAAAACTACCTACTACTACTTCATATATTATTATATTGTAGGTATCATAATCTAATTGAACCTATATTCTATACTCTACAAAACTGGAATATCATACAAACCGGAATGCTCTTGCTATCTTTCCAAAGCTTATATTTTTTTTCGGAGGAACCACTTGTTGATTATCCTCTGCTGATGACATTTTGTTTGTCTTGTGTTGTCACGATCCAATTGGTATGTAGAATAATTTTGCAATCCCTGTCGGCAGCTACTATTATATGCATCAAGTTTATTTTTCCCGAAAATGATCGAGATTCGCAGTATTATTGTTTCGGAAATTATTTGCTATCTCTTTCGCACTCGTGGGATTTTCACTTTCCTTATGTTCACTTGTTCACTTGCACTTATGAGTTTGTGGTGTCGCCCCGTTTCGTCCAAACAAAAAATCTCAACGCCAGATACACATGAAATGCTGATTACCAAAACAATGTCGTGCAATTTTTACTATTACTTGTTAACACCAGAATTATTACATTTGAAATTGGCGCGCTGCGAGCGACATTATCGAGCCTGCGTAGAGAGAGGCAGCCACGTGGCGAACGTTGGCGCCCTCTACTTCCGTCGATCACCAGAAGCTGAGACGAGGAAGTTAGTCGCAAGAGAGCACTCGAGTGAGAGAGAGAGATAGTAGAGCGGGAGAGAGAGCGAGCGTCCGCAAGCGACGATAGTGATAGAGCTTTTTGAGTTTACCATTAATTATTGTTAAGTTTGTATTTTGTACCGGCGGAGCGCCATATTATCCTGATTAATAAATAGATATTATAGATTTTATTTCTCTCTCTTTAACAATCAGAAGTGGGATGAACATAGTTTTGGGATGATCATAGAGTGAAGAGAACGGTTCGTGTGTTGCGAGAATCGAGTGGGAATAACGATTGAGGATCGACGCCATTACGGAAGAGCGTGACCACGAGGCGAAATGGAGCGAACACGAGCGGGACGAGGAAGAGGACGGGTTAGTGGCAATATTCGAGAACCTGGACGCGAATTATTAGCAAATGGGAGTGATGTATCGGACGAAACGAGATTGTCGAGCGAGCTGCACGGACAGCGAGAACCTTTGGAAGCGGACGGAGCCCTGGGAGCGTCACAATCGCTACCTGCAAATGGCGACCGAGGAGAACCGCTACGAGTTTCATTGGCCCCGAGAAACAGCGATGAGTCGGCTGGAAGTCAGAATGCGACGGCCGCTATGCCAGTTGGACATTCTACAGCATACGGAGCGGGACAACCGAATCCTGCGATTATCGACGCGTTTCGCAATTTGCTAACCGGTGAAAATCGGGAAGACGCGTTAGCACGATTGCTTGCGAGTCTGATGGTCGCGCCGCCGCAGCCGGCAGCACCAGTGGTCAACCCCATTCCTACTTACCACGTGATACCCGATTTGTCGAGAAATATTGACAACTTTACTGGAGATAATGACAGTATGCGAGCGAAAGAGTGGATCGAGAACCTCGAGGCTATGCAACGATTGCATCAGTGGCCGGAAGACTATTTGTTCGAAGCTGCGCGAATGCACTTACGAGGTGGTGCACGAGACTGGGAGCGTGCGCGAACGAGAGACTTGCGAAGTTGGGAAGAGTTTCGAAGTGCCTTCCGTGAGACGTTTATTGTGCGCGATGATACATCGACGCGATGGGCCAGAATGAAGGCGCGTGTGCAGGCGAAGGGCGAGTCGCTCTCGCAATATTTTCACGCGAAAACTAAGCTCTGCAGTGCATTACAATTGACATTCCGCGAAACGAAAGCCGAGATACTGATCGGTCTATGGTCACGAGATTTGTGTAATGCGGTTATGCCGACGACGCAACGTAACGGTGACGAGTTGCTACACGATTTGATATATTTTGAAAAACTTTTAGAGCAACGAGTCGAAAGAGTCCGAACGACGCGAGAATCAGTGAGTGCGACAACGAAGACACGATTACCCTCGGAGAAGCCAAGTAGCGAAGTGTCGGAGCGAGCGAAAGGCAACACGATGCGTAGTAGTTCGTCCTCAACTGTGCGAACAACTGATAGCAACAACAACACCAAGTGTTATAATTGTAACAAACAGGGACACATCTCACGCGATTGTCCTGATCCGAAGAAAGAGTTCAAGTGCTACAAGTGTGACGGAGTGGGACACATCAGTCGTAATTGTACCGCCCCCGCGAGGGAAAGGAGAGGAACGATGAACACGATTGGCCACCCGAGTGATCGAGCAGCGACAAAATACTTGAAGCCTGCCTTGATTGGTGGACAAGAAGTTGCGGCGTTCATAGACACTGGAAGCTCAGAGTGTACCATACGAGTCACGAGAGCTCTAACAGGGAAGTTCGTGATGATCGCATCCCCAGCGACTTTGAAAGGTTTTGGACCGCCTGGATTTGTTGTTACAAGCCCGGGAATTGTACGAGCAAGTATTTCCGTTGACGGAGCCGAGATCCAAGATATTGACATTCGAGTGGTACCAGACGGAGCAACCTAGCATCGAATACCATAAAGTGGGCGAGTCATTAACTTTCCATCGCAACGATGAGTTACCGAGTACACCTGCGACACTACCGACGAGTCACAGTGCAACGAGAGGAGCAACAATACCACCACACTCAATTGGTTTTCTCAGCGTAATGGATGGCCGAGACACGTACGAGGTACCGATCGCAAATATGGGAGAACGAGCACGAGACTTCAAGGAGGGACAGACAGCGATTCGAGGGGAGGTATCCCGCCTCCTTATGATTGAGCGTACGACGAGGAGAGGGGAGATTCCGTTGGCAGACATCAACATCGGCGACGATCAACCGAGCGACGTGGTTAACGAACTATGTGAGGTAGTAAATAAGTATCGAGATTGTATATCGACGGGTTTGAACGATTTGGGTTATGCGAATAATATGACGATGGATATCAAGGTTACTAATCTCTCAATCCCTGTATTTAGTAAGCCGTACCCAGCGACCGAGCGAGAACGACAAGAGATAAAACGCATTTTTAACGAGTGGCGACAAGCAGGCATTGTTACCGACACGCAATCGGCGTATGCGAGTCCTGTGTTGTTGGTGAAAAAGAAAACGGGAGAGTCACGACTCTGTGTCGATTTCCGAAAATTAAATAGAGTAACTGAGCGCGTACACTTTCCATTGCCGAACATAGATGATCACCTTGCCCAGATTAGAGATAGCGCTATGTTTATTGTTTTGGATTTGGCACACGGGTATTTACAAATTCCCTTATCGGACGAGGCACGAGAGAAAACCGCAATTATTACATCAGAAGAGACGGTTGAGTTCACGCGTATGGTTTTTGGCCTCATGAATGGCCCCGCTTATTTTTCAAAAGCCATGCACAAAGCTCTTGGTCCGCTGCGCGATAACGTAGCATTGTTTTATCTCGACGATATTTTGATTCCGGGAAAAGACTGGTCAGACCGCAAACCAAAACTAGAGCTTGTATTGGACGCCCTGCGAAAGGCCGGGTTAACGCTAAACTTATCTAAATGTCATTTTTTGAAACGCCGAGTATCTTATTTGGGACACGAGATCTCAGAGCGCGGTATCGAGCCGGGTGGAGGCAAAATTGCTGCAATTCGCGATTTTCCTGTACCGAGAAATCAACACGAGGTTCGACGATTCCTTGGCCTCACCAGCCATTTCAGAAAATTTGTTTGTTATTTTGCACAGATAGCTCAACCGTTAATGAATCTATTAAAGTCAGATGTAAAATTTGAGTGGGGAGAAAAGCAACAGCAAGCTTTCGAGACTTTCATAACCAAACTGATAGAGCCCCCGATTTTGCAAACATTCAACCCGCGAGCAGAGACCGAGTTGCATACAGACGCGAGTGCCACCGGTTTGGCAGCGATGTTAATGCAACGAGATGCCACAGAGAATTGGAAACTTGTCTATGCGATCAGTAGACGCACGAGCGAGCCAGAGACGAGGCATCATAGTAGTAAACTCGAGTTATTAGCGATAGTGTGGGCAGTATCACGGTTACGACCCATGTTAGCAAATATTCCATTTACGATCGTTACAGATTGCCAAGCCCTATGCTATTTGAGTACACAAAAAACTTTAAACCCTCAGATGATACGTTGGAACGATTCGTTGAGCGAGTATGAGTTTCGAATTGTACATCGAGCAGGAGTCAAATTAGCTCACGTAGATGCCATGAGTCGAGCACCCGTAGAGTCCCCATCGAGCCCCGAGAATTTAGTCGTAATGACGCTAAATAGTGAGGAAGATTTGATTAGACTGTACCAGTATAACGACAGGAAACTGCAGGAGAAGAAGCGTATTCTTGAGGAACCGAGGAATGAGCGTACGGAAATCGAGAAAAATCGAGTCACGGATTTTGAACTAGAGAACGGAATTTTGTACAAACGTCGAAACGATAAATTACTATACGTAATACCGAACGAGATGCGAAAGGGGATAGTCATTCAATTTCATGATTCAAAGAGCCACCAAGGCGTAGAGAGGACGGTAACGCGCGTGCTGGAACACTATTATTTTCCGAGAATTAGAGCTTACGTCAGGAGACATATTAAATCATGTTTACATTGCCTTATGTGTAAATCGAAGCCGGGAAAGCAAGCGGGAGAACTACACCCGATTTCCCCAGGTCACCGACCATTCGCGATAGTTCATATGGACCACCTAGGACCATTTGTATCGAGTTCTAGAGGGAATAAATACGTTTTTGCCCTTGTAGACAATTAGACGAAGTTCACGATTATTCGAGCGGTGAAGAGCACCATCACAAGCAACGTTATCCGAGTCCTAGACGAGTTTGTCCGAGAATACGGAGCACCGACGCGATTTATTACCGACCGTGGAACGAGTTGCACCTCACGAGCATTTGAGCAATTTTGCGAGAAACACGGAATTAAACATACGATAAATTCACCGAGACACCCCCAGGCTAATGGCCAAGTAGAACGTTTGAATGCAGTATTAGTACCCGCCATTCAGAGCAACCTTGTTGACAATAACGGAAACGATTGGGATAAAAACATCCGCAAAATTCAGACCGATTTGAACGAAATGAAAAACGCAAGCACGGGCAAAAGCCCATTCGAGTTAGTCTATGGATATGTAACGAGGCGTAATGAGGGAGAAGTGCGAAAACTAACGAAAGATGACGCGAATACCTATAGTCAACCACGAGAGTTGCAAGAGACCGCACGAGCGAGAATTATAGATGAGCAGCGTAAAATGAAAGCCCGATATGACGAGGGACGAGTGAGAAATGTAGACTTTAATGTAGGAAATATTGTTTATGTTAAAACTGTTCCGATTGCAACAGGAGAATCTACCAAACTGCAGAAGAGATATCGAGGGCCTCTAGTAGAAGTAGAGAAATTACCGAGTGATACGTACAGAGTGGCTGATTTGAATGCTAGCGCGGAAAGGAGACGTTATGCGTCAACCGCCCACGCGAGCCAGCTTAAAATTTGGAAGCCTGTGCTACCTGAGTTAAGTGATAGCGATTCCGACGACGAGGACGCGCCCGATAACTCTACAGCGAATCTAGTCCGTAAAAAGATTGTAAACGTGCAAAGTGATAGCAATAAGAAGAAAATTGTGAAAGTGCACAGTGATAATAGAGATAAGAAAACAGCGAGTGCCAGAGAGAATTTCGAGACCGAGTCGACATGCGACGATGAAGAATTCGTATATGACAGTGAGCCATCGAACGCTTGTCAAACGACTGAAAATGAATCTATTGTAACCGAAGTTCCTGAAAATGAGATAAATGTACCTGTAAACGATAAGTGTAAGAGTGAAGCGAAGCCGCGAGAGCCGAAACGACGCCGACGAGCACCGAGAAATTTAGACGATTATGTATTGGAGTGAAGGAAAAACATCACACGCTCGAGGACGAGCTTTTTCTCAGAATGGCCGAGTGTTAACACCAGAATTATTATATTTGGAATTGGCGCGCTGCGAGCGACATTATCGAGCCTGCGTAGAGGAGAGGCAGCCACGTGGCGAACGTTGGCGCCCTCTACTTCCGTCGATCACCGGAAGCTGAGACGAGGAAGGCAGTCGCAAGAGAGCACTCGAGTGAGAGAGAGATAGTTAGAGCGGGAAAGAGAGCGTGCGTCCGCGAGCGACGATAGTAATAGAGCATTTGAGTCTACCATTAATTATTGTTAAGTCTTTGTATTTTGTACCGGTGGAGCGCCATATTATTTTGATTAATAAATAGATATATTTCTCTCCCTTTAACATGATGAAGAAAAAAAAAGTTTGATCATTCGCGATGATAGCCAATTCACAGGCGGGATTTCAGTGTATCCAAGATATAATGTCTTTCTCTCAATAATTATTTAATTAAGGAAAAACTTGAAATGATAATAAAATTACTTTATAATGATATTTACACCGTTTTACGGCTTTAATAATTGAAAGCAAAATATTTTTAGCAAAAATAAATCATTATTGTAGACCGAAGATCACATAACCTACATGCTTGTCAAACAGATGACCGGAAGTGACGTAGGGCACGCGTCGCTATCCATACTTGTACCCCCTACCGTCGGTGTGCTTATCAATTGTCATTTAAGGATTTAATTCGAATCATAAACCGACAAACGCTGTAATTGGATTTTTTGTGACCGACAAACAATTCTGTGTCGATTGAACAATGCCCTTTGGCAATTCAGAATTCTTCACGGCTAAGTTTCCACGGTCATATGACCGGTGTTTAAAAATGTCCGAAATATGTTTTCTCGCTATTTCGGTCGAAAAACGATCCGACAAATACAATAATTGGATTATTCATGATCGACAAACTATTCCGCATCGATTTGCCACCTTGGATTTGCTGAGAAGTGAAAAAAAAAAAATAATAATAATAATTCGGCCAACTTAACGTAAATTTTTATTTTTGATAATTAAGACAAATTATTATCTGACAAACGTTTTAATTAATCCAACAATCACCAACAAACGACCAACAAACGATCTGCAAAAAAAAATTGAAAAAGTCAAAGTTTGTCGGCTAAGTTCACGGAGGTAATGATCTATCCATGGAGACTAGAGGCAAAGAAAATGGACGTATATAGAAGCACAGAACCTATGCTTCTGGTGAGGCGCGAAAACTGGAGTACCAGCGTTAGTTAGTACTCCAGTTGCTAGTAACGCCGCAGTCGTCGTATGCTTGTATTGCTCACAGACACGAGCCATGGAGGAGCCGTGAAGTAAAGCTCCGCCCTTTCATCGTCCTCCTTGCTCTCACGTAGAAAGCATACAATTTCTCGCTCTTACTGCACTAATTCAGTGGGGTACAGATGCGTTCTCTCTCGCTCCAATGTCAGAACTGGAGTACAGATGCAGTCTCTTTCACTCCCATGCCAGCGATACACTGGAGTACTAATGCGTTCTCTCTCACTCTCATGTTGCAACTGCAGTACTAATGCGTTCTCTCTCGCTCTCATGTTACAACATGTGTACCCCACATGCGGTCTCTCTTGTTCTCATGCCAGAACTGGAGTACAATTGCGGTCTCTCTCGCTCTCATGTTACAACTGGAGTACAATTGCGGTCTCTCTCGCTCTCATGTTACAACTGGGGTACACATGCGGTCTCTCTCATTCTCATGCCAGAACTGGAGTACCGATATGGTGTTCTCTCTCACTCGCATGTTAGACTAAAAATATCAACAATAAGCTAAAAAAAGCCATGGAACCGAAAATTGTTTACTCAAAAGTATGAGTGGCACAACTTTTATAGTGGCTATGTCATACCCGTGTAGGAGAAGAGCGATGGCCGTGGTGCTTAAGGCACGTCCTGGTATCGTTGAATCCCTTAGTTTTGAGTTCGATTCTCGGTAGCCCATTTTTTTTTTCTTTCTAATTGTCAATACCAAACAATATTAAGAGTAGCTGTACATGTAAATAATTATTTTAAAAAGTATCGCTATTTTTATGAAATTTAGAGAACGTACATATTTTTTTGAAAAAAATCCAAAAGCTATTAAAACTTCTGCTAATATTTCTTCAAAAATTTCACAGTCGAAGACAGGCTACAGTTTCACTTGTATACCAAATTTTAGCTCAATCAGTTGAACGGGTTATAGTTATAGATAGTTATAGATAATTGAAATGTGGTGTGCTGCACACGCACACATTCATACGATTATTTGTTTTAAACAAATTTTGTCGATTTTTTGGACTATTCTGAATGTCCTGACACAAATCTCGAAAAAAACGCATAGAAATAAACCAAAAATAAAAAAATAATTTAAGTACGCGCAGCGACAAACAGGCAGCACCGGCGTGGGGTCTTGATGGGGGGCTCTTCGGCTGATAAGATCTCAGTTTGCCGCGTGCGACGACCCAAACACGTGACGTCTGTTGTGATTTGCGATAAGAAGTGTTGAAGAGGATTGGAACCCGGGACTGCGTAATCGGAAGATCATGGCACCAAACAACAAGTGCATCTACGAAGGATGCGAGAATGCAAAGCGGAAAAATCCTACCCTGTCCTTTCACCGCTTTCCTCAGAATGAACAGACGTAAGTCATGTTTATTCGAGTTCGTACCATGAATCGTGCAACAATGTTATTTTCTTTTCGGATTCACCTTGTTGTCCAGCTTCTTATTCGCTTTTTTCACGATTTCAATTTTCTTTTATTTTTTAATAGCGATAATTGAGCATGCGATATAGTAATATGTTTCTATGTAAGAAAAATTAAGAGACAGAGTAACAACTGTATCTTAATTTATAACTCCTGTCTTTCTCGCTCCTGTTGACTAGGGATAAAAACTTTTTGTAGTGAAATATTCATAAAATATATAGGGGGCATTCGATAAACCTAATCAATGTAATCCTGACTCTCGACTTCTTGGATTTCATCCCCAATTTTTATGTTATTTTTTTATCTCTAAACAGCAACAACAATTTTTAATAAATTGCTTTTTAAACAATTGATATACTTATGATTATTTATAAAGAAAATGCTGGAGACTTTTTTCTTTAATTTAAAGAAACTCATAAATTCTGTATTCGATATCAATCTTTTTAAGAGACAATGGTAGTTCCTTTACCACTTTCCATCACAACTCAAAATTTGAAAACGTAATTTCTCAGAAACTACTCGGCAGAAAGAGCTGAAATATTGATACAATGTGTAGAAGTATTGTAGAATTGAGCTGAGCCTCGGGTTTTTTTCTACTCAAAGCGGTTTGTTCAGGAAAACCGAATCCAAAAAGTGCGAGAGAGAGCGATCAATGCGAGAGAGACAGCCCTATAGGCATTTAACATTGGGTGAAGAAATTTTCACCGTTTATCACTGAGCTTTAAGGTTAGGCCCAAAGTGGGTTGAACCTCACTTCTATTTAAGAATTCTTTCACTACAGATTATTGTTTGTCCGAGATGTTTCAAACAAAAAAAATGTATTCTGAAATAGAAATCGAATCGCGTCTCCTATCGAAAAATGCTCGAAATTCTTTACTGTAAATACACAATTTTGCTGCATTTTTTAAATGTTTAAATATAACCATGAGTTTAAAAATAATGAATGAAAAAAATTTGTATACAAAAACCACTCTGAAAATTCTGAAAAAGATTCTCCGAAGTCTGAGGTACATAGAAGTGTCCAAGCGATAGTCTGCGATAAACGGGATCGTTTATTCGATTATTTATTCGGGATGTTTATGTATATATAATATGTTCTTTAAAAACATAATATTTGTTTGTTTTTGGTAAAAAACGTATGCTCTCGTTATCCTATCCATTCATTCCAAGTGCCTTTCCTCAATTTGCAAATGTATTTAAACCCCTACTAACAGGGGCTTGGAATGGATTGCACGAACGGGACATGCGGCGAAGAATCTTTCTGAGAAGCGAGTGAATGGCATGAAGGTTTGTTGCGAGCACTTTACAGTTGTTGCTCCGACTTTATTCCATACGGAACGAATGGTAAGCGCACGCTTATTGCTGGTGCATTACCCATTGATGTACGTCTGACGCGTCCTACAGTTAATTGCTTTACGGGGAATCAAGCCACAAGCAAAGTCGTACTCGCCAATTGTATCATTCCCCCCGCTCCCCTTGATTCCGGAAGTACACGTGCTATTCGTACCGATGTAAAGATCGTCTCGGTTTCCGCGATCGTTCCACCAGTCAGAATCGTATCGTCTTCAAGGTCAAGCTCATCTTTGCCAGAAGTCACGAAGTCCTCCATCCCCTCAGAAACTAATTGTGCTACGATTGCACCGGTACAACCTGCGGATTCAGCGTCTGACTGCAATCCGTCGGCTTCTTTACCAACATCTGTACCGAATGAAAATCTCACTTCCGAGAATATTATCACCTCCGGATCTCGCGAACTCGCTGCTAGTTGCTCCAGTTTCTCGGTTGCCAATTCCACTTGCATATCACCTTGCGTTCTTCCCTCAACCGCTTCTCATGATACTGTGCAACCAGTTAAAGTTTCGATCTCTTCCCGTAGGAAAACGCATCTGATCGTTACCCCTAAAGAGCGAGAATTGAATCGATTAGTGAAATCGTTACGTTCGCAAATAAAAGCCAAAAACCAAAAAATCAAATGGATGGAAGCTGCAACAGGAAACGTCGCTCATTATGTTAAATTCGCGAGAGCTGTATGTGAGGGCTTAAACGAAAGTCAACTGGCTTTTGTTCACATGCAGCTCAATCACGTGAAACATAAGGAATGGACTGAAGAAGAAAAACAATTCGCGTTGTCTTTGTTCTACAGATCACCGAAAGCGTACGTTTTTCTGCGAGACCACCAGAAGTTTGCTTTGCCGTGTATAACTTTAATTCGTAAATGGATAAACGAGCTCAATCTATCCCCGGGGATTAACGCGACAGTAATCGAAGCGCTGACAATAAAAGCGCAAACTATGACAAAAGAAGAACGTGAGTGCGTTCTCATGAGGGACGAAATGGCGATAAAGCGTATGCTGGAATATAATCCGAAGACTGATGTGGTTGAAGGTTTTCAAGACCTTGGTGAATTAGGTCGAAGCAACGAGTGGGCTAATTACGCCCTCGTATTCTTGCTACGCGGTCTGAGGTTTACGTGGAAGCAACCTGTATCGTACGTCGTTTCACATGGGTATGTAAGGCACGCTGACCTCGCCACACTATTGCTAGCGGTAATAGACGCCGTTTTATCTACCGGGCTTGTCGTCAAATTCTTGGTGTGCGATCAAGGTTCAAGTAATCGAACGGCTCTCACTGTGTTAGGGGTGACCGAATTCAAGCCCTTCATCGAACGCGGGAACCACAAAATCTTCTTTGGTTTTGACATTCCCCATTTAACCAAAAGTGTGCGCAACAACTTAATAAACCGGGACTACGTAATCGACAACGACACAATCTCGTGGGGACCCGTACGGGAACTTCGCGATGTCGAGCGCAACCGATTGTGCAAAGCCGCCCCAAAGCTCACTGACCGTCATGTTAACCCGAACAATTTCCAAAAAATGTCAGTCAGTCTCGCGACACAAGTTTTCAGCCACTCAGTTTCATCGGCATTACTCGCGGATGAACTTGTCGGTGACCTGAAACATCCCGATTGCGTATCTACCGCAAATTTTGTAAAACGAATGAACGACCTATTTGATTGTCTCAACAGCCGTGGCCCCTCAGATTCAAACCCACTCAAGCGAGCTCTCTCTTCTCTACAACCGCAGGTAGAAGAATACCTTCGAAACAGCCTTTCGTGGCTCGAAAAGTGGACTGTGTCCAGCGGACTTCCACCCCCGTGTTTCGAAGGCCTTACATTGACAGTCCGATCCGTCCTTTTGCGTTGGGACGATCTATGAAAAGACGGTTGTTTGTGTTTAATAACTTCCCGCTTGAACCAAGATACGATTGAGAATCTTTTCGCAGTCTTGCGCTACCGTTCCGGTCACAATGACAATGCCTCAGCCATGGCTTTCCGTCGAAGTTTGCAGTACGCAATGACGGCTAACCTTATGAAACCATCGGCGAGTACGAACTGCGAACCCGATGATACCACGGCTCTGCTCGCGGTGGAGATGAATTCAGCGCAGCAAAACTCGCACGTTGGCGAAGTTCGAAACGTCAATGAAAATTTGGGGATCTGGGTTGATGGAACAATCGACGATCTGGTTATCGAAGAAGACGAGAACGAGGATGATGAAGAATCGCATCCTAATTTCGAAGTAACCTCCTCGAGGAGTGCTCAGTTAAATATGTAACGGGTTATCTCGCGCACAAGTGTCTGCTCCAGTTTGATTGTACAGCTTGCGAGCATAGCTTAACTAGAGGTCATCAATACTTTGAGCAAATCAATGACTTTCTAATCTTTTTAAGGGCGTTCAGAACGCACGAAAATCATGAAATGGGCAATTTGCAAGTGCCTTCCGACGAATTTCTTGCAGTGACACTTACAGCATACAAAGTTTTCGACACTAAATTTACTTCCCATTGCCATACTAAAAATCTTGTGAAGAACCTCGAGGCGTCGATCAGCAAAGCTGTCATTCGAAATCACGTCGACTTTTGGCCCATCGACGGCGAGTGCGCAATCCACCGCGAGTGGATTATAAAACTATTTGTCCGAGTCAACTTATACAATCGTTTGAAGTGGTTATCGCGCGACATGCGCGATCGCGTAACATCGAAGAGATCGGCGAACGGCGCAACGCTAAAACCGAATCAAAAACTACAAAAAATTACTCATCAATGAGTATTGCACCGGTTTCAGCGGAATTTTTTCTAGCCAGTCGCTTTGCATGTTTTTTTTTTCTATTAACGGTGCTTGACTTTTCAGATTTTCATCTATTGATACGGACTGCACGTTTGCATGAAATTTTAATCTTGCTTAACGCTTTTTTCAATTTTTTTAAAATTTGCTATAGTCCTAATCCTAACCTTCCCACTCCTACGCATCCCTGCTAAAAATGTTCGATAGAAAAAGCTTGCAGACAAAAGATTTCACGATAGCTATGGTGACTTCCTTTGTTTTCTATCATATTCTATTGAACTTTTTAACTCGGGATTCCTACGAATCCTGATGGAAAACACCCACCACCTTTCCGTGGTTTCCATTGAGTAATTTTAGCTCACACTGATCTTCATATACTTCATATCATATTTTAAGAATGTACAAATAATACAATCTCACCAAACGTGAGGTTCAAAAAATATTGTCGATGCAATAAAAATCTGACAAAATCACGCATCACGGATTTGTTAAGTATAGCTTACAATTATTATTATTATGCGCAATCGATCCTTTTCGGACCTTCTGCATGCTTGATTTATTTCAGATTTTTATCCCATCGAGAAGCGTTGGAAGTTTTTTCTGAAACTTACGTTTCGGCAAGAATTCGTAACTTGTACATCCTTAAACCGATAACACCCATGCAAATCACTTTTCAATAAAGCGTGAACTAAAATTAGCTAAGAGTGGGTATATGTACACTTTAAATTTTATTATGCGCATGAATAGACCTGTTTTTTCTCTGGTATCAACAGAAAATTGAAAAATCGTTGAAAAAATATTTATAATTGATATCAAATGTAAAAAATGTCGATATATATTTATAAATGTAATAGAAACAATATTACACGGACGTGCTATCTATTTTCGAAAAAAAAAAAACATCCCGCCCTAGTCTCGAACTGCATATATTGCTTGCGAAGAGTGAGCGAGAACGCATCATGATCACAGAATCGCAAGCAACGAAGATAGATATAGGGGTGGAGCGTCGCTTTACGCTGGCATATCATTCGCTAGATGCTCCCATGTGTGCGAGCCTGTAGGTGTGTCACGTGACTACAGCACCACCAAGCGGCGGATTGCGTCGCAGAAAGTTTGTCTTCACCAGAAGCACAGGTTCTGTGCTTCTATATACTGTAACCGAGAAAATAATTCTCCGGTACCTTCGTCCTGTTTTCCGCGACTGTCTCCGCGGGCGCCAGCCGCCACGAGACGGCCCTAATGAAATTTCACCGATTTGACTCGGCCACTAGCTAAATTCGACAGCGCAGGAAAAACGACGGTCATTAGCCGCTAGCTCAGGAACTTACGGTAGAGGGGCGGGGCCGACACGCACACAATAAATGGTCAGAACACAATCACTCAATTAACAAATTAGAAGTTTTATTTACTATTGGAAATGGTGAATAATGAAATGTGAATTTTGAAACAGAAGAATAAATAATTATAATATTGGCAAGTGAAAGTTCGAATTCTCGTAGTAACAAAAATAAATAACACGTCGCAAGCAATAAGGAACGCTGTTCCGGCAACAATGACAGCGATAAAACCGACAATTAAATTCGGGCTCTCACACTCTTGAGAGATTCCTCTCACTTCTCGACAACGTAACTGAATCGCAGAATAATTATTATTAATGAACTCAAATAACACAACTAGAGAATTTTCCGAGAATAATTTTTCGTAATAGTCGCCACTAAGGTCGACAGCGCACAGATCGGCTCGACTCTTTATCGGAAAAATAAATACGTAAATAGAACGGACAAACACTAACTAACTCCGGCAAGACTCACGATCGCTCTCTTCTCTAAAGAATCGGCTGGGACGTAATATTACAGTCGCGTAGTTCTCGTAGGAATAATCTCCTAATGCGACAGCGCGAATAACGATCCGACTAATACTTGTCTCGCCGCTCAACTCTCAACTTAAAATAGTTCGCACGAAAACACAATTTTTTTCGTAAATTTAGTTTCCCGAAATCCGGCTTAGGACGGCAATACTAAAACACCGGTATGCTCCAAGGAGACTGAGTCCGGTACGACAGCACGGCAACCTCGGGAAATCTCTAACGTAATTCTCATCAATAAATATTCAACAAAAATTCTAGACAGCACACAAGACAAAACGAGACAAGTAGCACCTTCGCGACTCCTGCCTCTCTTTCAGGGCCTTAAACTACGCGAGTATCTTACTCGGTAATAACGTAAATTTTATTAAATCTTATAAATCGTACTTTACCAATCACAGTTCCGAAAATGACAGAATAAACCCCGGGATACGGGTACTCACGGCCCTCACTGGTTCTGAACCTCGACACTCTTCTCAATCCTCTCCAGGAAGTCTGGTAGCTGTCCCCGAGCTTCTGAATTTCGGAAAGCACCACGACACGTCCGTTGTCGATCACAGGTAATCGCGAAGAGAGTCCTCCATGGTCCTTTGTCTTGCGACAACTCGGACAACTAATCCCCACTTTCGGCCCTCGATTGCCGAAATTTAACGATGCGTGCCGATCGTCTCCCTTCCTCATCAAAAGTCGTCGCTCATTTCTGCTCTTCGTTCCGCTGACTCTAACTAAATAAAAATGTTGTGGAGTTCTCCACACCCGACAGCGGAATAAATTTTCTCAGCTCCTTATGCGCAACTGATAACGGATCACTAGAAGGGTTTTAGTGTGATCCTTCCTCATTCATGAGGCTTTTCGCTCATCGGGAATTTACGAATCTTCCGACAACCTTACGCGGGCCCGCCTCAGCCTGCGGTGCGGTGAAAAACCGTGTACCGGCCAACGCTGCTCTTCCGCAGATCCCGTGGGCATCTCAGATGGTGGAGGTGCCGCCTCACGGCTCGAGAGCGCCGCGGGATGGATCTGGTACGGGGGGCATCATAGCGTCCTTGGACCTAGAGAGAATCCAGGGGCTGCTCCGGGGCATTTAGGAGATTTCCCACCAAGCATCGGGTACCTCATCTTTCCTCAAGTTGGCGGTTAAATGGTGGAGGTCCGTAGCTTTAAGCGGGCAGAGCGGGGGCGACGGTGGTAAGCTTCCAGCCGTCCGCTGCCCTCTGCCTCAAAATTGTGGATTCGTTGACGAGGTGGACGATCTCGCCGAACAATCCAACCTCCACTCGGCGTCCACTCCTCGTGAAGGTGAGGACTAATACCACCCCGCAGGTTCCTCACGTCCTGCGGGGCTAATGCTGTCCCTGGGAACACAGGACAGCAGGTCGCCAGCGACGAAGACGCAGACCCCTCAGGCTCAATCCATCGATGGTCGAGACGTTGAGAACCCAGTGAGGTCGGACCTTACAAAATCTTACTTACAACTAACACACAAGCACACAAATATGACACAAAATTATTTCTTAAACTAACTTAATCCTAATTTGTTGCCCTGGAGAGAGCTCGACAGCGGACGGTGTGCCAGATCTTAACCTACGATATTCGACAGCAGCAGTAACGGGGTGTGCAGAAAAAACACCACGTTACAATACGTCCATTTTCTTTGCTAGAGGTAAGGACATGGAGGCTAGAGGTAACGAGTGGAAACGCAATGCTAACGAAACGTTCGCGAAACGGTGTAAAATCTCGGTCGGATTGGTCACCACTGAGTGTCAGTGTGAACCGAGATGAAGTTAGCGCCGCTCGAAATGAATGAAACGCACATGGAGGCTAGAGGTAAGGAGTGGAAACGACTATGGGAAATGCGGTTCTCAAGTGTTCCCAAAATCGTGGAAAATCTTTTTCAGTGTGAACCGAGATGAAGTGAGCGACAAATCGGTGTGAACCGAAGTAAAGTGAGCGACAAGTCGACGTTGGCGGGGACTGAAGTTTCTGAACGCAGCCCTGCGGTTTGTTGTTCCCGCTCAATACAGAAATGAGCAGAGAGATTCCCAATGCGGCGATTTTCCTGTTTCCACTTTTGATTTTCAGACGTGCCATCCGCGGAGAGTAATTTGAACGCTCGAGAGAGCTCAGATTACGTTTGCGTCTACCGTGAGGCCATTAGAACCACGCTTTTTTTGTTTCGTTTCAGTCATCATACGGTCGTTGGCGTATCAAGTTTTTTGCCGTTTTATTTTATTTTATTTATGCCATGCAAAAATGTGTCTTCTTACCATTCGTTGGTGGGATGATACATTTTTTTTTTGTAAATTTGGTGGATAGGTAAAGTATATTCAGGTTTCGAGTATATCACTTCAGAAGCGCACGGTGGTCGTGTGGATACCGTTGTGGCTTCTCAAGCGGAGGACTTGGGTTCGCGCCCTCACATTGACTTTTTTTTTTTTGAATTTTTTTATTTTTCAAGACCCGACCTTGCATTGCTTGCACTGCGGTGCAAGGTTTTTCATGTCTGTAAATGAAATATGTATGTTCTCACTATTCATTGGTGGTATGATACATTTATTTTTCTTTTGTACATCCGGTAGATAGATAAAGCATTTTGAGGTTTCGAGCATACGAACTTAGAAGCGCACGGTGGTCGAGTGGATACCGTCGTGGATTCTTAAGTGGACGACCCGGGTTCGCGTCCACACATTCACTTTTTATTTTTTTTTCTGGAAATTTTTTTTTTAAAGGCCACCGAGGGCTAGTGCGTTAATATAACATAAAACAAAGGAGTCAGAGGTCTGAGAATCGTGACCATATAGTCCTATCAAGAGTTCTTTTTCTGTGATTCGATAACGCTGTTATTCATTGGGCCTGCAGGACCTTTTAGTCTCTTAGATATTTAGCAATATTTCATTTAAAGAAATGAAAAACCGTTTGTTTGTGACCCGACCTTGCATTGCTTGCACCGCGGTTGGTTGCAAGGTCGGGTCTTAAAAAAAATAAAAAAAATAAAAGTAAATACGAGGACGCAAACCCGAGTCGTCCGTTTGAGAAGCCACGACAGTATCCACACGACCACCGTGCGCTTCTAAGTTCGTATGCTCGAAACCTCGAAATGCTTTATCTATCTACCGAATTTACAAAAGAAAAATAAATGTATCATCCCACCAATGAATAGTGAGAACATACATATTTCATTTACAGACATGAAAAACCTTGCACCGCAGTGCAAGCAATGCAAGGTCGGGTCTTAAAAAAAAAAAAAAATTCCAGAAAAAAAAAGTCAATGTGAGGGCGCGAACCCAAGTCCTCCGCTTGAGAAGCCACAACGGTATCCACACGACCACCGTGCGCTTCTGGGGCGATAAACTCGAAACGTGAATATACTTTACCTATCCACCAAATTTACAAAAAAAAAAAAATGTATCATCCCACCAACGAATGGTAAGAAGACACATTTTTGCATCGCATAAATGAAAAAAAAAAGGAAAAGAATCGTCTGGCGCATGTGTCAATCCATAATCTGCCTTACGTATTTTCGAGCGGCTTGAGAGTTTCAAATTAAGACTTTTCAGCTCAAACAAGACTCTAAAATGGTACGCTAACGACCGTACGATGACTGAAACGAAAAAGCGTGGTTCTAATAGCCGCGCGGTAGACGCAAACGTAATCTCAGCTCTCTCGAGCGTTCAAATTACCCGCAGATATGCCTCGAAATATCTCGACCAATTAAAAAGATGCCCTGGCTTCGGAGACTCCGCGGATGGCACGCCCCTTTTAGGCTGCGTTTCATTCATTTCTAGCGGCGCTAACTTCATCTCGGTTCACACCGACACTCAGTGGTGACCAATCCGACCGAGATTTTACACCATTTCGAGCACATTTCGTTAGCATTGCGTTTCCACTCCTTACCTCTAACCTCCATGGAAACGCAGCCTAAAAGAGGCGCCATATTGGCGACCTTATAAATGGCGGTGATTCGAATGACAGAAAAAGCATTATTATTATTGTCGAAGCTTTGTAAAGCAGAATTTAGATATTTATCTACATCATTATTACAATTATAGTTATTATATTAAATGTTATTACATTTGCGTGAAACTGCTGTTTATTTTCTTCTTCTTAAATAATAATAACAACAATAATAATATAAGATAATAAATAATAATATTTTTTTTTAAATGATTCATTAAAATATAACACTATAATATATATAACACTATACATAACAAATATAATCTGTGAGGGCATGTCCGATCGCTGCACTCCATGTGCGTCTTTGGTTCAGGCACTGAAAATAAAAATTATAATTAACACTTTAGAAACAAAACGTATTATCAATGTATTAATAATATATATACTCAAAATGACAATTTCTCCCATGTCATTCTAAGCGATATTTGGCCTATTTTGTATCAGCGAGCAAGGTTATGACAGCAAAAGCTTGGAATCGGCTCTCAAGACCCAGAACGTACTCGTCATGTTCCGAAAAGGGTAGTGACAGTAGAACTTGTATTGTATTGCTACACTAATTTTAAGCTTTAGTTATTTTATGTTTGTTAAAATTGTTCTTCAATTTACCTAACCCATTCTCTTATGTGCAAATGTTGATTGAATTGATGTCTTGTAATATTTCGAACAATTATATAGTGATGAACAATTATGACGGACCTAAATTATCTTAAGCTTGAAACTAGAGTAGCGATACAATAACTTTCACCACTTTTTTGGGGACATGACGAGTGTGTTTTATGTCTTAAGAGCTGACTCCAACGTTCCGCTGTCAGTTGACTTGTAACGAAAACTCTCAACACAAAAGATCTAAGCGTTAAAGGTGTCTTTGTTTCAAATAATATTTGAGGTTCTACAATAATTACAAAAAATATCTGCTTACCTTTGGTACACTGAAGAGTGCTAGTCGCCGGAGACCCAATTCTTTGTGCCGCTTCACCTGCCCATACGTTCCGGAGTCACAATACTCCACAGCGCAGAGTTTCCCCATTGCTGGATCTGAAACAAATAAAACTGAAACAAATACAAGATTAGAGAACAGTTTTATTTTAACAATAAACACATAATACGCAACCAAGTATAACCTAGCTGCCGCGACATTTACACGTTCACGCCTCAGCCTTTTTGTTAGCATGCACGTTTATTAGTTTTAGTAAAAATTTGCTTACCTTCGTAATTTTCGGTGCAGTACTCACAATACTTACCGTCTCACACGTACTAAACACGAATTTGTTCATAAACTTTTCACAACTCAAAAAAACTACACGACACCGATACACAGGTTACGCGTAGAATGACAGATATTTAGCGGGAACAACAAACCGCAGGGCTGCGTTCAGAAACTTCAGTCCCCGCCAACGTCAGTTCGGTCCGCACCGACTTGTCGCTCACTTTACTTCGGTTCACACCGATTTGTTGCCCACTTCATCTCGGTTCACACTGAAAAAGATTTTCCACGATTCCGCGAACACTTGAGAACCGCATTTCCCATAGTCGTTTCTACTCCTTACCTCTAGCCTCCATGGGTAAGGAGTACTAACGCAATGTTGAAAAAGCGTTCGCGAAACTGCGTACAATTCTAGGGGATTTAAGACCACTAGACGCTACCTGGAACCGAAATGAAGTTAGCGACGATATAAGTGAAGTGAGCACAGCCCTAAGTGACGCCATATTGGCGATGCTATAAATGGTGGGAATTCAAACGACACGTTAACGTTGTAATATGGTTCTAACCTGAAAAAGCGTTGAGGTTCTCGATTTAAAGGTTATCACATGTTTCGAGGTTATGTTGACTGAAAATATTATTGTACTTTTGTAATAAATCTTTATCTCACATTTCTCGAAGTCAAATATTGATTTGCAGACGTTCGGTAAACCGAGGCTTTTGTTGTTGCGGTGCTGGATGGGCTTAGGCCCCATCAGTGCCTTTTCAGGATTTTTATCGGCGCTTCAAACAAAATGTGTTTTTTCGACTGCGAATCAGAGTGAGTTTAATACATTCCTTCTGGTAATCGCCGAAGTCATCGACGGGGCGTTTTTATTGAAATACAAGATTATTTGCGGTACGTATAAATGCGAGAGGCAACGGAACATTTTTCCCTCCTCGATCCTTCAACGGTATTTTTGGTCGCACGCTGCGCATATTCGGACCAGGGTGGAAAGACATCAGCAGTTCCTTCGTTTTCCTCCAGGCCCCAATTTTCTCATCTCTTCAGTTCTCCGCAGACTGTTACATCAACTTTCTGTAAAATCATAAATTAATGAACATCTACAATTACGAAATATGATATTGGAAATGAACGAAACTAAAAAAGTTTACTTTACCAGGCGCGTCCTTAACTTTATGTGCAGTCATATTCAGCTCCTCAACCATTCTCATTCCCTTCAAGACGTTGTGCCAAACACGACATTCGTGTTATTCAAGTGTTTGCAGGAAGCCGTTGTAATAATAAACTGGAAGCTGTTGGTTGGCCCTCGTTGACTATACTGAAAAACTTTCGAAGAATTTGCAGAAGTACTGTAACATGGACCGTCCAATGGAAAGTTTTCATTCGTAATATAATACATCGATGGGTGTATCGAGCTTTTGTAATAGATCTGTAGTCATTTGAAAATAAATACATAAAGGTATAACGTGTTTTTTGCGAATCAATAGTTATCTTCGTTAGTTTTGGTTGGCCCTGAAAAGGGCCGGTTGATTTTTAGCTTTCTTCTTACTCATCTTGGGAAGACGAACTGCTTGGATGTTCGGCAGGACACCGCCCTGAGCAATGGTGACGCCTGAGAGCAGTTTGTCCAACTCTTCGTCGTTGCAGATGGCCAGTTGGTTACTTTGCCCTTGTCTGCGAAACTCCGTTAGCCGCACCAGGTTCGAGTTCAAGCTGCTTGTTTCTGTGAAAAATTAGGAATTAAAAAAAATAGCCGTTTCGAAACGTTCAAAACAGAGTTGTAAATCCTCATTGCTTCAAGAAACAAATGTTACAGTACCGTTTGTTTTGTATAGCTGTGATTCAATAACAATAACCTACAGGAATTATAAAATTACGTTCGAAAAGCTTTGAATACCTGCATATACCTCTTTGATCTTCACAATTTTGATTTTTTCCTCTTATCTTTCGTACGAATTTTTCCGGTGTTGTTATTCTCGTTCAGAGAATGTGTTAGAAAATGACCTCTCATCACCAAGTTATAGTTTACAAGTACTTTGGTGAGCTCCTCTCGGTGCAGGGGATAGTCAACGAACTGCAGGTCTCGTAACTGAGAGCATTGATCAGCAATTTGATGGAGCGTGTTAATTTTGATCGTTAATTTGCCGGCTACGTCCAGGACAACAGCTTCCAACCTTGCTGTCAATGAAAGCAAATCGTCGCTCGGATATGTGAGTCCACCAAATCTGTTCATTGCGTCAATAACCGCGTCCCATTCTTTGGCGACCGTGTTCTTTAATGACGTAATGCATTCAAAACATTTTGTGAAGCGACTCGTTTTTCTCGCGACGTATCCAGCAACGTAAGCTTGGACTTTATCACTAGTTCTTCTGACATCGTAGTCATGACACGAGAGGTAATCAGAAAGATAGCTGTGTCCAGACTGTGAGCGATCGGGATGAACCGGACTTGAGGGATCCGCTTCGATGACGTCAGACCGTGGTTCTACTATTCGGTCGATTTTCTTAAACCACATCTGTTTAGCCGCGGACGATGCAGCCATAGATTTTTTCGTCTGGCTTTGAAACGCCACTTACGCGAATCTTCGCAGGAATGAGGATTAGCACTTCCCATGCATAAATTACAGAAAATATAGAAAATAGTAATTTCGTATGCAAATAATTATAAAGAATTTACAATCCTTAACTTTCTCTGTAGACGCCTCTTCTGTTGATGTTCGAGGTGTCCGATGTACTGCGAATGCGCATAACAAATGCCGACGATCGTCGCTCTCTTGCGACTTGTCCGATTTTGCAACTTTTGCCGCAGCCGCCGGCAGGCAGGACATCTTTTGTCGCGCACGTTTTTTGCGTAATCGTTGACATCCACAAATCCAAGGCAGATTTCAGAACGGCTGTAACCAGAATTGTTTCCATTTGTTAAAAAAAACAAGCTTTATTAAGCTGAATAACCCACCGTCTTTCAGCATTATCAAAGACTAGACATTTTATCGCGGAGTTTTGCCACATATGAAGTGTGCGCATGTATATGGGTCACCGACACAATTATGCATTCCATTAGCAAAAAGTTGATACACTATGACAAATTCTTCATGCCGTACCTGTCCATTTTAAACCCGGTGCCACAACACATTGCCGTTATTTCTATACGCTGTAACGCAAATTCCAGATCTCGTACCGAATGGGCAACGAGTTCTGTGTCCTGCTTTACTTTGCCGTCCAGTGTACGAAGCTGTAGCAACAACAAATAACGATAAAATATGAAGCATGACATAGTTAATAATGCTTAAGTACCGTTATAGCCATCGCATGATATGAATATTCTACATTAGTGTCATTACTGAAACGCACTGAATGAGACCTGCTGAATATCCATTAAGGCGAAAAGATTTTTTAACTTGACCGAGCGATCACTTTCAATGTCCAGATGAAGCCTTATGCTTCCCGTTGCCGGATCAAGTTGGGTAAACACAACACTATCCGCTTGTCGAGGATTCATCATCCAGCACCACGTTCGACGCAACGGATGTGAATCGCAATGCTTGGCCACATCGTAAATAGAAAAAATGTGTACCGCCGGTACATTAACGTCTTCAACAGCTTCGAGAACCTGCAATATTAATATTTCAATATTATACATTTTGTTTCCGTATTATGTCCCATCTTTCGGCAAAGCTTTCTTTACGAGGAACCCAAAATCAATAATGAATAGTTTGATTTACATATAAAATTTTATTTCATTTCTGTTTAAACTGAGTTACTTACGTCATCGTTCGTCAGGGAGTTTTCAGAATCACGGAGCAGTAAGTGGTCCGCACAACCACAGCATTCTGATTCAGTGGAGATATCATCTTCTGCCGTAATCGGCAATGCGACGTACGCCACCGGTTCTTCTGCCAGTGGCATCGCAACATCCATCGCGGGCACTACTTCCGGCTGAATAAAGAAGATTCAAACTTTGGAATATTAAAGTAGATTGGCAATGCATTTCGAATTCATTCGAAACCTATTGTTAAGATGATGATTCATTAATGTATCGATGTTTTGATTAATCTGCCTTGTTGGATTGATTTGAGTCTTTGACAACTATTTCTCTTTGAGACGTGCTTGTACGACAATGTTGAATAAAATGCGGTTCCAAAATCGTGAATCTGACAAATACAGAAAATATAAAATGGAAGATCCATGTCTCCTGTTAAAGACACGGTGCGTTAACGGAAAATGCTTACGCATTTTGATACCGCGAGTTATTATTCTAATTAACGAAAAAAATGATGCAATGTGTTAAATCTTGAACAGATGTCTCCCTCTCTCCCGATAAAGTTTTCCCCTCTGTTTCGTACCGCGCGTACTGCATGCCAATTCTTACCGCCGATAATAACGATAGTTAACACTTCGAACACTACTTTCCGTTTATTTTTTCTGAATTACTCTGTAATTTGATTTTACGGACCATAAAAAAATTCCTACAAATAATGTATAGGAAACGTGATTGCAAAGCCTCACAAAGCCTATGAACAATATTTATTTGTACTCGGGTTTTTATCACATGCTATACTCGTCTACAATCTATGAAAATAAATTGTCTGTAAAATACATAATTAATCTAAAAATAACACATTACCAGTACATAGTTGATTAATAATTACAAGTTCTCACCTCGTTCATCTTCCGTTTCTCATTATTATTTGCCGCAACTGATTTGGCATTCCTCCTCAGCGTGTGTTTTGAATTCCCAGTCTTATTGATTTTGTGGATATCTGCATCTTTAAAATGCAACTTGCACAAATACTCATTGTCAGCGAGTGCGCTACCGACCATCTCGTTCCACGCGCGTCTCTCCTGTAGGCACTGCAAATAAAAAAAAGGATGCAAAGTAGAACCTTGCACATTGCTTCCTCATTAAATTTTGCTCTTTACATAGCCACCTCTACGAGGAAGTATTGTAACTGATTTTGGCTTCCTCATAGAGGAAGCTTTGTGAAGAGCAAAATTAAATGAGGAAGCAATGTGCAAAGTTCTACTTTGCATCCTTGTTTTGAATAAATGAATAAATCACCGGCACATCTCATTTTTATTAGGCACAAACTTTTGTTTCACTTTAGTAACTTTTGCGGAGGTTATAGCGAAAATCGCTATTTTTTCAAAAATTCAAAATCGTGTAATATTTGAACGACTTTACTGATCATCACCAAATTTGGTACACAGTAGGACTGTATGTTATTTTTCGTTTATAGAACATTTCAGTTAATTTGCTGAAATTCGACGCGATTTATAGCAAAATATTGATTTTTTACAAAAATTCAAAATTCTATATAATCCGATCCGCTTTACCGATTTTGTCAAAATTCAATACCAAACAGCATTTGATGTCTCTCTAGTTATAAAGAACTATTTAGCCATATCGGCGAACTTTTACGAAAGTTGGAGAGTATACGACATTTTTCGAAAAAAATTAAAAATTCTATAAAATCAGTATACATAGACATATTTTCTCAAAAATTATAGCAATTGAAGAGGACTTAATACTTTACTTGCGTGCCAAATTTGAGCTCGATCGCGAGTTATCGACGATTGAATTTTAAGTCCCTGAAACACACACACACATGTATTTTTTGTATCCAAAAAGTAACGGTCACTTGCGAAAGCAACCGTCGAAATGACGTTGGACCGACATATACATATATATATATTGTAACACGGTGGAGCGTTACAATATTTTCCCCCCCTCGGCCGGCTCGAAGGCCATCACACACCACATTTTATAACTTTTAAGAATTATTTTTGGTAATCAAGACAAACGATACTTTGTGTAGGAATCCCGCCCCCCTTTTTGCCCCCCCCCCCCCCCCCCCCCCCCCGCGCATCTGGTATGAATGCATAGTATAGGGACTTTGGAATTGAGAAGACGCGCCGAAACAAGGACGGATCAGAGACACTACGGCCGCCTAAGCAAAGTGACGTGGTGAGAGTGTGGGCTGGAGACGGAGAGGGGATCTGCCACGCCAACCAGCTGAGGAGTACACGCCGCGTCACACGAGGAGCCTCCACTCGTGGGGACAAAGGTTGGAGTTAGCCGCCCAACTGCGTGCGTGTACGCTCTAACGATCGTCAGCGGCAATTCAAATCGCCCGCGGCGAGCGCACCGCCCAACTGCGCCACACCGTTCCGCCGCAGCACAACCCGAGCGCCACTGACCAGCCACACTCGATCCATCGATCGATGCGCAAGCGCCGTAGTGTTCTCAAGCCGAGGATTCCCG